>CM055882.1:22128866-22698866 GCA_029582165.1 Portulaca oleracea | reverse complement strand
AGAATATCTAACAGGCAGAAGCTTTTTTATTTTTGTGATTGGAAGCCCAAGAAACATCCAGCAGCCAAATATACCCACGCTAGTTTCATGCATGCATTCCAAGCAACCCCTCGGCTTCCCCCAATTAATTCCCAACGTTCCCCCATCATTTTAGTGAATGCTTTCATCAAAGATCAATTTGGTTGTCTTCTAAAAATCTCAGCATAAACCCTAACTGAATTGTCTCCTGAAAAACCCCGATTTCGGTGGCATTTCAGTTGGACGACCGATTTTCTACTCCGACGGGCGCTTGCTGCATTTCCGACGGCCAAGTAATGGAAAATGGCGGTAAAGGAACGAGGTAAGTTGAGTAGTGTTAATGGAATATGGGGTTTTGGTTGTATTTTCATTCGATTTGTGCAGATTGTGGTTATCTGATTCTTGCATATTTTGATGAATGTCAGAATGGTTTTATGTTTCATGAAAACCATGTCAGCCCTAATGTATATGATATATGGAAATGTTTATTTTTTGTTGTTGTTGGTCATAATCAACAAAAAAAATGGATTTTTTTTTGTACTAAATATGGTGTGTAGGATCATATGGGTTTTATGTTTTTATGAAGATTTCTGATTTCTGTGTAATATTATACATCGTTGTTCATCATTCACATCACCTGATGCTCATTTTACATGCACGTGATGTTCATTCTAAAATTAGTTTATGTTCATTTAAATTTTAGTTTCTGTTCATACTATTATGTCTGATGTTCATTCTAAGATTAGTTGATGTTCGTAAATGGTATGGTTGAAGTTCATTGTATAAAGTAGTTGATGATCATTCACGTAATACTTGTTGTTCATGGCAATTTGGTTAATGATCATTCATATAGAACTAGATGGACATACATATCAGTAGTTATTGTTGTTGATTAAGGTTTGACTGATGTTCATTGTACAATTAGTTGATGTTCATTCATGTAACACTTGATGTTCATGTCATGTGGTGTAGAGCAGCAAGTAATACTTGTTGTTCATGGCAATTTGGTTAATGTCCATTCATACAGAACTTGATGGACATACATATCAGTAGTTATTGTTGTTGATTAAGGTGTGACTGATGTTCATTGTACAATTAGTTGATGTTCATTCATGTAACACTTGATGTTCATGTCGTGTGGTGCAGTGCTGCTGCTGACGCATTGCAAGTGGGAACAGGTTCCGTCGTGCTTTAAGTCATGTATATTTGATGTTCATCTCAATTAAACCGGTGCTCATTTTTTTTATGTTTATTGCGATAAGGTAACCCGGAAGAAGCAATTGACAAACAAGGCGTGGAGAACCTTCTATAAGTGCATGGACATTGCCGATGGGGAGGAAGCAAATCTGAGCTTGATTATTGAACAAACAAACACCCCGATCTCAAAGCTCGAGTCGTTAAGGTTAGAGAGCTGTCGAGCAACGTGTCTACGGATTTTGAAACGTATTTTGGAACTTCTGTCCCTAAAGAGGTTACCATTCATCCCCCCCCCCAAGCTTCAGTCATAAAGGGAAGAGGCAAGAGGACGAAGACACTAATGGTGGTTGCCACCGAGAAGAAAGCAAGTGCAAGGAGGTGCAAGTGTTGCGACCAAATAACAACACACGACGCCAGGAATTGTCCAGAGCGCTATGGATGATCTACTAAAGTTGTGCGGACATCAACAGAGTATGATTTTGGATGGATGATTAACGATCGGAGCCTGCCATTTTGATTTTAGGGTTTAATGATCGAAACATGCAAAAATGTACGTTTTGCAATTGGGTTTAGTTGATGTGTTTTTCCTTAGATTCGGATGTTGCATTTTCCATGAATGAACATGTGAAGCTGATTTGGGACAAAATCATTCGATGGTTCGTTAATGTTGATATTGCATGTTGCTGATGTTCATTCTATATATTTTGATGTTCATTCAACTGCGTGGCTGTTTTTCCTTAAGTGCCCATTTCATGGCCTAACAGTGTGCCTTCCATTACAATGTTTCATTATATGTATATGTGCATTTTACTATACCTACATGCTCATTTCACAACAACTTCCTGTTCATTTCACAATAGTCTGGTGTTCATTATATAATTAAATTTGGTATTTATTTTCACAACAACTTGATGTTCATTTCACTATACCTAGATGCTCATTTCATATAAACTTGATGCTCAGTTTACTATATCTACATGATCATTTTCATGCACCTTGATGTTCAGTTCACAAAAACTTGATGTTCAGTTCACAAAAACTTGATGTTCATTTTCACAATAGCTTGGTGTTGAATATATAATTCAACTTGGTGTTCATTTAAAGAAACCTTGGTGTTCATTGGAATTAGCTTTGATGATCATTTTAACTTAAATGATGATCAACATTCATGTGGCACAAACCATTATATGCTCAAACGACTTAACGATAATGACTTATTGCATTTTTTTATCTAGGTGATCATTAAGGTGCAAATGGTCTCCATTTTTCATAGCCCAAGAATGAGCAAAGTAAAGCCCACCTGGTGTGCCTTCCATTACAATGTTTCATTATATGTAGATGTTCATTTTACTATACCTAAATGTTCATTTCATAAATACTTGATGTTCATTTCGCAGTGACTTGGTGGTAATTATATATTTCAGAATAACTTGATGTTCAACTTGGTGTTCATTTCAGAATAACTTTGTGTTCATTTCACTATACATACATGATCACAAAATTTGATAATCAATTTACTATACCTATATGCTCATTTTACCATATCTACATATAATAGAGCATTATATGTAGATATTCATTTACTCATAGATGTTCATTTCACAAGACTTGGTGTCAATTACATAATTCAACAAGGTGTCCATTACACAGTAACACCATTATATGCTCAAAGTGACTTGAGGACAATGACTTGGTGCATCTTTCAGCTCAACACAACTTGATGTTAATTTCACTTCATCAATAAACCATATAGGTTGATGTTCATTTAAGGAACCATTTATGTTCATTTAAAGTAGACTTCATATGACAAACACCATATGCTCAAATGTCTTATGACAATGACTTGGCACATTTTCATTACATATAATTACTCATTAAGAGTGCGAGTTAATATGACTTAACACAACACGTGTCAAAAACCATTATATGCTCAAACGACTTACGGACAATGACCGGATGTCCATTACACAGGCTGATTTTCATTTGAAACTGAAAATTAATGTTTACTACAATATCCTAAACTTTTCCAAACAAAAGGGACCAAAGTAAACTTTTACTACAATATCCACAGAAACACAACATGATAGAGCAAAATGAAGTATCTCCAAGTCAAACGGTGCAACGGTGTTGTTATCCGCCATGTCAAGTACATACCTGAACACAAAAACACTCAGATGGTGAAATGAACATCCAGTATACATAAAATGAACATCAGGTTGAATTGAAATGAACATTAAATGGCTCACATAACAAACCAGAAATATGTTGACGTGGAAAATGATTATTAAGTTTTTATCAAATGATCATCAATATAGAAAACGAAAATGAACATCTAGTTGACATCAACCAAACTGCGCAATATGATCACTTTTGTGAAAATGAACTTGCAGTACACATGAAAATGAATATATTAAGACCATCAATTTATGAATATGAGCATCATGAGTGTCTTATGAACATTAAGGTAATATGATCAACAAGATGAATTGAAATGAACATCAGTCTCATATCAAGTTACCTTTCCAGTACTACATGGTCAATCATTGATAATTACGATATACATACACGAAAATGAGCACCTAGCAATTTGCAATGAACACCATGACCTATCTTACGAACATTAATTAACTTACTCTTCAGTGCCTTTTTCGTTCACCACAATATCACCGACCAGAGCAGGTGCCATTTCCTCTTGTACAATTGTTTCGTTTCCCCTACATTCCATACTACACCGTTAGCATCAATTAAAGAAAATGAGCATCAACGTGACCATAAACAGCAGTACGCATGGAAATGAGCATCAACTAACTTACTCTTCGGTGCCTTCTTCGTTCACCACCGTATCAACGACCACCTCAGGTGCCCTTTCCTCTTATACAAACACCTCGTTACCCCGGCCTACGGTCCATACTGCACCATTAGCGATTAAGTTGTATCTAAACGAACACCAACTATTCTATTATGAGCATCAATTTGTGAAAATGAGCATCAACATGACCATAATGAGCATCATTAGTTATCTTGTGAACATTAAGTTATCATGAAATGATCATCAAGTTCAACTGAAATGAACAGCTACACTATGAAAAATGAACAACAAATCCATTGGCAATGAATATCATGTCATATCGTATGAACGTCAACCAATTTACTCTCTGTTGATGTCTTCGTGCACCACAAAATCATTGACTACGACAGGTGCACTTTCATTTGGGGCAATTGCCTCGTTCCCCCTACATCATAGACTATACCGTTAGCGATCATCAATATCAAACACGCCAAAATTTCATTATTTTGTCACTATACTTACGTTGGCCTTGGATTTGGCACCAACAAAATGACTCTTTCATCAGAGCTCTGTATTGGCACACTTGTCCTGACTGCACCTATTTCCCCTCCGCTACACATCTAATTAAACAACCAACATGAACTCAAAATAAAATGAGCATCAACGTGCACCAAAAAAACAACATCAAGATAAACTAAAATGAGCATCAAGGCAACACTGGACTGATTTTCTATGTTATTAATAACAACTAACACCAAATCAAAAAATGGACATCAAACTCGAAGAACATCCAACAATAAACATCAACACTGTATAATATGAACATTAGACGATGAAATGAACACCAAAAGCCACATATACAAGGACTTACATCTCCTCCTTCCTTTCTTCAACCTCTGGTTCATTCACACCTTTCGATGCCATGCCCAATTCTAAAATTCCCTTGTTACTCTGACAAAAAACACCCTCAATTATTATAATGAACATCAAAAACTCACCGGATATCCCCAATTCCAAACCCCCCTCCCCCGAACACAAACCCTAGAAATCTGGAAACACTTACCGGATAATCACCGTGCCTCGATTTCACTTCAAACAAACTTCACCGGAAAAGTCGTCGTCGGATCGTCGTTGTCAGCCAGAAATTCGCAAGTTGTTGTCTTACAATTCACCGGGAATTTCCTTTCAAACCTTCACCTCTTGCTAATAGTTATGACATCCCTCTCTCTCAGCAAGTGTGTTTTTCAAAACTTTGCACAATGATTATGAGTGTTTGGGAAACTGAACCCAGTAAATTGCCTCCCTCTAGCGTGCAAACATCAGGACCATCACCATGGCCTTTCACCTACCCTCACACGTGCCAAGAACAAAAAAAAAACATATTAAAAAAAATCAACCAATCATCTTTTACAATCAGCTATTTGAAATAAAGATTAATCAATTATTTATCCCAACTATAGATCTTTTAATCAATGGCTGAGATCTCCCCTTCTTACCTTCTCACAAAACTCCTCTTCTCTTTATATCTATTCCCATATATATATATATATATATATATATATAGAGATATATATATATATATATATATATATATATATATATATATATATCTTTTCACAAAATTGTATGATATTGTAGCATTTTAGTATTTGTGGCAACTCATAATATGCCACAAAAGCCGTACAATTTGTGGCAATTTTAAATTTTCCAGAAAAGCCTTTTGTAACAAGGCATTTGTGGCATCCTTGTGGCATTTCCAAAAAATGCTACAAGAAGCTATTGTAGCAATATTTTTATATATTGTGGCAAAACTTGATGCCACAAATCACCATATTTCTTGTAGTGTAAATTCTATGATTCATGGAAGAAGAAGAAGAAGAAGAAGAAGAAGAAGAAGAAGAAGAAGAAGAAGTAGAAGTAGTAGTAGTAGGAGAAAAACCCGAAAATTGTATTTATTAGTATTAATTAATTAAGGATAATTATGCTCTGTATTTGTATGGCTTATTTGTAATGTTTGTAATTTTCTTTTTAATTATTGTATAGATTTTGTTTCCCATCTTAATTTTTATAAATATTTTATCAATGTTAAGTCATCTAAAGTTAAAAATAATGTGCAATCTCTATTTAAATTGTCAATTACATTTTGTTGTATTACAATGGTGAGAGAGGGTCAAAAAATAATTAACAAGTGTAAAAATTGGTAAACTAGTAATTATTATGAAATTGAAAATTTTGAATTCCAAAACGAAAAATTTATGAAACAAAAAAAAAGTTAGTTAAGATGACAAAAAATATTATAAGTTTTAATAATTTGAAAAAGTTTTGGCTCAAGAGATTAGAAAAATTATTTTGAAAAATACTATGTAAAATGAGAAGTGCTAGTAATTTAAATTTGTAATTTATTGAGTATTTGATGTATTATTTAAACTAACATAACATAATAATAATAAGAATATTGAATTTTGTATAATATGATGCAAGTCTCCACCTAAAGGAAAAACTATAAGAATTGGTCACGAACTTGGAAAAACTATAAAAATACCTACGAAAAAATGCCCATAACATAGTAATCAGATGAAAAAATGCCCATGAACTTGAAAAAACTATAAAAATTGGTCTAAGAATAATTTTTTGTCAATAAAATACCCTTAAATTGGGTAAAACTGTTTGAAACTACAAAAAAAGGAGCAAATTCATCAGAAGTTCAAAGATCATCTTTACCACCCCTAACATTATTCCAAGTTAGTTACCCACTTCTCGGTAACAAGTAGATGAAAGGGCAGTTTTACACGGTTTTCCCAGTTTAAGTGTATATTAATGAAAAAAGTATTTCCCAAGGGCATGTTTACCACCCCTAACATTAATCAGAGTTAATCCACGTCTCTCTCCAACTCCCCAACTTCCTCGTCTCTTGCTCGTCTCTTCCCTATTTAAGTTAGTCCCCACACTCTTCTCTTTTACACCGATCATCTGTTTCAGTTTCAAACTTTCACTTTCACTTTCAGTTTCAGTTTCACCATGACTAAACGTCAAAACCGTGAATCCTCCCCCCAACAACGTAGGCAAAGGCAAACGCCTATGTTAGAGCAGTGAAGCAGGCAAAGAACCTTGCACAGCCGACACAGCATCCACCCACTCCTCTTCTGATTCCGTGGTTCTAGCCAAGAAAGTGTTCAGTTACATTGAGGCTCACATTGATATGATGAAGAACGAAATCCAAATTCTGAAAGAAAAGGTGAAGACTCTGCAGGATAAGCAACGCACTTTTCAAGGCACTGCAATGATCAACAAGACTCTATCCCATGCCCTCAAGGACATAGTACGCAGGGCTGAAGCTCTTGTTAGTCCTCCAGCACCTCCTCCAGTCCCAGCAGTGAACGATGCCCCCCCAAGAATAGTGTGAAGCCTTAAGATGCAGTGTTTTCTTTTTGTTGTTGTTGGTTCAATGGTTTTTTTTTTGTTGTTTCCTTCCTTGATTTTGTCTATTTTTGGTTCAACGAATTTTTTGATGTTTCCTTTCTTGATGTTGTCTGTTTCTGGTTAGTGGCTTAAGAAATAGTGGGTTTTGAATGAATATAATGAATCAATTTCAGTTCAATTGTTATCAATTTCAGTTCAGATCTAAAATATTAAACTGTGGCTTCAATAATGGAAGAAGAAAGGCTGGAAATGGTTTATTTGACAGAGAAAAAGAGGAACATAGAAAATGAATTTCGAAGATAAAGCTTGCTGAAAAAAATTTCCATAAGTTGACAAGATTGTGACTTTATTTTTTATTTTTTCTCACTCTAGACGGATGGTTGTAAAACATTGTAATCAAACTATTAACAATTAACAATTTTGCATTTAACCATTTTAAAAAAAGAAAATTAAAAAAAATGGATAAAGATGATGAAACATAGCAGGATAAAAAAAGAAGAAGATTAAGATGTTGAAGATGATGAATAAAATGACAGCCGACACAGCATATGTTAGAGCAGCGAAGCAGGCAAAGAACCTTGCACACCCGACACAGCATCCAGCCACTCCTCCTCTGATTCCGTGGTTCTAGCCAAGAAAGTGTTCAGTTACATTGAGGCTCACATTGATATGATGAAGAACGAAATCCAAATTCTGAAAGAAGAGGTGAAGACTCTGCAGGATAAGCAACGCACTTTTCAAGGCACTGCAATGATCCACAAGACTCTATCCCATGCCCTCAAGGATATAGTACGCAGGGCTGAAGCTCTTGTTAGTCCTCCAGCACCTCCTCCAGTCCCAGCAGTGAACCAAGCCCCCCCCCCCAAGAATAGTGTGAAGCCTTAAGATGCAGTGTTTTCTTTTTGTTGTTGTTGGTTCAATGGTTTTTTTTTGTTGTTTCCTTCCTTGATTTTATCTATTTTTGGTTCAATGGATTTTTTGATGTTTCCTTTCTTGATCTTGTCTGTTTCTGGTTAGTGGCTTAAGAAATAGTGGGTTTTGAATGAATATAATGAATCAATTTCAGTTCAATTGTTATCAATTTCAGTTCAGATCTAAAATATTAAACTGTGGCTTCAATAATGGAAGAAGAAATGCTGGAAATGGTTTATTTGATAGAGAAAAAGAGGAATATAGAAAATGAATTTCGAAGATAAAGCTTGCTGAAAAAATTTTCCATCAGTTAACAAGATTGTGACTTTATTTTTTATTTTTTCTCACTCTAGACGGATGGTTGTAAAACATTGTAATCAAACTATTAATAATTAACAATTTTGCATTTAACCATTTTGAAAAAAGAAAATTAAAAAAAATGGGTAAAGATGATGAAACATAGCAGGATAAAAAAAGAAGAAGATTAAGATGTTGAAGATGATGAATAAAAGGACAGCCGACACAGCATATGTTAGAGCAGCGAAGCAGGCAAAGAACCTTGCACAACCGACACAGTATCCACCCACTCCTCCTCTAATTCCGTGGTTCTAGCCAAGAAAGTGTTCAGTTACATTGAGGCTCACATTGATATGATGAAGAATGAAATCCAAATTCTGAAATAACAGTTGAAGACTCTGCAGGATAAGCAACGCACTTTTCAAGGCACTGCAATGATCAACAAGACTCTATCCCATGCCCTCAAGGACATAGTACGCAGGGCTGAAGCTCTTGTTAGTCCTCCAGCACCTCCTCCAGTCCCAGCAGTGAACGATGCCCCCCCCCCCCCAAGAATAGTGTGAAGCCTTAAGATGCAGTGTTTTCTTTTTGTTGTTGTTGGTTCAATGGCTTTTTTGTTGTTTCCTTCCTTGATTTTGTCTATTTTTGGTTCAATGGATTTTTTGATGTTTCCTTTCTTGATGTTGTCTGTTTCTGGTTAGTGGCTTAAGAAATAGTGGGTTTTGAATGAATATAATGAATCAATTTCTGTTCAATTGTTATCAATTTCAGTTCAGATCTAAAATATTAAACTGTGGCTTCAATAATGGAAGAAGAAAGGCTGGAAATGGTTTATTTGACAGAGAAAAAGAGGAACATAGAAAATGAATTTCAAAGATAAAGCTTGCTGAAAAAAATTTCCATCAGTTGACAAGATTGTGATGATAAAATGTCCAAGTGAGAAAAACACAAAGAACCCTTAGCCAAACACAAGCCAACTACAAGAAAACCCAAAACTCCACAAAATTTTCCCAAACACATACCGTCCCTTACCTATTCCCTCGTTATGGACGGAGAAGTTAATCCTAAGCGAGAGGAATCAAGCCCCCGGAGTAGCCCTCACATTCGGGCTCTCGAGAACCGACTCACCACCACCTTCAACAATCGATTCTCCACCCTCGAGCGCAACATAGAAGCACTTATGGCACGGTTTGACAACCTCGCCCTAGAGCGTCAAGCTCCACCACAAGTTGAACGTCGAAGGCGTGCACCAAGCCCTGTCCGTCCTCCTCTAAACTTTGAGTCGAGTGACGATGCTAGAGGCTCTCCTCGACGTCGAATTCGTCGACCGTGAATGATCAACCTCCTCGTGACGACTTCCAAGACATCAAGATCGACATCCCCGAGTTCAATGGTTCCACTGACCCGGATGACTACATCGAATGAATCCAATTGATGGAGAGGATCTTTGAAACCAAGGAGTATGATGATGAGAAGGCTTACAAGATCGCGAGCTTGAAACTCACCAAGGCCGCTTCGCTTTGGTTTGAGAATATGAAGGTACAACGGGTTCGAGAAGGAAAGATAAGGATTTCTACTTGGACACGGCTTAAGCAAGTGATGAATCGCCACTTCTTGCCAAACACCTACCGGCAGGATGTCTTGAGGAAAGTGTATGCTCTTACCCAAGGCAAACGAACCGTCGGTGATTACATTTCGGAATTCGAGCAATTTCTTATTAAAAGTAGCCTTCAAGAGCCGGAAGATCAAACCATGATGTGTTTCATGAATGGTTTGGACTCCACAATTGCTAAAAGGGTTGAGGTCCAACCATACTATTCCATGGATGAATAATGTAGTTTGGCTCTCAGAGTTGAGCGAAGAAGAATGGAAAGGTCCAACACCAAGTCCTTGTCTAGACCCGTCTACTCATCATCTAGCCGACCTCCTCCGGATTTAAGCACTCCGAAGTCTAGTGAGACACCCAAGTCCACACCAACACCAAGAATTGACAAAGGAAAGGGACTTGCTACAGAGACTCCAACCGAACATCCTCGACGAACGGAAGGTCGGAAGTGCTTTAAGTGTCATGGTTATGGCAATTTTCAAGCCGATTGCCCAAACCGTCGGACTTTGACACTCCAAGAGGTCCACGACATCGATGATGAGCTTCGAAAGGCTCAAGAGGAACCCAAAGTGTTGGTAGAAGATGCGAATACTAGTGATGATGAGGATGCCGCTCCCATTCCCCCGTGCGTGGAGGCTCACTTGTTGTGAGAAGAGCTTTGCAAACCCAAGAGACTCTTCTCGACAAGGCCCAAAGGGAAATGTTGTTCCAAACGCGTTGCTTCGTAGGTGGAAAAGTGTGCACTCTTGTCATCGATGGAGGAAGTTGCACGAATGTCGCATCTACCACTATGGTCGAGAATCTTGGCTTGCCTCTATTGCCACACCCTCGACCCTATTCACTCCATTGGCTCAATGATCACAACGACATCAAGGTAACTAAGCAAGTCTTATTGAATTTTTCTTTTGGATCTAACTATGATGATTCCCTTGTTTGTGATGTTGTCCCTATGAGCACTTGTCACATTTTATTGGGTCCACCATGGAAATATGACAAGAAAGCGGTGCACAATGGGTTAAACAACACTTACACATTTACCCATAAAGGCAAGAAGGTTAAACTGCTTCCCATTTCTCCCCAAGAAACCGAAACTTCCAAAGCCGGGATGGGTAGTGAGTTGAGGAACCTTCTCATGTCGAGCGAAACATGGGAAGAGCGTGCTCTTGGCAAGGATGAACTACCTCTTACTTCATCTTTGCCTTGTAGCGAGCCTAGTGAGGTTGAGAGTTCCCAAGCACCACATAAATTTCCCCTACCGCCCCTTAACCCTTCACCTTCACAAAACAAGCCTCCTTTTACTTTCTTGCATATGGATGATGGGTACATTGTGGGATTTGAAGATGGTGGGTTGTCAAGCATGATTGTTCGAAGCATTCGGGAAGTTCGGAGCTTCATGGAGACGATTGATGAAGAGTGCTTCGGTTTTAACCCCCAAGAGTTGAGGGAAACTCTTTTTCAAGAGGGGGAGTATGAACCGTATCGGGTTCAGTATCGGGTTCGGTGCCAAGCTTTCATAGCCGGGATTGCGGTTAAAGATAAAGTGGATGAAATCTCGACCCGTCATCACCGGACCAAAACCGCTCACCCACTCATTTTCAGGAATCGTTACACCTTCACAAAAGGCGGGGTGGTGAGCATCACACTATCGTGGCCTCGGCGAGCCATCCTTGTTGGAGTAAGGAGAGGCTCGGGACTTGTCAACGACCTCGGAGGCCTCGGGACTGGATTGGGTCGTCCCGGGAATGAAGGGCGAGGTGGTATCAAATCTCAGAAGTAACCCAAGTTAATGACTTGCAAGGGGGAAGGCGATCAAAGGTTCGAAATACGCGTGCCTTCACTATTTGGGCCATAACTCCTTCAATACAACTCCGATGGGTCTCAAAGCTTGGGAGCTTATAGTACACACTGAGAGCTTTCCAACGATATCTTACGGGCCTAAAACAAAGTTTGGATGAAGAAGTTATGTGCGTTGGAAGTTGGCAGGGAAAAGCTGCCCAGAAGATTGACTCGCCCGAGCCAGCTTTTTGTCGCGCCCACGAAGCCCTGGTCGCGCCCACGACCCCTCCTGGCCAGCGACTGGACTTAGCGAACAGGCGACTGACTCGCCCGAGTCAATTTTGGCTCGCCCGAGCCACCCTTCTGTGACGGACGCGCTGTTTCGTATTTTTGTTATGTTTTTAACCTAATTTCATGTTTAGTATAAATAGCTTGTTTAGCACATTTTTCCAAGCAGCTGATGTTTATGAATGATTTGCTAATGCAAAGTTGGGGTTTTTTCCCTTTTCTCTCAAAATCTTGTTGTTACTTTATCCATTTGTTAATGGTGGTGTTACCAAGTCATTCCTTTATTGATTATCTAGTGGATTACCTATGATAGTCATGGTGGGGTGTGAGGCCTAGAGTTGTGGATTACCTAGCTCAAGGTCATATCCTTCCTCTACTATTCAAGTTTTGTTCGATTGTTGTTTTAAGACTCAAACTCAAGCTAAAATAATCATTATTCCCACCGCGCCACGCTCCAACAACCAACAAACATTTACATACCCAGGGCATGTAAAAGTTGCCCTTGCTACTCCGCAACCCGTTATACCTGTATTTGTTGCCTCAAATGCACTATTCACTTCTCGTTTGACACCAAGAACCCATTCCGTCGCTATGCCCATTGCAGAAACGCTGACACTATCTGGGGTTGTGACTACGTTCAGTTGGTAGACGAGAACTCTTCCCCCGGATTAGGAGTCTCTCTGCCGCCCAGATTATGAGGAGCGAAACCCTATCAAGAGACTTGAATGTCGCCGATGAGAAGGTAACGCGTCTGCAGGCGGAGAATGATGAGGTGTGGGAGTTGCTAATGAAAGAGGAGACAAGGGTGACTAACATGAAGAGAAGGCAAAATTGGATGCTTGTGGTGGTTTTAGCTTTGGTGGTGGTGGTGGTTGGAGTGTTTCTGAAGCGGGCTTGATTGTGGTGGTTCATTCTTTTTATGTTTTTTTGAATTGTAGTAATGAACTATTTGGTCTACCATTTTGCTTCCATGGTAGTGAAATGTTATAAGTTTCCTATTGAAATGTTATGAGTTCCATGGCAGATGTAATATTATTGATTTATTGTTATAATTTGGAGTTTGTTTTGAATGTTTTTGAGTTCTTACATCTACGTTTTTCGAATTGTATGTTTGTCATCTGTGTTACCATGTTTCATGGAGTTGAAGAATATGGAAAATATTAAAAAAGAGCATGATATAAAGAATAAGAAAATAAATTCCATAAAATTCAGGATGATGAAGATGATGGAGATGAGGATATTTATTTAGTCACCCTAAATTCTAATACAAAGCTGATGAACATAAGGATGATGAAGATGATTAAGATAAATTTCCCTAAATACTTGTGTTAAATTTCCATAAAGCTGATGAATTTGTGTTACTATGTTTCATGGAGTTGAATTTGTGAAGATGATTAATACAAAGCTGATGAACATAAGGATGATGAACGTTTTTATCTCTTGTTGAATTTGGGTTATGCTGAACAAATTTCCTATCATTTTTTAAGGTTGTATTAGGCTAATATCAGTTTATTTTTTCTTTTACCTTTGATTTTTGGCTTATTGAAGGATATTATTTCCTATCCTTTTTCAATGAAATTCAACAACATACCAAAACAGAACATGAAACTAAAATAAAGCCCAAAAAAAAAAAACTAAACCAACTCCAATCCAAAAGATTCTGGTGCCCAAGGAATGTAATTCATTAATTCATATGTGATCATTCACCATCATTTACATTAATTGCAACAAAATTAAACCCTACAAAACTAAACATAAACCTAAATTAAATTAAAACTTAAAGTCATATAAAAACAGAGTACCCTAAAAAACTAAACTTAACCCTTAAAAACTGGGAAAAAGAAGACAAATTCTTCACCACAAATTCTTCATCCTCCTACTGCTACTGCTGCTGCTTCATCATGACCCCCACCAGGACCACCATGGCCGCCATGAACACACTGATCAACACAAGAAGCCTCTTTCGAGACTTGTTGAGTACCCTAACTTCGTACTCTACATCAATTAGTTGCCCATATGTCTCCTCGTGTGCTCTCCATAAATGCAAGAGTTGACTGGTGAACTTGACAATTGAGCATACAAGGAGGTGATTTTGCCGATGGTGGCGATGACGGGTTAACTGAGTGTAGGACAAATGGGGTCGTCCATCCATTGTTCATATCTACACCCTCGGGGGGTCCCAACATATCTGCACCGGGCGAACCTCCGTAATGGGTCCGTCTCTGTCGTGGACACAATAACCTCACAGGGAAGGCCGCAGAGACAGGTCCGGTCCATGTTTGAGTTACACGGACAGGATCTGCAGGCCAATATATCGGCATGGTCTAAGTATCCGTTTGCCATTTTTGGGTTGAGGGAGGGGAAATGTCGAAACTTGCAGAGGGGAAGGAAGAAAGAGAGGAAACCCTAACTAAAATTTGCAGAGGGAAAGGACAGAGAGAAGAAGAATAGGCAAAGAGGAAGAATATGAAGTATGACAGGGAAGGCATGGTCTTTAAAGTGCAATTTGTATAGTTTCGCCAGGTTCAAGGGCAGTTTTGATGGTTTGGTTTTTAATCAGAGTTAATGTAATATTTTTCAAATAGATGTTGGGTAATCTGGTTTTTAATTTACAAATCGACATTTTGAAGTCCTCATTTCTTTTTTTAAAACAAGATAGATTTAAACTGCCGATATACTTTGCTGAAATGTCAAAATTACCACTAGTGAGTATTTTTTCTACAGAAACTACCTCCAAACTTTGAAATTGTGAGCTGAATAGTCATCTAGAAAAACTATCAAAGTTGGCCTTGAAAAATTTTTTGTCAATAAAATACCCTTAAACCGGGTAAAATTGTATAAAAATGCCCTTTCAATGACTTTTTTCGGGAAATACGTAATTAATTGTGATTAGACATGTGAGTAGACCACCCTTTAAACTTGTGACAAATTTGCTTTAAAAAAACCCTGCTTCCCCTGTGAAACTTCATATTCATCCACTTCTCTCTCCTTCATCCTTTCCCACTGCAACTTTCAACCTTTCCCTTCCCTAAACACATAAATGGATAACGACATTGTCGACCATGCCCAGATCATGGCATGCAAATCATGTCCGTGTTACTCATACCCGGATCAGACATGTGAATGTGGCTTTCCCTGTGTGGTTAGACTATCAATGACACCGATTGACCCATTTCGGAGGTTCGTCAGGTGCAGGTTTGCCGGGACCCCCCCAAACGTGTGGCTTTCAAGACTGGGTGGATGACCCTATTTCCAATACACTCAGGGAACCCGCCGTCGCCATCATCCGGAGTAGCACCTCCTTGGTTGCTCAATTGGTTAGGACAAACAGGAAACTCTTTGACCTGAAGAGAGAACATGTGTAGACGATTCGACAATTGATCGATGCAAGGTACCAAGGTAGAGTACTGAAGAAGACTCGAAATAGGCTTCTTGTGTTGATTAGTGTTTTGATGGTGGTCATGGTGGGGGGTCATAATTAAGACAACCTAGTTTGGTGGTGGGAGGCGGAAGGTTCTAGAAAGGCCAAGCAACAACAACAGTAGGATGAACAAATTGTTGTTTTTTGGTTTTAATTTTGGTGATGGTTTGTATGATGTTTTGCATGGCATACTCTGTTCTATATGCCTTTCAGTTTTAGTGTAATTTAGGGTTAAGTTTGGTTATTTAGGTGTTTAATTTGTTGTTTATGGTTTTTTCTTTGGTGGTGAATGGAATGTGATGAACAAAAGTTTATATTACGCATGATCAATTGTTGTTTACCCATCTCTTTGACTGTGTTTCTATATGTTGATGAAACCCATATCTTTGACATCCCAGAACAACAAAATCAATCAAACCTAACTTCATGGTCTGTTATGGTATCTTGTTGAATGAATGCATGAATAACCATTTCCATCACCACTATCTCCATCATCATTCTCATATTCTTCCTGATGTTCTGATTTGGGCACCAGAAACTTTGAAAATATCCACATGATCTTCGGCGTTTTTGTTTCCAATTTTTTCGTTGCTTAAATTAATTAATAAATACAGATTGTTTCTAGTTAATGCTACACCTTGGTACTAGCACATTGGCAACATTTGTATTATGATAACAAGAAGGTCACAGGTTCAAATCCAGTACATTGGATGTGGTTTTTTTGTCCTTTTATTCATCATTTTCATCATCATCAACATCTTCAACATCTTAATCTTCTTCCATTTTTTCCTGCTATGTTTCATCATCTTCACCCATTTTCTTTTTTTGTTGTCTCACTTCTCTGTTCAACCATGGATGATGAAAGAAGAAGCTGGAACCTTGTACGTAACCCAACATTTTTTACCTGCTATCACAGGTAACCCAACATTTTTATCAGGTTACCAAAAAAAAAACCTAGAAAAACGGATGCTTACTAGAGAAGCATCTATTTTTCATGGGGGAGGTTTCTTCTTATTCGAACTCCGTCAGTCATGTTAGTGAGGGGTTGCATTTTCAATGTTTGTCAGCCCCAATTCACAGATTCACACAACACAAAACTGTTCACCATCATGTCCATTTTTTTCTTTATAAGCAGCATATGCCCATGAAGTATTGTAACCACTGCCCATGAACTACCTTCAACATCACTAACTTATTCTTCTTCATCGTCATCCAGTTCCTTCATCCTCTATTCAAAAAAATGTCATTCACCTCGAGCCACCCAATCCTAATCAATTGCACACCCTTCGATTAGAGATCTTTCTATCCGAACTTCTTCAATGCCCTAAAGTCTTTCTTGGAGGAGGTCATGGAGAACAGGAAAATGATGGAAGACGATCTTAAAAAATCTAAGCAGATCGAGGCAGAATTAAGCAATAAGCTTAAGGCTTCTGAGGAGGTCCAGAACAAACAGTTGAAGGTTATTGTTGCCCTATTGGTGTTGTTGAGCTTCGTGTGTGGAGTTGCTGTGGCGCGCTCCTGAATCTTTGCCAATGTATGTATTTAGAAAGAATTATTATGGAAAATAAAATAGAACAGATTATTATGAAGATTTTCAGAGAAAACAGAGAATGAAATCAATGTGAATGAAAATGGACCCTAAACTTGACTGGAGAATAAAAAAACAGAGGAAATGATATGAACAATTCAACATATACTTGCATTTCTTTTGACCCACTAGGGTGATGATGTATGCTAGCTCACAATGATCAGAGTATTGAACTAGAATGCACCATACAATCTCACACAAACAGCTGAAAGCTTGTAGAACAATAACTGTTTGATAGCAACAAGCTGGAATAGAAGACAACCAAATACAGAATGTAAAAGATAGGCTTGCTTACAGTTGATACAGACACACCACAACTGCATTCAAGGGCAAAGGACTCTCACATTCATGCTTCTACAGACACACCAAAGCATAGATGATCAAGCACAGCTGACACTTGCTGGAGTTTTGCCAATATCTAGTGACAGGAGCTGATTTAACCAAGGATTGAGAGTTGTAGGACACTCACAAACACTCAGAGGTTCTAAGACACTCGAGAATACTATTGAATAAAAACTGATATGCCTTATATTGCTGGAAACTTCAGAATATAAAGAAAACTAACAGTTTGATTAGCAGCTGCTTAAGCATAAGCTAACTGTCTAATCTCCCTGGATTAATCTAAGCTACGAAGCTTTACAATTGATTACATCCTAAGCTAGCTAATATTATCTGGTTTACACTTGCAAGAAAATAAAAGAAAATGTAAGCTAAGTTCTGATTGGACCAATTTGCCAAAAAGGTGGCACTTGAATCTTGCTGATGCCATGCTCGAATATGCTGGGACTTGGCTTGGACTTGAAAATGGCATGACATAGAACAAAAAAACTACTAGGTAACCTTGGTTGAATCTTCCTCAATCAAGAGATATGATATTGAGAAAGACTGTTGTTTGGACTGTTGCTACTGGGAACTGAACTTGACCTGAGTGACCAATGTTGATGGGCTGAGTGGTTGAAGTTGCCAAGACTTGTTTCACAAGTGTGTAGCAAGATTGGATGGATGTTGTGGGTGGCTTGGTGGGCTCTTTGAAGGTCTTTGTGAACCTTCTGTTGGTTAATTTGGGATTTGGAAGCCTGTTGTTCCTGTTGGAAATGCTTCCTTAGCTGCTGAGTTTGGTGAATCAACGTGGCCTCCTCCTTGTGGTGTTGTATAGAGTGTTGGTGAAGTCTCTTTGGATGCCTCCTTTGCTGATGAAGCTGCTGCTGCTTGGTGTTGCTCCTGATGGTCTCCATCATCCTCCCCAGGTTGAGGAAAGTTTGTCCTCAAACTTGGAAGGTCTTCATCTGCTGGATAGTATGGTCGAAGAACTGCTACATTGAATGTTGCTGAACCTCCATACTCTTCAGACAGGTCAAACGTATAGGCATTGTCTCCAATCTTCTCAAGCACTTCAAATGGTCCATATGCTCTTGGCAGTAGCTTCCCTTTTCTTTTGATGGGGAATCTGTCCTTCCTTAAGTGGACCCAAACTAGGTCTCCTTGTTGGAAAGTGACCTTCCTGTGTTTGTTGGCTGATGTAGACACTTGCTCAGTATACTTGGCAATTCTCTCCTTCACTTGCTGATGAAGCTCCCTGATTTGATCTGCTCTTTTACCTGCTCCAAAACTAAATTTGACAGAAGTAGTTAGTGGAACTAAATCCAAAGGGGAAATTGGATTTTTACCATAGACTACTTGGAATGGAGAGTAGCTTGTGGCCTTGGATGGTGCTTTGTTGAAAGCAAACTCAGCATGGGGCAAGAAAGTGTCCCATCTTGTTTTATGTGTTTGAATCAGTGCTCTCAATAGGACTCCAAGTGTTCTATTAGTAACCTTTGTCTGTCCATCAGTCTGTGGATGGCAAGTGGAGTTGTACTTGAGCTATGTGCCTAGTTTCTTCCACAATGTAACCCAAAAATGGCTCAAAAACTTGGTATCTCTATCAGACACCATTGTCTTTGGTACTCCATGCAACCTTACTACCTCCTAGAAGAACAATTCTGCAACTCTTGTGGCATCAAAGGTGGTGTGGCAGGGTATGAAGTGTGCCATCTTAGAGAATCTATCAACTACCACCATCACTGAATCCTTGCCTCTTTGAGTTCTTAGCAAACCAACAATAAAATCAAGGCTGACATCCTCCCAAGGGCTACTAGGAACTGGCAATGGTGTGTACAAGCCTTGGGGTAGGTTGTGTGACTTGGCCAGTTGACAAATATTGCACCTCTTCAGTAGATGCTCCACATCTCTCCTCATTTTTGGCCAACTATAATGCTCTTTTAACATCAAGAAGGTCTTCTCAATTCCAAAGTGACCTGCTAGACTCCCTCCATGAAGTTCTGAGATCAACAACTCCCTGATGCTGCTCCTACGAACACACAATCTGCTCCCTTTGAATAAATAACCCTGATCTATATGATACAGACCCTGGGGTTGCTGCTGGCACTTCTGGTACACCTGCTTAAAATCTTCATCCTCCTGATATAAAGCTTTCAAATGCTCAAAACCAACAATTATAGAATCAAGTATATGAAGCAACATATACCTCCTACTCAATGAATCTACTCCTTTCTTTAGCACTCTTGATTTGTGGTGGATCATGAAATGGAACTGCTGCATGTACTCGACCCAAGCAGCATGCTTGGTGTTGAGCTTGTGTTGTCCTTGAATGAACTTCAAAGCTTCATGATCACTGTGAAGTATAAACTCTGCTCCAATGAGGTAGTGCCTCTAGTGTTGAAGAGCTCTAATGATGGCATAGAACTCTTTATCATATGTGCTATCTGAAGCATCACATTCTACTTCAAAAACTTTGCTGAAGCTGGGCAGTGCTAGAACTGGGGCTGAAGTGAGCCTCTCCTTGACTTCTTCAAAAGCTTTCTGGGCTGCTGTTGTCCAAATAAAGAACTTCCCTTTCACCACTTCAGTCATAGGGGCCAAAATGGTGCTGAAATTTTTGACAAATCTTCTGTAGAATGAAGCCAGGCCATGGAAGCTCCTGACTTGATGAATAGAAGTGGGCACAGGCCACTCCCTAATAGCTTGAATCTTCTCCTCATCAACCTGAATACCTGCTGCTATGACAATGTACCCCAAGAAGTTCACTTGGGATTTAAAGAAGTGACACTTCTTGAGATTACTATAAAATTGTATTACATTTTCCACTTATAATTTGTAAAGTTACTAATTCTTTACCTAAGATTTCGAATGTGACATGTACCATTTTACACAACCAATTAAGTGATAGTTTAAGGGCTTTTTGAAGCTTTAACTAAGGTTTAGAAATGAACAAAATTGAATTCACAAAGGTCCCTATAATGACTGCTGTTTACCGGAAAAGATAAAACATATCCATATTAATTGACACTTAAACTAATTTTTTTGTTCCAAAATAATTGTCACACGCCATTTTTCAATACCTAATTTAATTATTTTAACTTTAATAATTATGTTAATTTTTACTTTTTCAATTAATAAAAGCTACTCCTACTCATATTCTCTCACTACCTCCACCTTAGTATCCCAAAAAACACCTTGAAAAATAGTATTATTTAATTATATGGATAGTTTTTTTAGTTAAACCTTGGTATATGAAATTTTTTGAAATATATCAATTAATATGGAACGGAGGAAGTATATATGTACATATGAAGGATTGAAGGGTGAAGAAAACCTTGAGGATGCTTGAACTCATGCTTCATGTACAGAAAGCCAATGCTTTGTACTTTATACAAAAGTGGAACCACCGATTGTCCGATTTCATGCTCATGCTTATCATTTTCACCTACTGTACTTACTGACACTTACTACTTACGCACCATTCACATCCTCCTCCCCCGTCTTTATTGCGTGTTTCTCCTACCATCCCATTATTTTCCCTCGTTGTTTGGTCTGCATGCATGCTTTTCTTACATTAATAGCCATTCTTACTGTTCCTAAATATTCATCCATTTAACTAATTTTTATTATTCCTAATTATTTACTCCATATCATTTACATTTCAATATAATTTTACTAATTTTACATCTATAATTTTATAATTTTTTTTTCTGTAGATATATTAGTTTTATTAATATCTTTCCAATCCCCCAAGATGACAAAGAAACAAGAGAGAGGGAGTATTTCATGTTTAAAACTTTAATCCGCCCAGTATTTGAGTGTAACTTTGATCTGTTTTATATCAACAGATAATGATAGTGGAAACTAGTTGAAGTATGACATAAGCACTTTAGGCTTCTTTTGACTTACCAAGGCCATCACATTTCTTGCTAGTGGTTCCCTCCAGTAGTGCCCAATTGAAAGCTCTTAATCAATCATTGACTTGGTAATTGATTTGCGTCTTCACCATTGCCCATTTCCTCCTCTCCTCTCCTTTGCATTATAATTTGTCTAAGCTTTCTTTTACCCCCTCTTTATTACACAGACAATCTTTCTTCTCCCTACTCTTCTTTCTCAACTTTTCAGTCTTCATGCCCCTTCACAATGGAAACCAAGGTGGCTTCCTCAGAAATAGTGACTTTCTTCTCCTCTCTAAAATACCCATTTGCTAATTTCCTGCAAAACCCTCATCTTTCTGCATGGATCCTCTGTTTTTGTCCACTTGGTTATGTTTCCTGGTCTTATTCTTATATGGGGTTATGCAAAGCTTCGAGGTGGGGTAGATGAGCGTCCCAGTGGCAGGACCTTTAGGTACTATAAACCTGCTTTCATCACTGCTATTGCCATTTCTCTGTAAAATCTTGTAACGTGTTTATTTGATGGCTTTTATTGTTATGAAAACAGTTGGTTAAATAAAGGACTAACCTTAGTTGTGGAAATAGGACCGGATTACCGTAGTTGTACCCGGTTGAGTCAGGATCGATCTCCGGTGGCTAATAGAGTCGCCGGAATATTGCCACATCGCAAACCCTAATCTTGTGATGGTAGACCATGTAAGAGAACAAAGAGAGTATTTTGGAATATCGTATGTTATTGTATATCATTTCTCATCCCCTAATCACTCTCTTAAGTAGTACAAAACGTACTTAATTAGGACAAGTGTTTAATGGGATTTTATGACTGTTGTAACTGTCGTAATCAAACTCATTGATTATTGTGGCTGTTACATGTATGAGGTCAAACCTCGTAAAACAATATTCCCACTCGGCCACATAAGCTTTAAGTACAACACCTCTCTCACTAATACATCTCCTACACTTCATACCGGAAATGAGGCGTGCGACCAGAAGTAACAAATAGTTTTATATTAAGTCACCATCTAACTAACATAACACTTTCAAAAAAAAAAAAAAAAAACTGAACGAACAAGCAACGATCCCCTGAATCATCCTCACTTCACCACATGGCATACTATGTCCCTTTATGCATGACATGTCATATGATTATACTTCCAATATAATCGCCCGGGCTGACATGGCGAAGATGGATCAATTCTTCCTTAGACACTCATGACATTTCAACTTCGTAAGACGGCTTTCCTAATGTGTTCCGCTGAGCCTTATAATCTCATAGCTCTTGGAGTTCACACTAAAGTAGCAACATCCAACTAGTTTCCACATCATAGTTCATAGGTCAAAGGGTATCGTACAAATTGACAACACAGTCATGGGGTTCACACAGTAACAAATAAAGGGATTCATTTGACACTCCCTATAGGTCGACAAAGCGCACATGTATGAAATATGTTCCATGGTACAACTCCCACTAAGGTGAGCATGTCACTCTCTTATACCATGCAAATTTATAAGTCTAACTCTTACTCAAAGAACTAACGCGAGCCACTAGATTTACATACTAAGTGTAAATCACCAACTCAAATTCGGCTTTAAAGCTTTAACATGAAAACTACAACATTTCATGATCGATTCGCCAAGAATCTCATCTTAAACTAATTAAGGCGACTATCATTTATAAAATCCTATACTCAAAATATGAATACTCATTCTTGTTACACATGTAGTGTACGTTGAGTATGAATTGGAATTCATGTACGTTACACACCTAGTGTCAACATGATTCAGTCTCATCCTACCCACTACCTAAGTGTCAGGAAAACTATCCGTGTGACAAGATAGTAAGTCTGGTGACACTTAATGTGCCCACATAATTAGGAAAAAGAAAATAAGATATTCTTAATATCCTAAACAAGACAATCTCGTAACTTTTATATCATATAAACGCACTATATGAATTGAGAATTTATCCCAAAATTGGGTTACACGAACGAAACACCATAGTCTAGTTTAAACACATCCACTTTATGACATCATGATTAACTAAGATATGAATCCCACATAGGCTAATATCATATCTTTAGAATATCCTAAACTTATTTTGGCATTCTTGTTAATCATTTTTCAAATGTCTTTGCTTTGTACCGAGTACTACAATATCATAGCATCACAAAGATAGTATGAACACATTCTTTTTACAATTCCAGGCTAACAAGACCTACAAAAGGAACATTGTTTGCGTTCTGTTAAATTCTGCTTAGATATTATCCCAACTCAAAATCAGGTGCATATAAGTAGAGTAATAGCATGGGCGGTCACAACATATAATTAGAAGACATTCTAGAATCTCTTGATGTATGCATTCCAGCACACCTAAGAAATTTACTAGGATGTTTTTAATTATTTGTACGTGTAGACACACAAAGTTCCACCATATATCCCTCATAACAAAAATAAGAGATAACCACCTCTTAATATTTGACCACGCACCTGCATTTACATGGTTAGAAACATAATCTAAACTCATGTTTGCAAGACACAACAAATAATCTTGTCAAAATGACAAGTACCATGATCAAGAAGATTGTTCAAAGCCACCATAGATTTCTGATAAGGGCGCCATGAAGAGAGATTCATTAGGGACAACAGTACTCGATTCAAGAACCCATTTTGAATAACAACAAAAGGTCGCAACATACAGGGCGAATCAGATTCATAAGGTCGTCATAATAAAAAAAACGGGGTCGTCTCTTAGGTCTGTATACAAGATTGCCGAGAATATCAATCAAGGAAGGTGATTTTAGTTGATAACTCATAACTAAAACAAGGAGAATTACTCAGCAACATATTCATATGATATTCAATTAAAATGCCAAAAATTTAGCCTAAAAAGATTATGACAATATCACTCGGGAATGGCAATAGGCAATGCTCTGATACCACTGTTGGTAAATTAAAGGACTAACCTTAGTTGCGGAAATAGGATCGGATTACCGTAGTTGTACCCGGTTGAGTCAGGATCGATCTCCGGTGACTGCTAGAGTCGCCGGAATATTTCCACACCACAAACCCGAGTCTTGTGATGGTAGACCATGTAAGAGAACAAAGAGAGTATTTTGGAATATCGCATGTTATTGTATATCCTTTCTCATCCCCTAATCACTCCCTTAAGTAGTACAAAACGTACGTAATTAGGACGAGTGTTTAATGAGATTTTATGACTATTGTAATTGCCGTAATCAAACTCATTGATTATTGTGGTCGTTACATGTATGAGGTCAAACCTCATAAAACAATAAAAACATTTGTACTGATGAACAATTGGTGACCTTTTTGGATTTAGCAATCAGGGCAGTCACTTGGTTGCTAGTTTCTGTAATCACATTTGTTCGAGGACAAAACTTCTTTTAAGGAGGTAATGATGTAAAACCCCGAAAAAAATCCAAAGATGTTGACCGTGATGTCGTTAGTAAATTAGGTTTGACTTCGTTATTTATTATTATTCGTTTGTTTTTATTTTTGCTAACACTTGAGCTCGTAGGATCGTGAGGGACTAACAAGGGTATATCGGTAATTTCGGAGGTTTAGTATTATTAGTTTTACTCTATTTATTATTAGTATTACTATTAATATTATTGTGTTATATGAGTAATTATGTGAATATTATTTGCTATGTGATTACTATTAATAATATTATTATTAGTATTATTATTATTACTATTATTATTATTATTAGTTTGTTTTTAGAAAAATCAGATTTTAATTGTTTTAGTTTTGGGTTGGGTTAGGATTAAGAGTGTTTAGTTGGGCCTTAATTGTTAGATAATATAAAACCCCCCTCTCTCTCAAACCCTAATCTCCTCTCCAACCAAACCCTAACCCTAGTCTCTCTCTCTCTCTCTCTCTCCTCTCTGCACACCACACTGCAGCCACCGCAACCACCCTCCTCTCTCTTTCTTTCTCTTTTCTCTCTTTCTCCCTCTCGATCTCCCTGTCTCCCTCCTGTCGCACGCCCTTGCTCGCACCACCGCAACCGCCGCCTGGCCTCACCTGCCTGACCACCGCCTTCGCCGCCTGATACCGTCGGGAACTCCCTCGACGTTGTCGCACGCCCAGACTGACGCGAGACATACCCTCGTTGTTGTGGCTGTTGTTGTTTGAATGTAGCCTCGCCGCCATGGACACCACCTCCGACCACTCCTTGACCGCCGACGACCACCGCAGACGCCGCTTGCTGTCGCCGGAAACTGGCAGTCATCACCCACTGCCGCCCCAAGCACCCTTGTGCCCTAAGTAAACCCTATTTCAGTTTTAGTCTTTATTTGTTTAATGTCGATTTTATCTTCTTTCCCTTGTTATTTATTTTAATCCTTGTTTTAAATCTTGTAATTTGGGTAATTAAGGGTGTAAATTATTTAGTTGCTATTTGTAATTAATTTGTTCTTGTGTTGTATTATTTACTTGTAATTATTGTCAAAATTATTATGTGTAATTTTATGTTCTAGTTGGTGTATTAGGGTTTGTAATAATTGTAATGAAATTGTTAATGATCGATTGCATAATATTCTTAAATTTCTTGAGAAGCATGTTAGGGTTTTAGATAACATTATTATTGTATGCACGAATTAAAAAGTTTAATTACCTAGATTAATTCTTGAATTGTTAGTTAAATATTCACATGTTCTTTAATTCTCTTAGGGTTCATTCATGTTTAAATCTTGCTCAATAAGTTAGGTTGATTGAATTACTAAAGTTCGATTCTTGATTATTAATTTACGATTCTTGATTTAATCTTGTATAAAGAAATTGGTTGTTGGGGTTCTTGGTTAGTAGTTTAAATGTTTATATGTTCTTTATAGTTTATTCACATGTTCTTTAAGTTCCTTCTTGCTTATTGGTTAAGAAATTCATGTTTAGGATAGTGTTAATATTTCATGCATGCTTTTATGGTTAGTAGAAATATTAAAGTTGATTTCATGTTCTACATTTTGGTTTTGATGATAGGAGGTTTGATGTTTGGACCTTAGTTGGATTAGGTTAATTACTTTCAACTTTAGTTACTGTTTTAAGCCCAAATTAGGAACCCGGGATCGGATTGGTGGAAGTTAGAACCGAATTTACAAATTAAATGGAAACCGGTAACGGGACAGTTTTGATGGGGTCTAAAGATCGGGTCACCACGGTTAGTGTAGTTGTCTTTTGATCGAACCCTTTGGGATGGAATTTCCCTTAGATGTTAGCTTTCATAGGAAGTTTACGGACCGGACTTTGGAATTTTATAAGTCGAGTTATACCCCGATTACCAGACCTAGGTCAGGTCTGGACAGTTTTGGAAGATGACGGTTTTTGAGGACTTTAAAGCGTGGTTTGGATCTCGAGTTCAACTTAAGCGTTTTAGTAGACATCCTGAGGTTTCCTAAAAGTCCAAAACCAGACCCATAGGATGTCGGGAAGTCAAGTTACGACCCTTTTTGTGTGGATTCTGTAATCTGTCTTGTTATGTGAAATTGTTAATGAATGTGTTGTTGATTGAAATGTTTTATTTGGTATTATTATGCGATTACTTGGAATGTGTTAGGTAATTTAAAGTGTAAATTCATGATTGATAGGAACCTATAGGGTTCCTAGGGGAGGGTTAGTTAGAAGGTAGTAAATACTAACTTCGAAGGGCGCGTTTTGATTAGAATAATTATTCTATTTTAGGCCCGAGCTAATTTGCGTCGTTAGTGAGCTCAAGTGTGTTCGTTTTGCCGTGAAGTGAAGCTTACCAGGTAATGTCTATGCTCTAATCCCCACCGGGATGCTCTTTAAATGTGTTTTAATGTTTTCTAATCTGTTTTGAGAATTGCATCCCAAAAGGGGACTTTTGTTGAAATGTGACCATCTGTTTTGGATAACTGTTTGTTTTTGTTTGTGCTTTGATTTTATTGAGTTGAGGAAATTGAGATGATCTTTTATAAGTGGTTTTATTACTGGTTTTGATAAACCTAGGTTGGGTTTGACTTGAGAGCTGTGAGATGAGATTGCATGAGATACTAATAATTCAAGTGAAACATTAAGCGAGTTTATTTGGTCGTAGCCTGTGGTAGGCAAAGTGCAGGACCACCGCGACTGTGGTAGGCAAAGTGCAGGACCCTGGTCGTAGCCTGTGGTAGGCGGAAATGTGAACTCTTGATATTCTGGTCGTAGCCTGTGGTAGGCAAAGGGTCTGGGACCCTGGTCGTAGCCTGTGGTAGGCGGAAATGTAAACTCTTGATATTCTGGTCGTAGCCTGTGGTAGGCAAAGGGTCTAGGACCCTGGTCGTAGCCTGTGGTAGGCAGAGGATCTGGGATCTGGTATGATATTTGTTACTCTAAGGGATGTGGTATCCCGCCCACATAATAAAATATGGATTAGTTGGGTTGAGGAAAACAGTTAAGGGATTAAAGGTTTGTGAAATGGTTTGACTTGTTCCCTCTCCCTCAAATGAATTGAAATGAACTTAACTTGTTTTTAACGTTAGGGGTAGACATTATTGAGATTTCCCCCTCATTTTTTGAAATATTTTGTTTTCAGGTGATGATCAATATGCTGGGGACGGGAATTAGAAGTGAGGACGACATGTCTAGAAGTCGTTAAATATGTTATGGTTCTTTTTGAAAGACTTGAAGTTAGTTTTGAGGTTTTTTTTCTGAGTATAAGTTGTTCGTTGGTTTGCCGTTGACAGACAGTTGTAGTTTCCTTCTCGCCTTGTATTCCTTCGGGGATACGGCAGTGACGCCCATTAAGAGTTTTAAGTCTTCCGCTAAATTTTGTCTGTTAACGTTAGTTTGACTTTGACTTTCCTATAATTGAATTTCCGGGGCGTTGCAGAATGGTATCAGAGCTCTGGGTTGCGGCCTGGTAGCTCCTAAGTGTCCCTTAGGTTTAGTTAGACCTTAGGATGCTACGTTCGGAGTGATGAGTGTAGGATGGGGGTGTGGAATGTTTGTCGATCTGTTTCTTGGATTTCTTATATGTTGCAAGTGCGTGCCTGATTATTTTTTTTCATATGTTGGATTGTATATCGTCGCCTTTGCTATGAGCCCGAGACTCTAGCTCCTTTGAAAGACTTAAAAACCCGAGGTGGGTACGGAATATAGTCCTGAGGAGGGCCTGGAACTAGAAGAAGACCTCCGATGAGAATTCGGAGGCTGAAAAAGGATCCAACTTACAAGGAGCAGCTACAGGAGCTTCTAGATTGCTGAGAGAAGCCGCTTCGCAAAAAGTCTGTCCTTCTAAGTAAAATGGTATATGCGACAACTGAAACCATCTATGAAGCCTTGGAGGATAAAGGATCGAGGCACCCATACCTTTTCAACACATAAGATGCGTCAAGTTTCGAGGATGAAACTCTTTTGAAGAAGGTAATGATATAAAACTCCAAATTTTTGGTTAGCGGCAGTGTTAGTTCCGTTTGGCAGACTGTTGCTGTTGAGTTTAAGTTTCGAGGACGAAACTTCTTTTAAGGAGGTAATAATGTAAAACCTCGAGTTTTAGGGAGAACGGAACCGTTAGGATTGTTACCGAACCGTTAGGCTTAAGTTTAAGTTTCGAGGACGAAACTTCTTTTAAGAAGGTAATGATGTAAAACCCCGAAAAAAATCCAAAGATGTTGACCGTGACGTCGTTAGTAAATTAGGTTTGACTTCGTTATTATTATTATTCGTTCGTGTTTATTTTTGCTAACACTTGAGCTCGTAGGATCGTGAGGGACTAACAAGGGTATATCGGTAATTTCGGAGGTTTGGTATTATTAGTTTTACTCTATTTATTATTAGTATTACTATTAATATTATTGTGTTATATGAGTAATTATGTGAATATTATTTGCTATGTGATTACTATTAATAATATTATTATTAATATTATTATTATTACTATTATTATTATTAGTTTGTTTTTAGAAAAATCAGATTTTAATTGTTTTAGTTTTGGGTTGGGTTAGAATTAAGAGTGTTTAGTTGGGCCTTAATTGTTAGATAATATAAACCCCCCCTCTCTCTCAAACCCTAATCTCCTCTCCAACCAAACCCTAACCCTAGTCTCTCTCTCTCTCTCTCTCCTCTCTGCCGCACCACCGCATCCGCCGGCCGCCGCCTGCGCCACCGGCAGCCACCGCAACCACCCTCCTCTCTCTTTCTTTCTCTTTTCTCTCTTTCTCCCTCTCGATCTCCCTGTCTCCCTCATGTCGCACGCCCTTGCTCGCACCACCGCAACCGCCGCCTGGCCTCGCCTGCCTGGCCACCGCCTTCGCCGCCTGATACCGCCGGGAACTCCCTCGACGTTGTCGCACGCTTGAGCGTGGAGCGGACCCTGCGTTTTGTGGGTTGTTGTTTGAATGTATCCTCGCCGCCATGGACACCACCTCCGACCACTCCTTGACCGCCGACGACCACCGCATGACGCTTGCTTCGCCGGAAGCGCGATCATCACCATCGCCGCCCCAAGCACCCTTATGCCCTAAGTAAACCCTATTTCAATTTTAGTCTTTATTTGTTTTAGTAATCTGATTTTATCTTCTTTCTCTTGTTATTTATTTGAATCCTTGTTTTAAATCTTGTAATTTGGGTAATTAAGGGTGTAAATTATTTAGTTGCTATTTGTAATTAATTTGTTCTTGTGTTGTATTATTTACTTGTAATTATTGTCAAAATTATTATGTGTAATTTTATGTTCTAATTGGTGTATTAGGGTTTGTAATAATTGTAATGAAATTGTTAATGATCGATTGCATAATATTCTTTAATTTCTTGAGAAACATGTTAGGGTTTTAGATAACATTATTATTGTATGCACGAATTAAAAAGTTTAATTACCTAGATTAATTCTTGAATTGTTAGTTAAATATTCACATGTTCTTTAATTCTCTAAGGGTTCATTCATTTTTAAATCTTGTTCAATAAATTAGGTTGATTGAATTACTAAAGTTCGATTCTTGATTATTAATTTACGATTCTTGATTTAATCTTGTATAAAGAAATTGGTTGTTGGGGTTCTTGATTAGTAGTTTAAATGTTTATATGTTCTTTGTAGTTTATTCACATGTTCTTTAAGTTCCTTCTTGCTTATTGGTTAAGAAATTAATGTTTAGGATAGTGTTAATATTTCATGCATGCTTTTATGGTTAGTAGAAATATTGAAGTTGATTTCATGTTCTACATTTTGGTTTTGATGATAGGAGGTTTGATGTTTGGACCTTAGTTGGATTAGGTTAATTACTTTGGACTTTAGTTACTGTTTTAAGCCCAAATTAGGAACCCGGGATCGGATTGGTGGAAGTTAGAACCGAATTTGCAAATTAAATGGAAACCGGTAACGAGACATTTTTGATGGGGTCTAAAGATAGGGTCACCACGGTTAGTGTAGTTGTCTTTTGATCGAACCCTTTGGGCTGGAGTTTCCCTTAGATGTTAGCTTTCATAGGAATTTTACGGACCGGACTTTGGAATTTTATAAGTCGAGTTATACCCCGATTACCAGACCTAGGTCAGGTCTGGACAGTTTTGGAAGATGACGGTTTTTGAGGACTTTAAAGCGTGGTTTGGGTGTCGAGTTCAACTTAAGAGTTTTAGTAGACATCCTGAGGTTTCTGAAAGGTCTAAAACCAGACCCATAGGATGTCGGAAAGTCAAGTTACGACCCTTTTTGTGTGGATGTTGTAATCTGTCTTGTTATGTGAAATTGTTAATGAATGTGTTGTTGATTGAAAAGTTTTATTTGGTATTATTATGCGATTACTTGGAATGTATTAGGTAATTTAAAGTGTAAATTCATGATTGATAGGAACCTATAGGGTTCCTAGGGGAGGGTTAGTTAGAAGGTAGTTAATACTAACTTCGAAGAGCGCGTTTTGATTAGAATAATTATTCTATTTTAGGCCCGAGCTAATTCGCGTCGTTAGTGAGCTCAAGTGTGTTCGTTTTGCTGTGAAGTGAAGCTTACCAGGTAATGTCTATGCTCTAATCCCCACCGGGATGCTCTTTAAATGTGTTTTAATGTTTTCTAATATGTTTTGAGAATTGCATCCCAAAAGGGGACTTTTGTGGAAATGTGACCATCTGTTTTGGATTACTGTTTGTTTTTGTTTGTGCTTTGATTTTATTGAGTTGAGGAAATTGAGATGATCTTTTATAAGTGGTTTTATTACTGGTTTTGATAAACATGGGTTGGGTTTGACTTGAGAGCTGTGAGATGAGATTGCATAAGATACTAATAATTCAAGTGACTGTGGTAGCCTGTGGTAGGCAAAGTGCAGGACCACGATCGCGACTGTGGTAGGCAAAGTGCAGGACCACGGTCGTAGCCTGTGGTAGGCGGAAATGTGAACTCTTGATATTCTGGTCGTAGCATGTGGTAGGCAAAGGGTCTAGGACCCTGGTCATAGCCTGTGGTAGGCAGAGGATCTGGGATCCGGTATGATATTTGTTACTCTAAGGGATGTGGTATCCCGCCCGCATAATAAAATATGGATTGGTTGGGTTGAGGAAAACAGTTAAGGGATTAAAGGTTTGTGAAATGGTTTGATTTGTTCCCTCTCCCTCAAATGAATTGAAATGAACTTAACTTGTTTTTAACGTTAGGGGTAGACATTATTGAGATTTCCCCCTCATTTTTTGAAATGTTTTGTTTATAGGTGATGATCAATATGCTGGGGACGGGAATTAGAAGTGAGGACGACATGTCTAGAAGTCGTTAAATATGTTATGGTTCTTTTTGAAAGACTTGAAGTTAGTTTTGAGGTTTTTTTTTTCTTAGTATGAGTTGTTCGTTGGTTTGCCGTTGACAAACAGTTGTAGTTTCCTTCTCGCCTTGTATTCCTTCGGGGATACGGCAGTGACGCCCATTAAGAGGTTTAAGTCTTCCGCTAAATTTTGTCTGTTAACGTTAGTTTGACTTTGACTTTCCTATAATTGAATTTCCGGGGCGTTACACTACCATTAAATCGGCATGAAGGAAGGCGATGAGTGGAAAGCGGCATTCAAGACAAAGGGAGGATTATATGAGTGGCTTGTCATACCATTCGGACTTTCCAACGCCCCGAGTACGTTCATGCGTCTTGTGAACGAGGTGTTGAGGCCTTTTATTGGTAAATTAGTCGTGATTTATTTCGACGATATTCTTGTATATTCAAGGAGTGAAGAGGAGCATATTGTACATTTGGAGCGGGTGTTCGAGGTTTTGCGGCAACAACGGCTTTTCGGCAAACTGGAGAAGAGCGAATTTTTCACTCCCCAAGTCACCTTCCTTGGGTATATTGTTTCCGATAAGGGTATTTCTATGGATCCCTCGAAAGTGGAGGCCATCCGTTCTTGGCCCTCTCCCTCTACTATCACGGAGGTGAGGAGTTTCCACGGTCTTGCTTCGTTCTACCGCCGGTTCATCAAGGGCTTTAGTACCCTTACCGCCCCTATTACCGAGTGTATGAAGAAGGGCGCCTTTGAATGGACCCGAGCGGCCCAAGGGGCATTTGAAAAGCTGAAGGCCCGCCTTTGTGAGGCTCCGGTACTTGCTCTCCCGGACTTCACACAAGTCTTCGAGGTGGATTGCGATGCTAGCGTTGTAGGCATTGGAGCTGTTTTGATGCAGAATCAACGCCCTATTGCTTATTTCAGTGAAAAACTCAGCGGGTCAAGGAGGAATTATTCCACATATGATAAGGAGTTGTATGCTCTCGTGCGAGCACTCGATCATTGGGCGCACTATTTGAGGTCAAGCCAGTTTATCCTTCATTCGGATCACGAGGCGCTAAAATATTTTAACGGACAACACAAACTTAGCTCTCGACATGCCAATTGGGTTGAGTTTCTTCAAGGATTTAATTTTGTGGCAAAACACAAGAAGAGGAGTGTAAATGTGGTCGTCGATGCACTCTCGAGGAGACACTCTCTTCTTTCCGTAGTTGAGGCAAGGGTACTTGGATTTCAGCACTTAAAGAAGTTTTATAAGGAGGATGATGACTTCAAATCAGACCTCGGTGGTGGCGATGGACCGTATTTGCTACAAGACGGATTTCTCTTCAAGGGTAACAAGTTGTGCATCCCAAAATGCCCATTGAGGAAGCTTCTAGTGCGGGAGGTTCACGGTGGTGGTCTCGCAGGTCATTTCGGTATCAACAAGACCACCGACATGTTGAAAGAGCACTTTTATTGGCCGAAGATGGGAGGCGATGTGCAGGATGTGGTGTCAAAGTGTGTTACTTATCACCATGCCAAGAGCCAATTCCACCAAGGGCTTTATACACCCCTTCCGGTTCCAAATGGCCCGTGGGAGGAATTGAGTACGGACTTCATTGTAGCTTTTCCCCGGACCGTGCGTGGCAAAGATGCAATTCTAGTTGTCGTTGACCGCTTTTCTAAAATGGCGCTTTTCATTGCCTGTGAGAAAACTGATGACGCCACACACATTGCAACACTTTTCTTCCGTGAGGTAGTGCGTTTGCATGGTGTTTCGAGGACTATTGTGTCGGATCGTGATGCTAAATTCATGGGTCATTTTTGGAGATCTTTGTGGAAGCTTTTGGGGACGAAGCTTTTATTTAGCACGTCGCATCATCCTCAAACAGACGGTCAAACTGAGGTAACTAACAAGACTCTCATTACATTGCTTCGGGGTCTTGTGAGTCGGAGTCTAAGGGATTGGGATGCCAAATTGTGTCACGCCGAGTTTGCCTATAATCGGTCCCCCTCTTTTGCTACGGGCCATTCGCCCTTCGAGACTTGCTATGGGGTCAACCCTATAACTCCCATTGAGCTCCTTCCTCTTCCATTCAAAAACTTCACCGGCAAGTTCGAGAGAAGATCGAGCGTACCAACGAGCTTTATAAGGCCCGAGCCAACAAGCATCGTCGCGGTAACGTTCAAACCCGGGGACTTGGTTTGGCTACATTTGAGGAAGGAACGGTTCCTTTCCCGAAGGAGTAATAAGCTAATGCCACGAAATGAGGGACCATTTAAGGTCTTGGCCAAGATAAATGACAATGCTTACAAGCTTGATCTTCCGGGTGATATGAGGTATCGGGGATCTTTCACCTTACATCGAGGATGTTGAACCCGAAACGCATTTGAGGGTAAATCCTCTTCAAGAAGGGGAGGATGAAGAGATCCGGGTTCCGTTCTCCGCGCTCGTGATCTCCGCCAAGCGAGCCGCCTCGAACACCTTGAGCCTTGAACTACAATTCCCGATCACTCCTAGAATTGCGAGGCTAGTCTCGGCTATCCAATGGATGGACCCCGGGGCCCTTTAGGTGGGCTCGCTTGAGGCACCGACCCCGGAGACCTCGGGACCGGACCGGGCCGTCCCGAGAATGGATAATATGAGGTATCGGGGTTCGGATGAAGGCCCGAGGGAAAATAAACGTCAAAGCTGTCAGGCCAGTCGTCAGATGGTAGGCGCGACCGAGTCGCCAAGAAGCACGCCCACGCCAAGCTTCTACAGTGGAGGTCGCGCCCGTTACCTTTTATGTCGCGCCGGCGACGTTCCTCTCAGTGGGCAGGCGCGACCGAGTCACCAGGAGAATCGCCCGCGCCAAGCTACTGTCGGAAGTGGTCGCGCCCGCGACCCTCTTCATCGCGCCCGCGACCTGCTCTGTCCAGCGACGAGCTGTTGTGGGCAGACGGCTGAATCGCCCGAGCCAACGTTGGCACGCCCGCGCCGTCCCCGCGACACGCGTGTACCGTAGCGTCTTTTAAGCTGTCTTTTTGCTTAATTTTCTGCTTAAGTATAAATAGCCTGTTTTTCCATTTCCCAAGACAGTTTTTGATGATTAATGAAATGCTAAAGCATTACTAGGGTTTCTCCCTATTCTCTCTAAACTTTGTTTTTACTTTATCCATTGTTAATGGTGGTGTTAGCAAGTCATCTCTTTATTGATCATTTGGTGGACAACTCCTTTATGATGGTCATGGTGGGGTGCTAGGTTTTGGTGGTGGAATCTCCTTTACCCAAAATCATATCCAATCTCATCGGTGTTCAAGTTTTTATTCGATTGATGATCCCAAGTTCACTCAAGCTAAAATCAATGCCCTCTCACACGACGGTAACGCTCCACTTCCACTCTCATACATATTTAATTTTATCATTGACTAATGTTGCAGCGCCAACTCTGTGTGTTTGTCCCAGGGTTAATCTACAATGAAGGTATGGTTTGAAATGAGACGGATGCTCTGGTTATGTGTCCAAGAAAAGTCATGTAGTCGTTGATATACTAGTCAAATTACCTCGTGGACATCCAAGTCTATTAATAGCATATGTAATGATTGAAACTCATTCCAATTACTCCACCAACATTTCATTCCATTTTTATGCAACAATAATTTTTGTAAGTTCCACAATTTTGGAACTTATTCTGGAACGGTGTAAACCATTCCGGAATAAAATTTACATCTTCCATCTTTCCTTACTTTTTATTGGTTGAAAATTAATTTTTCTTTTTATTTTACTTCAAAAACATGTATTGTGTGTGGTAAATTAGGATAATGGTAAATATTTATTTAAAATTTGAAGTTGGAATTTCATCTATTGTAGGGACCAAAGAATTGAGTTCTAAAAATTTTAGAAATAAGATCATGTGTAAAGATGGAACTCCACCGAAAATCCAAAAATTTTAGAATTGAGTTCTAAAAATTTCATCTATATGCTCTTATAAACGGTTGAGCCTTGGTCCTCAAGTAATTTCGGTGTATGCAAGTTTTATTTAGACCCGCTGCTTTGGCGATTGTGACCCTAATGGAAGTAGACAATGACAAAAAAGCAAATAAAGATAATTAATTATTATAAAGTGCTCTGGTAGTTGAGGTTCAGGATTCTTCTGTACAATTTACAAAAGATGGGAAAAGGCGAAAAGCTACGAGATTAGGCATTGTTCTTCTTTTGGCTAATAATTATTGCAATATGATTCAACTTTCTTGGAAGACAAACATTTGTTGCTCTTTACTTTTGTGAGAGCCAAAGTTCATTTTGCTTCTAAACATATGAGCATATGGCCAATATAGCGTTGGCAAAAAAAAATTGGGTTCGAGTAAATTTGGATCGGACAGATTCGGATAATATTTAAATTTGGAAGAGAAAATCATGTTCAGACCTGATTTTATTTCGAGTCATATAATTCGGATGAAGCTAAATTTGGGTCGAAATCGTGTTCAAGCGATAGAAAAAGAGAAATTTTATGTCCTGTCAATTCAGTCAGTATCAAAATTCAGGCAAAAAATCTATATCCAAACCTAAAATTTTCTGGGTCAGACTATTAAGGTATTTCAAGTCAGACAAAATTTTACCAGCCTTAGGCCAATGGTTTTCAGTGACGTGACAATCATGACATTGTTTTGGACTTTTCTCTAATTTCTAATTTAATACAATTAGGATCTCGTCTTTATAGTGGTATAAATTTTTTTCATATTTCTCACATTTTCTCACTCTATCCCACATTTTCGTGTTATCTCATACCACCTTTGTAAAATCCCGAAAAATTCAAGGATGTTGACTGTGACGTCGTTAGTCAATTAGGTTTGACTTCGTTAATTGTTATTATTCGTTTTTATTTATTTTTGCTAACACTTGAGCCCGTAGGATCGTTGAGGGACTAACAAGGGTATATCGGTAATTTCGTGGGTTTAGTATTATTAGTATTACTATTAATATTATTGTGTTTATTAAAATTTGTTATATGAATGATTATGTAAATTTTATTTGATATGTGTTTAGTATTAATATTATTATTATTAGTATTACTATTAATATTATGTGATTATTATAATTGTTATATGAATTATTTGTTATGTAAATATTATTTGTTATGTGTTTATTATTATCATTAATATTATTATTATCATTATTTGCCAGAAAATCAGATTTTAGTGTTGGGTTGGGTTTAAGAGTAGTATTAGTTGGGCCTTAGTTACTAGACTAATATAAAAAGTTTTCTTCCTCTCAAAACCCTAATATCAAACCCTAACCCTAGCCTCCCTCTCTTTCTCCCACCTCTCTCTCTCCCTTCTCTCTCGCGCCTCTACGGCGACCACCCAGACCACCGTCAAACACCAACCGACGGCCACTCTCCCTCTCTCTTTCTCTCTTCTCCCTATCGTTCTCTTTTCTTTTTCTCTTCCCCGCATCTGCTCCGTCGCGACACTGCCGGAAAGTCACCGCCCCCGACGCCAGACGACGTCGCGCCACCACCACCGCTCTCCCCGTCCACCGCCGACGCCCAGATCGAAGGGTGGTGGGATTCGAAACCACGGTTGTTGCTGTCCAACGCCAGGCGCCACCGACCACCTTTCCGACGACCATCGATGACTTGCGCCGCCGACCAACCCCGCCACTGCCTTCCCTCGTGCCACCGTCGACACTTCCTCGCCGGAAACCGCCAACCTTTCTTTTTTTTTAACGTAAACCCTAAATTCAGTTTGAAACTTTTCTTTCTTTTATTCTTGTTTTCTGTTTATTATTATTATTATTATTATTATTATTATTATTATTATTATTATTATTATTATTACTATTATTATTATTATTTCTTTTACTAAATCTTGTAATTTGGGTAATTAAGGGTGTAAATTATTTAGTTGTTATTTGTAATTAAATTTGTTTTTGGTTGTAATATTTACTTGTAAATTTGTCTAAAGTATTATGTGTAATCTTTATGTTCTAATTTGGTGTATTAGGGTTGTAATAGTTGTAGTGAAATTATTAATATTCGATTGTAGGATGTACTTTTGTTTTTCTTGTGAATCATGTTAGGGTTTTAGATAACACTATTATTGTATGCACAAATTAAAACATTTAATTATCTAGAGTAATTCTTGTTTGTTAGTAAGTAGTCATACGTTCTTGTTAATTCTTTTAGGTGTTTAATATCATGTGTAATCTTGCTCAATAAGTTTAGAACGATTAAATTAGTAAAGTACAAATTTTTGCTTATTAGTTTAATTAATTTATGATTCTTGATTTAATCTTGTTTAAAGCAATTGGTTGTTGGGATTCTTGATTAGTAATTTAAATGTTTATATGTTCTTTATAGTTATTCACATGTTCTTTAAGTTCTTTCTTGTTTATTGGTTAAGAAATTCATGTTTAGGTTAGTGTTAATATTTCATGCATACTTTTAGGGTTAGTAGAAATATTAAAGTTGATTTCATGTTTTACATTATTGGTTTTGATGATAGGAGGTTTGATGTTTGGACCTTAGTTGGCTTAGGTTAATTACTTTGGACCTAAGTTACTGTTTTAGGCCCAAATTAGGACCCCGGGATCGAATTGGTGGAAGTTAGAACCGAATTTGCAAATTAAATGGAAACCGACAACGGGACAGTTTTGATGGGGTCTAAAGATCGGGTCACCACGATTAGTGCAGACTGGAGTTTCCCTTAGATGTTAGCTTTCATAGGAATTTTACGGACCGGACTTCGAAATTTTATAAGTCGAGTTATACCCCGATTACCAGGCCTAGGTCAGATCTGGGAAATTTGGGAAGATGACGATTTTTGAGGATCTTAAAGTGTGTGTTGGGTCTCGAGTTCAACTTAAGAGTTTTAGTAGACATTCCGAAGTTTCCGAAAAGTCCAAACCCAGACCCATAGGATGTCCGGAAGTCAAGTTACGACCCTTTTTATGTGGATGCTGAAATCTTTCTTGTTATGTGAAATTGTTAATGAATGTGTTGTTGATTGAAAAGGTTTATTTGGTGCTATTATGCGATTACTTGGAATGTGTTAGGTAATTTAAAGTGTAAATTCATGATTGATAGGAACCTATATGGTTCCTAGGGGAGGGTTAGTTAGAAGGTAGTTAATACTAACTTCGAAGGGCGTGTTTTGATTAGAATAATTATTCTATTTTAGGCCCGAGCTAATTCGCGTCGTTAGTGCGCTCAAGTGTGTTCGTTTTGCTGTGAAGTGAAGTTAACCAGGTAATGTCTATGCTCTAATCCCCACTGGGATGCTCTTTAAATGTGTTTTAATGTTTTCTAATCTGTTTTGAGAATTGCATCCCGAAAGGGGACTTTTAGTAAATGTGACCATCTGTTTTGGATAACTGTTTGTAATTGTTGTGATCTTTGATTTATGAGTTGAGGAAATTGAGATGGTCTTTTATAAGTGGTTTTGTTATTGGTTTTGATAACCTGGGTTGGGTTTGACTTGAGAGTTGTGAGTTGAGTTTTGCATAAGATACTAATGATTCAAAGTGAAACATTAAGCAGGTTTCGGGGCATAACCCGGAGATCAGGATTTTGTATCCTGCTGGGTTATAGACTAGGAGATCAGGGCTTCTTCCCTGATATAGGATAGAATGTTTTGATGCCTGTGGTAGGCGAATACTTTGATGCCTGTGGTAGGCGAACTCTTTGATACCTGTGGTAGACGAATACTTTGATGCCTGTGGTAGGCGAACTCTTGATGCTTGTTGTAGGCGATGTTACTCTAAGGGATGTGGTATTCCGCCCGCATAATAAAATATGGATTGGTTGGGTTGAGGAAAACAGTTAAGGGATTAAAGGTTTGTGAAATGTTTTGACTTGTTCCCTCTCCCTCAAATGAATTGAAATGAACTTAACTTGTTTTTAACGTTAGGGGTAGACATTATTGAGATTTCCTCCTCATTTTTAAAATGTTTTGTTTTCAGGTGAAGATCTATATGCTGGGGACGGGAATTAGAAGTGAGGACGACATGTTTAGGAGTCGTTATATATGTTGCTTTTCTTTTCTAAGAAACTTGAAGTTAGTTTGAGGTCTATTACTAAGTATGAGCTGTTAGTTGGTTTCGTCGTTGACAGACAGTTGTACTTTCCTTCTCGCCTTGTGTTCCTTCGGGGATACGACAGTGACGCCCAATAAAAGTTTTTGAGTCTTCCGCTAATTTGTCTGTTAACGTTAGTTTGACTTTGACTTTTCTATAATTGAATTTTCGGGGCGTTACAACCTTACTTACCTAACATAATTTACATTTAAAAATTCATATCTTTAATAAGTTATATGATTTATTAGACTTGTTTTATTTACAATACGTTATTAAAAACTACATACTATATATTTAAAAATTTATATATTTAAATGATGTGAATTACCTTACCATAGACAGACACTAGCTCATCTTGCCCATTTTATGCCACATTTCTCACCCTTTCTCCCCCATTCTACATCCCACATCACAAAAGAACAAGATTTTAGTTACTTTACTTTTTTTACTTACCTTACCAATTTCTATTTTCCTTACCAACACTATCTAAAATACCTTAATAATATCTATTTAAAGATTCATATATTTTATAAGTAATGTGACTAATGTAATTGACTTTTGTGAAAGGATTGACCATTTTTAAATCATTAAAATTTATGAAAAACATATATTTAAAAAAATTCATTTATAAAAGTGATGTAACTTATCTTACTTACACTACTTTACATACTAATACTTATTGAACATTATTTAGGTTTCTTACTTACACTAAATCTTATTTACTTCTCCAAAAACACAGGCCTTCGAGTGGTTACAAGTTCTTCCAGTAGCAATTATAGCGAGCATGAGACGTCTACTCAAACAAATAAATAAAGCATGATGATAGGAGTATTATCTGATCAAGACAATTCCTAAGTGTTTTATCCTTCTCTAAATTAATATTTTTAATGATTTTTTAGACCAATTTTTTTAATAGTAATTAAGTATTAATTGTACATTTTTTTTAATAGTAAGTATTAATTATACATTATGTGAAGTTTTAGTTGCATTTGCTATGTCAATGATGTCAAACTATACTATAATCGAATCAACCTCATTTATTAAACTTATTTTAGATGTTATTTGAAAATATGAAGAATAATGGATAAAATTATAATTTTATGCAATTTACGTACATATAATATTATAGTTGCAAAATTCAATTATATCATTTTATTTCAACTTAATATATAATAATGTAGTTTTAATGATTGGACAAGACACTTATGAGGTGTCATACCCTAAAACTCATATCCTAAATTCAATCGTAAGCATTACAATATTATAGTTGCAAAATTCAATTATATCATTTTATGTCAACTTAATATATAATAATGTAGTTTTAATGATTGGACAAGACACTTATGAGGTGTCATACCCTAAAACTCATATCATTTTCCATAAATAAATAAATAAGCATGCAAGTCACACAATAAAAAAGATAAGTTAAATAAAAGAAAAAAAGCTTCAAATCAACTTAACTCATAGCCTTGGGAGTATTCTCTCCATTTCATATTGGTTTAACTTAAAAATTTTGACCCTTAATTTCGTGAGACATACAACATTCTAATATCTAAAGTGTTATTATTAGATTTGTAACTTAAAATATATCATAAAATTTAAAATGGTTTTTTTTTATAACATATCTTGTGAAGTACTACTTTCATTTTTTTTATATAACTTTTAATTAATTTTTCTTATTTTATATTATCTGTCAATTTACAATCTCAATGGCATGTTAATTATTATTTTTTTATTTTACTATGAGCATACATTGAATTGCTAAACATTTGACTTTAATTAAGTATATTTAATCAGTTTTCTCACTAACTATCCTATAGTGTTTTGTAATATTAGTTTTCCCCCATCACATTCAAAATATAATTAAATAAAAAGAAATATATAGAGTATTATCAATTAAAGAAGAGTACTAAAGATCATGTAATATTTTAAGCCACTCTTAATATTAAGGCACCGTTTTTTTTTGCATTGCGTTGCGTTTGCGTTTCGATAAGTTGTGTTTGAGTTGCGTTAGATTGCGTTGGGTTGCGGTAGGAAATAATAAAAAGGTGAGTAGAGGTGAATAGTATATTGTGATAAGTTGCGTTATCTTGCGTTTGCCATGCGTTAGGTTTTATTGATTTTGCGTTGCGTTTGGGTGCGTTAACGCACAAAAGAACGATGCCTAAAGAGAGGGAAAAACTATTGTCATGTTCTTTAATGAAGTAAGGTTTTAAATACATTATCTATTTACCTATTTTTAATTATTTTACTAACACTGCTTAAATACCTTAGATAATATATATATATATATATATATATATATATATATATATATATATATATATATATATATATATAGGGAATAGATAGGGTGAGAATGAGTTTTTGGTGAGAATGTGAGAAGGATCCTTAACAGCCCTTGGATCATAGATCAATGGTCTTGAAATAAACAACATTTTTCCTTTTTTTTGGGGTCCCATCACGTGACCCATAAGTTGAAAAATAAAAGGAAATCTAATGGGGGTGTGGGAACTGATGAAAGCGTGTTCCATCTCGCAAAAAAATTCGCTCAAGTACCCAGAAAATTCATCTTCATCCTTCCTCCTGTCTGCTTCCTCCTTCCTCTTTCTCCTTCCTCCTTCATCTTTCCCCTCTCTCGGCTAGAGTGGCGATCGAAGTTCGGTAAGATTTTCAAGTTTCATAATTCTATTTTTTCAATTCTGAGATTGAGGGGTTTGATAGATATCAATGATTGAATGTTGTTCACTGAGTGGAGAAACACAAGGAAGAGAAAGGGTCACAACCGGAGAAAGCAACGAAGAAACGAAGGGAAATGAAGAGCAGAAGTTAGGGTTCGGCGTTTTTCGGTAAAAGGGAGAAACGATGCCGACGGTGGAGAAGTGAGATCTGGACGATTGGTGGTGATTTGTGCGGCGACGAACATGGATGTCGACGGGAAGGATGCTAACGAAACTTAGCCAAAAAATCAGTCAAGATTAGTGAATATTTTGTGGTGTTTGTATTTGATGTAATCAGCTGCTATACATGGATGAATTTGATGTTCGTTAGAGTTGTACATGATGTGCAGTTGCAGTATAGGATATGTCCATGTATATGCATCCGTCGCGTTCATCTGTGTGCTACATATTATACACTTGAAGTGTAGGGTCGGTACATGTCTATTTTGGAGTCACCCAGTGACTGTGCATCTAATTGGACTATCCATTAACATGCATCGTCGTGTTCCAATTAGAATTTTGTGTATGTCATAAACGCATGGTCATAGAATTTTGTGGTGGTTGTCATAAACACATGGTCATAGAGGGATGAATGTGATGTTGGTTGGAGTTTTACATGATGTTCGACAAGTAAAACAATGGGACTGTCCATGAACATGCATCGTCGTGTTCATCTGCGTGCTACATGTTGTTCAGTTGAAATGTATGTATGATACATGTTACTTTTCTAGACATTCACTCAATGTTCATCTAATCGGAACACGATGTCCGTATGGCTGGAATATGATGTCCATTTACCACACAATGAAAATTGATATTCGTGGTGTATATATATCATGTCCATATGACCAGCGAATTATGTGCATATTATCTGACCATGCATGTTGTCCACGCAAACTGAACATGTGAGTTGTACATGATGATTTGTATGCATGTAATGAACTTAATGGCCATCTTTATTAAGTATAATGATCAGTTGTTATACTCATAATGATCATCTTTGTTAGTCTGAATGTACATAACTGATTTTGTTCCTTTTTTATGCATGCATAGATCTGGCTGATGGTGATGAAGTAAGACATGGATTGGTTATTGAACATTTGAACGCTCTCATCGAGAAGCTTGAGAGTTTGAGTATTGGTCAGCCATTATCCAACGTGTCATAAGATTTTGAGACATTGGCGCCCCAGTTCCTAGAGTGGCTACAATTCATGCCCCTCTTGCATCAGCTGCAAAGGGTAGGGCAAGACGAACGAAAACCCTAGTAGAGGTTGCTGTTGAGAAAAAAGCAAGTGCACGGAGATGCAAGAGCTGTGATCAAGTCACAACACATGATAGTAGGAACTTCCCAGAGCGGTATTCGTGATTTGTTTGTTGGAGTGTTCGTGTTTAATCAATTTTTTTGATGGGTTGTTCTATTGGCGATGACACTCAGTTGACTGATTTTGTTATGTTATGATTTTTATTTGGAGCGTTGGTATTCGATGGACTCATTTTTGTCATGTTATGATGTTTGGCGAAACACTGAAACATGTTTGCAAGATATGACTATCTAATGATTATATAATGTTCAACTTTAATGAGCACAATGTTTTTTATTTTTGTAAATACTGTACTTTTTCACGTGATCCCGTCCATTACGCAAACCATGGATGTCAAAATGGTTATCATTATTTGATGTCCTATGTTAAGTAACATGATTACAAAGCGATGATCATTTGTTGCCTACTCGTTGACATTGGTTGATGTTTATATAATGTTGTTTGTATGATGTTATTCTCATTCCCATATAATCAGTGAAATGTTCATTATCCAAAAGGGGAGTCATTAGTTGCTGTCCTATTGATATATTAGCATCAAGTGATGAGTTTAGGGTTTAGAGTTCGACATTCATAATGGCTTGACCTGCTATGTCCATATGATCACAACATGATGATCATATAATGATCAATAAATGTGCATTTGTTTGAATAAAAAAATGTGTTCATGAATGTACATTAGTTGATTAGGTGACGTTGGTTCCAAATGCGGGCTCATTACTTGATGTCATAGTTATATTAGCAGCTAGTGATGAGTTACATATACGTCCAAATAAAAACAACTTGAGATGATTGAGTTTTGCGATAATTGTTCAATGCTCATCTTGGCTTGACACTAAGTACGTTTAAACATAACTTGATGAACATGTTCAATGGATGTCCATTCTCGAACAATACATGTGTTATGGATGTAGATAGTTGATTCGGCGATGTCGATTCCAAATGGGTGCTAATTACTTGTTGTCACCTTTAACACAACTTGATGATTGAATTTTTTTTTTATCATTATTCAATGTTCATATCGGGCTACCGCTATGTCCATATAAACACATCCCGATGCACATATCATACAACTTTTTCATGTTTCACCTCCTATAATCAGTGAAATGTTCATGATCCACTTGAGGATCATTAGTTGATCCCATAGTGATATTAGCAACAAATGTTCAGTTTTTTTATAAGTGTCCAATGTTCGCCTTGCCATGACACTATGTCCACATAAATAAAAATTGATGAACAGACAATGTTCACTGAATGTTTATTTAAAGGCAATAATGATGCGATCAAAAGCATCAACATTAGTCTTAACTTCAAGTGGAGGAAGAAGAAATAAAGTTTAACAAGTATAGCGTCACTACTATATTTTCCAAAATGCCACCCTAACAAGCACATCGTCCTAGTAAGAGTAAATGTTAACTGGGATTGCAAGCAAAAAATCAGCAAGTGCGCCCACTATCGTCTCTAAACAAAACATTGCATCCCATTACAAAATGTATTCGGCACAATCAAACTACAAGTGCAGTAGCTCTTTCTTTCTATCCCAGTGGATGGTTTTGGTGTACACTTCTTGGTTCAGATTGTTGTCTTCATACATGACAATGTCATGGCATTAACGCCTCCTCAGTGACACGAGCCGATCATCCTGTCAAAAAGAACGTTAGATTGGAGTCAACGTAGCATATAATGATCTTCAGCAAATGACCAAATCAACAGCATCACATAAGGGGACAGATGTACTCCAATGGACATTACATTTTATTATGCTAATTTATGTAATGATGCTCTTTATATAATTAACTGTTCATTATGGTATACTGTAATGAACATTACGTATATCACAAAATGCAGACTATCACATATCCCAATGTACATCACTATATCCCAATGTACATCACTGTATACCTAATTGAACATCAAATTGTAAAGAAAAGAGCATTATTCTTTAATCCATAGTGTGAACATTTTTCAAATATTAACTTTTGATGTTCTGGATATCTTTATATAATTAAATGTTCATTATGGTTTACTATAATGGACATTACATTTTTATTCCAATGTTTTGGACATCTTTATATAATGATGTTCTGGACATCTTTATATAATTAACTGTTCATTATGTCATAATTTAATGGACATTACGTATATCACAAAATGCAGACCATGACATATCCCAATGTACATCACATATACCCAATTGAACATCAAACTATAAAGAAAAGAGCATTATTCTTGAATCCATAGATGTGGAGTGTGGAACGGAGATTCTCGTTCAACGATATCTTCATTTGTTCCCTCCGTCCCGTCAATATGAGGTGGCACTGGACTTCTATCCCCATCTCCGTCGCCACTTCTAGTTGTAATGTCTCTAATGACAACCAACACGACATTAGTTGGTTCAAAAGGAAAATAACTTATTTTAGTTTATAATTAAATTGACATTTTTCTATAATGAACTGTTCATTATAGTCTACTCTAATGGACATTACATTTTATGCTGCTCATTTTAAACATGACACGCAGTTTGCATCACATAATACTTGCATAACGATTATACAATGAACATTATTACGTATATCACAAATGCAGACCATCACATATCCCAATGTACATGTCAACTCTCAAGCACATGTTTCATCACGCATATTATTTATTGTACATCCTTTTCACATAGGATATGCATCACATCACTAAAACTTGCGCACTAAGTGTATAAACAAGGTACATCAACCGAAAATATCCTCCCTTTCTATATGTATAACCAAATGTACGTTTTGTATATTTTAGATGTACACCATGAACTATCTTAATGTGCATGCTCATATATATGTCATAATTTATAATTGTCGTACACATCATTCACTACCATAATGTTCATTCCATAAAGTACCAAACATAACACCAAATACAAACCATCACATATCCAATTGTTTATGTCAACCATCAGCCACATGTTCATCACACATATTTTCATTGTACATCCTTTTCACATAGGATGAGCATCACATCACTAAAACTTGTGCATTAAGTGCATAAGCAATGTACATTTAAATCGAAAATATCGTCCCATTTTATGTGAATAATCAAATGTACGTTAGTACATCCGAGATGCACATCGTGCACTATCTTAATGTGCATGTTCATATAAATGTCATAATTTATAACTTTCATACATATCATTCACTACCATAATGTACATGCCCTAAGGTACCAAACATAAGACCACAAGAATGTCACAATCATATACGATGCACATCACAGCAAGCAAACTTGGGCATTGTCCGACTATACATCCCACATCATCAAAAAAATCTCACAAATGGACACGTCCCTAACCCCATAAACACCGACATGTTCCAACAAAATTGCACACCGCATTCGATGATCAATGGACAACACAACAAACTTGGGATGAATTTGTCCCAATTTACAAGAATTTTAGCAAAATGGAACCCCCTTTTACCGGAAATATTCACTTATCTTGACTGAATTTTTGGCTAAGTTTCGTTAGCATCCTTCCCGTCAACATCCATGTTCGTTGCCGCACAAATCACCACCAATCGTCCTGATCTCACTTCTTCTTCACCGTCGGCACCATTTCTCCCTTTTACCGGAAAACGTCGAACCCTAACTTCTGCTCTCAATTTTCCTTTGTTTCTTCGTTGCTTTCTCCGGTTGTGACCCTTTCTCTTCCTTGTGTTTCTCCACTTAGTGAGCAATATTCAATCATTGATACCTATCAAACCCCTCAATCTCAGAATCGAAAAAATAGAATTATAAAACTTGAAAATCTTACCGAACTTCGATCGCCACTCTAGCTGAGAGAGGGGAAAGATGAAGGAGGAAGGAGAAAGAGGAAGGAGGAAGCAGACAGGAGGAAGGATGAAGATGAATTGTCTGGGTACTTGAGCAAATTTTTTTGGGAGATGGAACACACTTTCATCAGTTCCCACACCCCCATTAGATTTCCTTTTATTTTTCAACTTACGGGTCACGTGATGGGACCCCAAAAAAAGGAAAATGTTGTTTATTTCAAGACCATTGATCTATGATCCAAGGGCTGTTAAGGATCCTTCTCACATTCTCACCAAAAACCCCTTCTCACCCTATCTATTCCCATATATATATATATATATATATATATATATATATATATATATATATATATATATATATAAATTCATATATTTAATAAAGGATGTGATTAATGTGAACTTTACTCATATTACCTTATTTAAAAATTTATACTTTCCATAATGATGTGATTTATGTGAATTATAAATCTATCAACATTTACTAAACATTAACTTTATAAACTAGCATTGATATCTATGCTATGCACAAAATAATCATTAGTTATCAAATTTATTGAAGTTAGTTAATTATTTTACATATATTGATGATTTATTAGAAAATCTTAAATTAAATACTACCTCCTATTTTATTTATCTGTCGCCTAAGAAATTGTATTAGAAACTTTGATCATTAATATCTTAATTTGTATAATGATATATTATACAAAATTGATGTCATTATATTGATAATGAAGATTACTATTTAAAAAGTATAATAAGTACTATATCTTTTTATAAAATTTTATATTAGAAATTATTGATTAAAGATTGATACTGAAATTCGTAAATGACATATAAAAAAGAACGGAGGGAGTAATTAATTTTTTAAAAACATGGTTTGAAATTATTCATTCTTTTTGGTAATCTCACACATACAACACATTAAAAAGAAAAACTCATAATGACATTTATATTATGATAAATTGTGTAGGTTAGAAATTCACTTTGTAAGTAACCAAGTCCCTCTAAATTTGACATTTAGCTTAGATTCTACATAGATATTTATGTTGTATACTAGTGACAATGCCCGTGCCTTGCACGGGCAGCCCATTCCGATATTTTGATGTTATAATTTCTAATTATAGTTTTACACAATTATCACTGCACATAGATATTTGTTTTTACAAAATTCTCAAAACTAATGTCTTAGGGTTAGATTTCAAAAAGAGTGAATCTTTTTGCCAAAAATTGGACGGATGAATGAAGCAATAACAGACAAGCCAAAGGAACTGGAGATTACAGAGGCCAAGCACAATCAAAAGGCAATCAAGTCTAATGAAAATTGAAAGAGAGCAAAGCTCTCTCTCAGCTATACCCATAGTTATTAAAATCTTGATCCTTATTTACGATCTTACGATTTTATGGTCCAAAATCCTCGAAATGATTCTACTATTTATACACGATCCACGATCCTATATGGGCTAATTTCCAATCCTGACTTCCTCATAGTTTCGAATTAGGATCCCGATTTTAACAACCTTGGCTATACCCCGAAATTCCTGATGTGAGGAAGAGAGATGAAATGGGGGTTTAAGCAAAAATTAGGCATAATTATTATTATTATTATTACATTGGTCTCAAAATGTTTGTCACTGTGACTAATTTCACTATCCCAATTTATTTGTCATTTTTATGATTTCAATAACTGTCATTTTTTTGCCTCTAATAAATAACTTTATTTATCATCTTTTATGATTTCAACAACTATCATCCTCAATTAATTAGTATAGGAATAACTTTAGCAAATCATAATTTTTTAACCCCAATTTTCAATATATGTTAGACTATTAACCTTAAAAATTATTTTGACAAACAAATGGATTGGAGGTAGTACTTATTAAATATAAATATCTTTAAAACAGAAAGAAAGAGCTCAGGACATGAGTGAGGGTCTCATGAAATTGGACAGTTGTAGCAATGAAGTGTACCGATGAAGTAGCTTGAGTACTAAAATTTTTTAAGCAACCAGACGCACAGTGACACAAGCACACAGCAAAAGAAAAATGCATCACAACACAAGTTATATTCTCTTTTACTATATAAGTACCAGCAAAAATGCCCGTCCTTTGGACGAGCCTTGTTCATTCTTTTTAAATATTTTATTCTTATCTTTGAAGAAAATTAATATAATTATTTTAAAAAAAATCTAAGTATAATAAAAAATTAATATTATAATAAAAATAGATATTATCTCAGCATTTAGCAGACATGATCTCATTTAATTTAAGTAAAAATGTTTACAACAACATAATAATATTGTGACTATTCTAAACTCAATTCCATTATACACAAATTTGAGGTATTTTTTGTCAATAAATTTTACATACTTATAGCTTAAATTTGTTAAAATAAATATATTATGCAATAAATATGAAAAATGAAAATTAAAAAATCATACTACCTCCGTCCCAATTTCTTTGTCACCCCAACTAACTTGGCAAAACCAACACACCTTGGAATTGGAGTGAAAAATTTGAACCTTACCCAAATTACCCCTATATTTATTGATATAATAGTTATTGAGATTGTAAAAATTGATAAATAATGTTATTAATTAGGGGAAATGGAATTACAATCATTGAAATTGTAAAAGTGACAAACAAATTGTGACAAAGGAATTAGTTATTTTGACAAATATTTTGGGACAGATGTAGTAGTTAATTAGCAACAATAAATATGCATGATGTTAATTAGAGATTGGTACATACTCCCATGTTTCATATTAATCGTTACGTTGATTTACGCGTCAGTTAAATATTGAACACTTTTTCATTGATTTTTCAACATATATGTTTTATTATATGAAAAAATATCATCATATGATTGCAAATGTTGGAACGTTTTGATAAATATACTATAAAAATTATCAGTTAAATAATAATACTAAAGACTATATATTGTTTATTTGGCCACTCAATATGAAACTAAGGGAGTCATACATACTCCTTCTGTGACATATTAATTATCATAATTTTGACTTTTACGGGCTCCATGTCATTCTTTGATTGATAATTTCTTAAATAATATGTTATTAACAATTGCAATATCATACTTTTATTATAGTATTTTTCATTACGAATCTAATAGTAATAATTTTATATAGCAACCCATTGTATATGTTGAAAAAATTATGGTCAAAAATTTTGAAATTTGGCCACACGATTTTCAAAGACGACAATTAATATGAAACCGAAAGAGTATTATCTTATAGTTGTATAAGCCTCAAATTATACAAAATTAATCATTTTTTAACCAGTTTTTTTTACATACAATTATAAATTTGATAGGGAACTCAACTAAAATCTGAGTTAAAATAAAGCACTCTTCTTTAGAAAATTTGTATTTAATGTTTTTTTTAGATAATTTATATTTAATGTTCTTTATTCATTTCACATAATGTATTTCAAGATAAAAGGGAAACAAGTAATGTGGTATTTTAGTATTTACCTACCTTAATCCTACCTCCTTAACCCAAATAATTTTTCATTTACGTACTGTCTTTATTTTTAGCTATTTATCCTATTGTTCTCTTTGCTATTGTTTAGAGTTTGTGTCCACTTTATGTGTTAATGGAGTGTTTACCAGTGAGTGAAATCCATTTCCCTTCCCCTACTTTTCATGACACCCCACGCCATCAGTCATCATCTCCACCCTCCACCTTCTTTCTTCTCCCCCTTTTCCCAGAAAATTGAGTAATGCAGGAAAGTTCACCCTTTCTTTTCTCTCTCTTTCTCTCTTTCTAGATGAATTGCTCCACTGTGTATTACTCCTCCCTTCTGATTTTTATGTTTTCAGATAAATTAATAAGCCAAACTCTCAAATTCAGTCAAAAATTGCATGTAAGAACCATAGCAGCCAAAATCAAACCTCAAAAATGGAGGAACTCAGAAAAAAGCAGGGGGAAAACCCAGAAGATTCATACTCTAATTATTCAACAAAAGTTGTTAAACTTCTTCAAAAATTAGTCCTTTAGTCTATCTCTGTCTTGGTGAGTTGATTGAGTTCTGGGTTTACAATTTGGATTTATGCTTTACCGAGTTCTGCTGAACGTAATTTTGATTGATAATTTACTGGGTTTTGCTGGATTTATGTTTTATTGGGTTTTCTTGAATGTAATTGAACAATTATAAAACGAAAGAAAGGGAAGTGGAAGATGAAGAGGGACAAGAATAACAGGCAGACAACCACCCAGATGAAAGCAAACAATCAAGTTGCAAAATGCACTCATGAAAATGACGGTGGAGCGATGATTTTAGACTCAAGGGTCAAAAGAGTAAAATTAGGGGTGAATCCAAGCAAGCTAACACACAGGCTGCAAAACATAGCAAGCAGCTCAACACAACCAAAGGGGCAACTCTCCCTTTTAATATACTATTTATGGTACCCGTCCTCTGACCCTGTTTTTTTTATGATATGATAAATTTATTTTATCCATGATATTTTTAGTTACTTTATCCCATATTTTTCACATCATTCATACTTTTTACACACCTTTATAGTATATATTTGAAACTTCATACATTTAATAAATATTGTGAGTGATGTGATTATATATTTAAAAACTCTTATTTTTAGGTAAGTGACTTACATTTCCAAACATTATTCTATCCACCCACTCCATCCTATTACATCCCACCCTCCAGCTATCTTACACTCTAAAAGAATATGGCCCAAGTTTTGTAACTATAATATTATTAGTTTTTACTTGAATCTAGATACAATGAAATGTAGTTTTAGTGTCAGAATTTTCCAACCGGAAATACACATGACGTGCACCGGCCTTCACCAAATATATACACAATATGTATTCAACCCATCCGTCCGAATTTATAGGTTTAATAACATAATTTTCAATTGATGTTAGGATCCTTATTTATTGTATTTGAGGGAAAAACAACAAATTCGCGTGTGAATATAAGATACAAAGCAAGTCGTTTGTTATCGATTGTATTCGAGGACAAAATGGTAAATTTGAATCTGAACATAAACTACAAGACAAACTTCTTGTTATTATTGTAAAACCCCGAAAAATCCAACGATGTTGACCGTGACGTCGTTAATAGAATAGGTTTGACTTCATTATTTACTGTTGTTCGTAATGTGTTTATTTATGCTAACACTTGAGCTCGTAGGACCGTCGGGGGACTAACAAGGGTAGAATAGTAATTTCCGTAGGTTAATTTTATTACGTGGTTAATTACGTGAATATTATTTGTTATGTGATTATATGATTATTAAAATTAATATTATTATTACTATTATTAGAATTATTAGGTTTTTAGAAAAATCAGCTTTTATTTGTTAAATGGGTTGGATTAGGATTAGTTTTGGGCCTAAATTGGGTATTAGTATAAAAACCCCCCTAAACCCCTCTCAAACCCTAAACCCTAATAACCCCTCCCTCAAACCCTAGCTCTCTCTCCTCCTGCTCCTCTCTCGCCCACCGCCGCCACTGCATCGCCACTGGAAACCACCGCAACCGACCCTCCCTCGCTCTTTCTTTTCTCTTCCTCTCTTTCTCCCTCTGTTTCGCTTTCTCTTCTCCCTCCTCCCTGCTCGACCACCGCGCCACGGACGCACCACCGACGCCACCAACACCGTCGTCACCGCCCGTCGCCACCCTCGCCGGTAACCGCCGTTCCTCCCTTCTTTCTTTCTCTTTTTCTCTCTTTTTCTCCCTAGCGCTAACTCCGCTCGTTTCGCCGCCCTCATCGCCGGCCGCCGCGACCCTTGGTGTCGCCGTCCGCCGACCACCAGACGACCTCTGCCCCGCCACCCTAACGTCGCCGGAGTCGCCCAGTCGAAGGAAGAGCCGCTCGAAGTCATTGGCGATTGTTGCTCGCAAAATCGACGTCAACCACCCCCTCCGACGAGCCCATGATCGACGCCTGCCACCTGCGACCCCGACGCACCCCCCTCCGACCACCGCCCGCCGACGCGCCGTAACCGCCCTCCTAACCTCGTAAACCCTAACCCTAACCCTAACAATAATCGATATTTTTGTTGTTTCTTTATTTTTTCAGTTTCTTTTTGCATTTTCTTTTCCTTTTTCGTGTTAATTTATTTTCAAAAATTTAATTTTCTGTTTTATAATTTTGTATTGTTAGTTTGTAATTAGGAAAAATTATGTGTAAATAATTCTTGGTTGTAATATTGTGTAGATTATTTGTTATGTATAATTTATTTATTTGTTATATGTAATTTTATGTTATTATTTGTAATTAGAATTAGGTTGTAATAGTTAATTATTAGGGTTGAAAGTGATTCTTTAACATTCGTTATATTCTTTACATGAATCGTTAAACCACGATATTATTGTATGTACGAATTTGGAAATCTATTCACCTAGGTTAATTCTTGATAGTTTAGTTATATAAAATCGTTATGTTCTTTATTGTTCTTAAGAATTAATCTTGTTAAGTTTGTTACATGAATTAGGTTGTTTTCTTGTTATTAAAACCTTAGGTTCTTGATTAGTAGTTTAATGTTACTAAGTTCTTTATGATTCTTGTACATGAAAACCTAAGTCTTCTTGATTCTTGTAAATTAGTTAGGTTTCTTGTTCATTAAGTTAAATATCATGTTCTTTTATTTTTGGGGTTCTTTCTTGTTAATTCATGTTAGGGTTTAGATAACATTACTATTGTATGCACGAATCCTTAAAGTATAACTATCTAGATTAATTCTTGAATCGTCAGTTAAATATTCACATGTTCTTTAAATTCGATTCTTGTTTATTAATTCTTAATCCTTGATTATTTCCTCTTGTTATAACTTACTTGTAAATAATCCATGTTTTTAATCTTTAAAATCTTGGTCAAGTAATTTATGTTTTAAGTGATTTTATTTCTTTTATGACCTTAGGTTTTATTAAAAGTTATTAAAGGGTCTTTCGTGTTTTCTAATTAAGTTTACTTCTACAAGTTTAATTTTTGGACCTAAGTTGAGTTGGACTTCCTATCTTAGACCCTAGCTACTGTTTCGAGTCCAAATTAGGACCCCGGGATCGAATGGTGGAAGTTAGAACCGAAAGTGTTAATTAATTGATTACCGTTAACGGGACAGTTTTGTTAGTGTCTAAAGATCGGGTTGCCACGACTAGCATAGATGTCTTTTGACCAAGCCCTTTTTACTGGAAGTTCCTTTAGGTGTTAGGAACCATAGGAATTTGACGGATCGAACGTTTGACGTGTATAACTCGAGTTATAGCCGTTTTACAAAAAACCTGTCAGTTCTGGACCAATTAGGAAGATGTGAGTTTTTGAAGTCCTTCGAGACTGAGTTGGGCCTAGTCATCAACATGAAAGTTTTAGTAGACATTCTGAGGTTTCCGAAAAGTCCAGAACCAGACCCGTAGGATGTCGGGAAGTCGTTTTATGAACCGTTTTGTGTAAGCGTTATATTCTGTCCCTGCTTGCCTTTATGCATGTAAATTGTTGATTAAATTTCTATGCATGCTTCGTCTTATATTTTCCTAAGTGTACTAAGTGCAATCTTTTAATTGATAGGAACCTAAGTGTTCCTAGGGGATGGGTTAGATAGTTGGTAGTTAATACTAACTTCGTTAGAACGCGTTTTGATTAGATAATTACTTTTATTCTAGGCCCGAGTTAGTGCGAGACGTTAGTGAGCTCAAGTGTGCCTTTCGTTACTACTATCTTGTGAAGTATCCAGGTAATTGTCTATGCTCTAATCCCCACCGGGATGCTCTTTAAATGTGTTTTGATGTTTTATAATCTATTTTGAGAATTGCATCCCGAAAGGGGACTTTTGTGGAAATGCGACCATCTGTTTTGATAATCTTTTTGATTCGTTTGTATTCTTGGTTTATTTGAGTTGAGAAATTGGGTGGTCTTTTACTTCGAAGTTTTGTTAATGGTTTTGATAACTTGGGATGGTTGACTTGAGAGTCGTGAGTTGAGTTTGAATACTGCTAAATAATTCCAGTGGAAACGTTAAGCGGGTTTCGGGGGATAACCTGTTGTGCAGGTGTAACAACTGCGAGGTTATGGACCAGGAGATCAGGGCTTCCTTCCCTGATATAGGATAGTATTTTGATGCCTTTGGTAGGCGATGTTCTTGATGCCTTTGGTAGGCGATGTTCTTGATGCCTTTGGTAGGCGATGTTTATGCCTTTGGTAGGCGATGTTTATGCCTTTGGTAGGCGATGTTCTTGATGCCTTTGGTAGGCGATGTTACTTTAAGGGATTTGGTATCCCGCCCGCAAATTAAAATATGGATTGGATGGGTTGAGGAAAACAGTTAAGGGTTAAAGGTTTGTAAAACGTTTGATTTGATCCCTCTTCCCAAAATGAATTGAAATGAACTTAAACTGTTTTAAACGTTAGGGGTAGACATTATTGAGATTTCCCCCTCATTTTCTGAAATGTTTTGATTTCAGGAGAAGATCTAAATGCTGGGGACGGGAATTAGAAGTGAGGACGACGAGTCTAGAAGTCGTTGAATCTTTCATATAGTTTCGTTATGAATTCTTAAAGTTTGTTTTGAGTTGTTAGTAGTTACCGTTAGCAGACAGTTGTGTTTCCCTTTCTCGCCTTGTATTCCTTCGGGGATACGGTAGTGACGCCCAAACTAAATTTGAAGTCTTCCGCTAAGTTTTGTCTGTTAACGTTAGTTTGACTTTGACTTTTTATAATTGAATTTCCGGGGCGTTACAGAATGGTATCAGAGCTCTGGGTTGCGACCTAGTAGCTCCTCAGAGTCCTTTAGGTTTAGATGGACCCTAGGAAGCTAAGTTCGGAGTGATGAGCGTAGGATGGGGGAAAATGGTTCCATGCTTTCCTTGAATATGTTGTTTGATTATATCATCAGTATTGTTTATGTGTAATGCGTTCTAACCTTGTAGGATGGCACAACGCACACACTGTCACCAGCACCCCACGCCGTGCTTCCACCGTTACACACCCATTCCCCCTGGTGGGTATTTGGGAACACACATGTTGAACTTCTATGATGAGATCGAACGGTACACCAAGGATGTCCCGAACTCCTGCTTGCGCGACAACGAGGAAGCTCAGGCCAATGCCTTTCTACTCACCTTACGAGATGATCCCTGGTGGGGCCATACTGTACTGTCATTGCTGCCACCCCTGCTTCCGGAGGAGAAGTACCCACACCCGTGCTGTTGGTGTCAGAGGTACCGGGTGGAGTCGGAGCATCGAATCCCGGGGGTCTTTTCTAAGATCGCCCGGATTGGGATGCGCCGAGTAGAGAGGGTCCAGGTGAACCCAGCCCCTGCACCAGCTGAGGATCATGAGGATGACCCTGAAGAAGATCCGGAGGAGGACCCCGCCGAGGACGACGCCCAGGTTTCTGAGCCCGAGGTAACCTCAAGGGTCACGGCTGCACCCGCCGTTGAGCCCGAGCATGATATTCCACCCGAGGAGGAGGATGAGGTGGACCGGGAAACAGGAGAAGACCCCGAGGAGGGCTCAGGGGACGAGACGAGTGATCCTGAGTGGACTCCAGTCTCAGCGAGGAAGAACCCTCGATGCAGGAGAATCATCTGAGTGAGATGGCTACTATGTGTTGAGTGTTGATGTATAGTTGTTATGTTGATATTTTTGGTTAAACTGTGAAATAATCTGAGGATATTGACTTGTTGCTTCTCTGGAAATATTGTACATGAATACGTTGGTGTATAGAAATATTGTTTTGTGATCTTGCAAAATGCGATGAGAATTCATGAAATAAACTGTCGACATAAGAAGTTACTTGGTAAAATAGAGTTACGTTTACGTATTGTTTAGCACCCTATGAGAAGACCGGACCAAGTAGCTACCTTAAGTATAATGTTGAGAATATGGTTTGGAACCCTTTAAATAGACTAAATCGACCCTTTGAATCAGGATGACGGACGTGAACGGTACTCAATCTAACCATGGTACTCGGGAACGTACACGGTGACCGACAGCGCCCTCAATCGCAATGAGTGCGCCAACGCTGGCTCATTTAGTACTGTGGTCGAATACAAAGAACTCCGGAACGACCTTGCTAGCATGCTAATGATTGAGATGCTCGGCAAGCACGAGGATCTACTAAGGAAAGTGGTGGATCGACAAGGAGGAGGGAGGGAAGATGACCCCTCCGCTCTCCTCCAAAGGTTCAACAGCTTCAACCCGCCCACTTACACAGGGGTAGCTGACCCCAAGGTCTTTGAAGATTGGGATAGAGAAATTGAGAAGATTTTCGACCACACACCGCCCCGAGGAGTTAAGGGTGGATTTTGCTGCTTACCACCTGAAGGAAGAGGCCGATTTGTGGTGGGCCAATGTGAAGGAAATAAGGACTGAACCGGGTTTCGACTGGAACCGCTTCAAGATTGTGCTAAGGGATCGATTTTACCCAATTTCCCTCCAGAAGGCAAAAGAAAAAGAATTTATGAATCTGCGTCAAGGGGAAACTAGCGTGCTTGCCTACTCTGCAAAGTTCACTGAACTATCTCGTTTTGCATCGCTTTGGTAGCCACCGACTAAGGATGGACTGCGTTGGGCGGATCGAATCGCAAGATTCGGATCGCATGTCATCACGGAGTTCACGTCTTACCGAATATCTTTGAACGTTGCCCTCAGTAGAAAGGGTGATGCATGACATGGAGCAGCGATTAGGCATACAAGGGCAAAAGAGGAAAGAACCACCCCGCTTTAACCCACCTCAACATTTTCAGGAGAAGAGGTTCCGCCCTAGCAACTGGCAGGGAAATCAGTCTTCGGGGCGTAGACCGTCGAATACTCCAATCTGCAAAGTTTGTGGTCGACCAGGCCATTATCCACGGGATTGTAGAGTAAGGAACGTGCGAGGAGGATGTTTCAACTGCGGAAGTTTCCAACATCAGGTACGTCAGTGCCCTCAACAGCCAACAGGGGGCCGAAGTGGAGGGAACAATGGAAGCAACGGAAATAATGGGAACAATGGGAATTGGAGAGCTCTGCAGACGACATATCAAAACCGGGGAGGCTATAATGGGACCCAAAGGCCACAACAGCAAAACCAAGGTGGATCGGGTGGAAGTCAGAATAACCAAGGGAGGCCAGCAAACCCGCCTTGTCCGCAACAGCAACCGCCGCGCAACGGAGGAGGACGAGTATACGTAATGAGGAAAGAAGAGGCTGAGAATGAAGCAGATGTTGTGACGGGTACCTTCTCACTCCACCTCTACACTATATCTGTTTTGTTTGATTCTGGTGCTAGTCATTCTTTTGTTGGACGAGCTATAGTAGAGAAGGCTAAGATGAAACCCTCGGAGAATAGTAAGCCTATGTCGGTAGCCCTACCTACCGGGGATACCATTAGTTGTGGAGAGTTATATGGTGGATGCCCCATAGTGATAGCAGGACAGGAGTTTGAGGCTGACCTCTATATGTTTGACCTAATGGAGTTCGACGTTATTTTGGGGATGGACTGGTTAGCAAAATATAGAGCCCAGATAGATTGTTATAAGCAAAAGGTGACCTTAATGGGACCAAACGGAAAGAAGGTAGTACATTGGAGTGATAGGCACCTTCATAGTGTACGGATCATCTCTGCCCTCAAGGCCCAGAGGTTGTTGGGTCAAGGCTGTGAAGGATTTCTATGCAACGTAATCGACACCAAGGCGGAGGAGCTTGCGATTGAGAATATCGATGATGCGGGAGTATCCCGATGTGTTTCGGAGGAGATTCGGTTTGCCCCAATCGGGAGATAGATTCTGCATCGATTTGGAGCAGGGCGCACTGTTTCAAAGCCCCATATCGCATGGCGCCGCAGAGCTTAAGGAGTTGAAGACTCACCGACGAGCTGTTAGAAAAGGGTATATCCGACCAGACGTCACCATGGGAGCACTGTCTTGTTCGTGAAGAAGAAGGATGGTAGCATGAGGTTGTGCATCGACACGGAGTTGAACAAGATTACCGTCAAAAATCGTTATCCTTTACCTCGTATTGATGATCTTTTTGACCAGTTGCGAGGAGCAACAACGTTTTCTAAGATAGACCTGAGGTCAGGTTATCACCAGCTGAGAATTCGCGAAGAAGATATCTCTAAAACCGCATTCCGAACTCGGTATGGTCACTATGAGTTTGTGGTAATGCCTTTTGGGCTTACAAATGCCCCAGCCGCCTTCATGGATTTGATGAACAGAGTGTTCGAGCCGTTCCTGGATAAGTTTGTAGTGGTGTTCATCGACGACATATTGGTATACTCAGGAACACGAGAGGAGCATGCGAATCATCTGAGAGAAGTATTGACGACTCTACGGAGCAACAAGCTTTATGCGAAGCTTAAGAAGTGTGAGTTTTGGTTGGAACAAGTAGCGTTCTTAGGACATGTGGTGTCTAAGGAAGGAGTGGCAGTAGACCCTCAAAAGGTGGAGGCCATCACCAAGTGGCCGACACCGAAGAATGCCACGGAGGTTAGGAGTTTTCTGGGTTTGGCAGGGTATTATAGGAAGTTCGTGCAAGATTTCTCAAAAATCGCCACCCCGTTGACCAATTTGACTCGGAAGTCAATAAAGTTCGCATGGTCAGAAAAATGTGAGCAAGCATTCCAGGAGCTGAAGAAGAGGCTTACCTCGGCCCCTATTCTTGCCTTACCACAAGGGAACGAAGGTTTTGTTATCTACAGTGACGCATCACATGGTGGATTAGGTTGTGTGCTCATGCAGGATGGGAAGGTAATTGCATATGCATCCAGACAACTGAAGACGCATGAGAAGAATTACCCCACTCATGATCTGGAGTTGGCAGCAGTGGTTTTTGCACTAAAGATTTGGAGGCATTATCTGTATGGAGTGCACTGCGAGATATTCACAGACCATCAGAGTTTGAAGTACCTTTTCACGCAAAAGGAGCTGAACCTTAGGCAGACAAGATGGTTAGAGTTCCTAAAGGATTATGATGTGAATTTCCAATATCATCCCGGAAAAGCAAATGTAGTGGCTGATGCCCTGAGTAGAAGACCGTATCCTGCTATAAACCACTTGATGATGATGCCGCACGAGTTGTGCGAGGAGTTTAGGAGGTTGGAGATTAATGTGGTAACACCTGGGAGGAAAGCTGTATTGAATGCCATGGAATTACAACCTACTCTAATGGAGGAGATCAAGAGGACCCAAGAACTGGACTTACAGCTTGTCAAGATACGGGAAGAAGTTGTGCAAGGGAAAGCCCCTGGCTTTGTGATCCACGAAGACGGTACATTACGGTTTCATAACCGCATCTGTGTACCCAATATGGAAGAACTGAAAAAGAGGATTCTAGAAGAGGGACACAATACGCCATATTCAGTGCATCCAGGGGGAAATAAGTTGTACAAAGATCTTAAACAGATGTTCTGGTGGAGTAATATGAAACAAGAAGTGGCAGACTTTGTGGCCAAGTGTCTTACTTGCCAGCGAGTCAAGGCAGAGCATCAACGACCAGCCGGACTACTACAACCGTTGGACGTCCCTGAGTGGAAATGGGATTCGATATCAATGGATTTTGTGATAGGTCTACCAAGGACCAGCGAAACACAATGCAATATGGGTGATTGTAGATCGTTTGACCAAGTCAGCTCATTTCCTAGCCATCGCCAACAATTGGTCCCTAGATCAGCTAGCTCAAGCCTATGTAAGGGAGATTGTAAGGTTACACGGAGTACCCAGTTCTATAGTCTCAGACAGAGACACCAGATTTCAGTCTGGTTTTTGGAAAAAGTTACAAGAGGCGTTTGGCACAAAGCTCAAGTTCAGCACCGCTTTTCACCCAGCTACAGATGGATGGTGCAGAGGACCATCCAAACCCTCGAAGATATGCTGCGAGCATGCGCCTTAGATTTCAAGGACTCGTGGGATGACGAGTTGACTCTCATTGAGTTCTCATACAACAACAGCTACCATGCTAGTATAGGGGTGTCACCCTTCGAAGCCTTGTATGGAAGGAGATGTAGAACTCCCCTATGTTGGCAGGACATCGATGAAGCTCTAACGATTGGACCGGACCTAATACAGGCCACTACTCAGAAGGTTTGAATCATTCAAGACAAGATGAAGGCAGCACAAAGTCGACAAAAGAGTTATGCTGACAAAAGGAGAAGACCTCTAGAGTTTGAAGTAGGGGAATATGTGTTTTTGCGGGTTTCACCCACAAAGGGAGTTATGAGATTCGGCCAGTCGGGAAAGTTGACACCAAGGTTTATCGGGCCATACCCAATTTTGGAACGCATCGGAGAAGTCGCCTACAAGTTACAGCTGCCGGGAGAACTCCCTAGAGTGCACAATGTCTTCCATGTGTCACAACTCAGGAAATATGTTCCGGACCCGACCCATGTGATTGATCCCGAGCCGCTTCAGCTGCAAGAAGATCTGAGCTATGAAGAGCAGCCACTAGAAATACTAGACCGTAGGGAAAAGCAGCTTAGGAGGAAAGTAGTCCCTTTGGTAAAGGTACGGTGGACAAACCATACTACAACGGAAGCAACCTGGGAAACAGAAGACGAAATGAGGAAGAAGTACCCTCACTTGTTCCAAGCCTAAGGCGCGTCAAGTTTCGGGGACGAAACTTCTTTTAAGAAGGTAATGTTGTAAAACCTCGAGTTTTAAATAGAACGGAACCGTTAGTTCCCTTACCGGACCGTTAGGGTTAAGTTTAAGTTTAAGTTTCGAGGACGAAACTTCTTTTAAGAAGGTAATGATGTAAAACCCCGAAAAATCCAACGATGTTGACCGTGACGTCGTTAATAGAATAGGTTTGACTTCATTATTTACTGTTGTTCGTAATGTGTTTATTTATGCTAACACTTGAGCTCGTAGGACCGTCGGGGGACTAACAAGGGTAGAATAGTAATTTCCGTAGGTTAATTTTATTACGTGGTTAATTACGTGAATATTATTTGTTATGTGATTATATGATTATTAAAATTAATATTATTATTACTATTATTAGAATTATTAGGTTTTTAGAAAAATCAGCTTTTATTTTTTAAATGGGTTGGATTAGGATTAGTTTTGGGCCTAAATTGGGTATTAGTATAAAAACCCCCCTAAACCCCTCTCAAACCCTAAACCCTAATAACCCCTCCCTCAAACCCTAGCTCTCTCTCCTCCTCGCTCCTCTCGCCCACTGGACCGCCACACTGTGCCTGAGCACCGGAAACCACCGCAACCGACCCTCCCTCTCTCTTTCTTTTCTCTTCCTCTCTTTCTCCCTCTGTTTCGCTTTCTTCTCCTCCTCTCGCCGACCACCGCGCCACGACGCACCACCACCGACGCCACCAACACCGCTGCCACCGCCTCGCCGGTCCTCCCTTCTTTCTTTCTCTTTTTCTCTCTTTTTCTCCCTAGCGCTAACTCCGCTCGTTTCGCCGCCCTCATCGCCGGCCGCCGCGACCCTTGGCGTCGCCGTCGCTGCCCGACCACCAGACGACCTCTGCCCCGCCACCCTAACGTCGCCGGAGTCGCCCAGTCGAAGGAAGAGCCGCTCGAAGTCATTGGCGATTGTTGCTCGCAAAATCGACGTCAACCACCCCCTCCGACGAGCCCATGATCGACGCCTGCCACCTGCGACCCCGACGCACCCCCCTCCGACCACCGTCACGACGCCGACGCTAACCGCTGCCTAACCTACGTAAACCCTAACCTAACCCTAACAATAATCGATATTTTTGTTGTTTCTTTATTTTTTTCCTTTTCTTTTCCTTTTTCTTTCTGTTTTCTTGTTATTTTATTTTCAAAAATTTAATTTTCTGTTTTTATAATTTTGTATTGTTAGTTTGTAATTAGGAAAAATTATGTGTAAATAATTCTTGGTTGTAATATTGTGTAGATTATTTGTTATGTATAATTTATTTATTTGTTATATGTAATTTTATGTTATTATTTGTAATTAGAATTAGGTTGTAATAGTTAATTATTAGGGTTGAAAGTGATTCTTTAACATTCGTTATATTCTTTACATGAATCGTTAAACCACGATATTATTGTATGTGCAATTTGGAAATCTATTCACCTAGGTTAATTCTTGATAGTTTAGTTATATAAAATCGTTATGTTCTTTATTGTTCTTAAGAATTAATCTTGTTAAGTTTGTTACATGAATTAGGTTGTTTTCTTGTTATTAAAACCTTAGGTTCTTGATTAGTAGTTTAATGTTACTAAGTTCTTTATGATTCTTGTACATGAAAACCTAAGTCTTCTTGATTCTTGTAAATTAGTTAGGTTTCTTGTTCATTAAGTTAAATATCATGTTCTTTTATTTTTGGGGTTCTTTCTTGTTAATTCATGTTAGGGTTTAGATAACATTACTATTGTATGCACGAATCCTTAAAGTATAACTATCTAGATTAATTCTTGAATCGTCAATTAAATATTCACATGTTCTTTAAATTCGATTCTTGTTTATTAATTCTTAATCCTTGATTATTTCCTCTTGTTATAACTTACTTGTAAATAATCCATGTTTTTAATCTTTAAAATCTTGGTCAAGTAATTTATGTTTTAAGTGATTTTATTTCTTTTATGACCTTAGGTTTTATTAAAAGTTATTAAAGGGTCTTTCGTGTTTTCTAATTAAGTTTACTTCTACAAGTTTAATTTTTGGACCTAAGTTGAGTTGGACTTCCTATCTTAGACCCTAGCTACTGTTTCGAGTCCAAATTAGGACCCCGGGATCGAATGGTGGAAGTTAGAACCGAAAGTGTTAATTAATTGATTACCGTTAACGGGACAGTTTTGTTAGTGTCTAAAGATCGGGTTGCCACGACTAGCATAGATATCTTTTGACCAAGCCCTTTTTACTGGAAGTTCCTTTAGGTGTTAGGAACCATAGGAATTTGACGGATCGAACGTTTGACGTGTATAACTCGAGTTATAGCCGTTTTACAAAAAACCTGTCAGTTCTGGACCAATTAGGAAGATGTGAGTTTTTGAAGTCCTTCGAGACTGAGTTGGGCCTAGTCATCAACATGAAAGTTTTAGTAGACATTCTGAGGTTTCCGAAAAGTCCAGAACCAGACCCGTAGGATATCGGGAAGTCGTTTTATGAACCGTTTTGTGTAAGCGTTATATTCTGTCCCTGCTTGCCTTTATGCATGTAAATTGTTGATTAAATTTCTATGCATGCTTCGTCTTATATTTTCCTAAGTGTACTAAGTGCAATCTTTTAATTGATAGGAACCTAAGTGTTCCTAGGGGATGGGTTAGATAGTTGGTAGTTAATACTAACTTCGTTAGAACGCGTTTTGATTAGATAATTACTTTTATTCTAGGCCCGAGTTAGTGCGAGACGTTAGTGAGCTCAAGTGTGCCTTTCGTTACTACTATCTTGTGAAGTATCCAGGTAATTGTCTATGCTCTAATCCCCACCGGGATGCTCTTTAAATGTGTTTTGATGTTTTATAATCTATTTTGAGAATTGCATCCCGAAAGGGGACTTTTGTGGAAATGCGACCATCTGTTTTGATAATCTTTTTGATTCGTTTGTATTCTTGGTTTATTTGAGTTGAGAAATTGGGTGGTCTTTTACTTCGAAGTTTTGTTAATGGTTTTGATAACTTGGGATGGTTGACTTGAGAGTCGTGAGTTGAGTTTGAATACTGCTAAATAATTCCAGTGGAAACGTTAAGCGGGTTTCGGGGGATAACCTGTTGTGCAGGTGTAACAACCTGCAGGGTTATGGACCAGGAGATCAGGGCTTCCTTCCCTGATATAGGATAGTATTTTGATGCCTTTGGTAGGCGATGTTCTTGATGCCTTTGGTAGGCGATGTTCTTGATGCCTTTGGTAGGCGATGTTTATGCCTTTGGTAGGCGATGTTTATGCCTTTGGTAGGCGATGTTCTTGATGCCTTTGGTAGGCGATGTTACTTTAAGGGATTTGGTATCCCGCCCGCAAATTAAAATATGGATTGGATGGGTTGAGGAAAACAGTTAAGGGTTAAAGGTTTGTAAAACGTTTGATTTGATCCCTCTTCCCAAAATGAATTGAAATGAACTTAAACTGTTTTAAACGTTAGGGGTAGACATTATTGAGATTTCCCCCTCATTTTCTGAAATGTTTTGATTTCAGGAGAAGATCTAAATGCTGGGGACGGGAATTAGAAGTGAGGACGACGAGTCTAGAAGTCGTTGAATCTTTCATATAGTTTCGTTATGAATTCTTAAAGTTTGTTTTGAGTTGTTAGTAGTTACCGTTAGCAGACAGTTGTGTTTCCCTTTCTCGCCTTGTATTCCTTCGGGGATACGGTAGTAGCCTTGAAACTAAATTTGAAGTCTTCCGCTAAGTTTTGTCTGTTAACGTTAGTTTGACTTTGACTTTTTATAATTGAATTTCCGGGGCGTTACAGAATGGTATCAGAGCTCTGGGTTGCGACCTAGTAGCTCCTCAGAGTCCTTTAGGTTTAGATGGACCCTAGGAAGCTAAGTTCGGAGTGATGAGCGTAGGATGGGGGAAAATGGTTCCATGCTTTCCTTGAATATGTTGTTTGATTATATCATCAGTATTGTTTATGTGTAATGCGTTCTAACCTTGTAGGATGGCACAACGCACACTGTCACAAGAACCCCACGCCGTGCTTCCACTGCACACCCATTCCCCCTGGTGGGTATTTGGGAACACACATGTTGAACTTCTATGATGAGATCGAACGGTACACCAAGGATGTCCCGAACTCCTGCTTGCGCGACAACGAGGAAGCTCAGGCCAATGCCTTTCTACTCACCTTACGAGATGATCCCTGGTGGGGCCATGCATCTTGTCATTCTTGCCACCCCGCTTGGGAGGAGAAGTACCACACCGTCTTTGTTGGTGTCAGTGCAGGGTGGAGTCGAGCATCGAATCCGGGTCTTTTCTAAGATCGCCGGATTGGGATGCGCCAGTAGAGAGAGGTCCAGTGAACCCACCCTGCACGGTGAGGATCATGAGGATGACCACGAAGAAGATCCGGAGGAGGACCCGAGGGGCGACGCCTGTGTTTCGAGCCCGAGGTAACCTCAAGGGTCATTTGCACCGCCGTTGAGCCCGAGCATGATATTCCACCCAGGAGGAGGATGAGGTGGACCGGAAGCAGGAGAAGACCCAGGAGGGCTCAGGGGACGAGACGAGTGATCCTGAGTGGACTCCAGTCTCAGCGAGGAAGAACCCTCGATGCAGGAGAATCATCTGAGTGAGATGGCTACTATGTGTTGAGTGTTGATGTATAGTTGTTATGTTGATATTTTTGGTTAAACTGTGAAATAATCTGAGGATATTGACTTGTTGCTTCTCTGGAAATATTGTACATGAATACGTTGGTGTATAGAAATATTGTTTTGTGATCTTGCAAAATGCGATGAGAATTCATGAAATAAACTGTCGACATAAGAAGTTACTTGGTAAAATAGAGTTACGTTTACGTATTGTTTAGCACCCTATGAGAAGACCGGACCAAGTAGCTACCTTAAGTATAATGTTGAGAATATGGTTTGGAACCCTTTAAATAGACTAAATCGACCCTTTGAATCAGGATGACGGACGTGAACGGTACTCAATCTAACCATGGTACTCGGGAACGTACACCATGACGATCAACAGCCTCAACCGCAATGTAGCCGCCAACGCCTGGCTCATTTAGTACCAGGGTCGAATACAGCAACTCCGGGGAACGACCTTGCTAGCATGCTAATGATTGAGATGCTCGGCAAGCACGAGGATCTACTAAGGAAAGTGGTGGATCGACAAGGAGGAGGGAGGGAAGATGACCCCTCCGCTCTCCTCCAAAGGTTCAACAGCTTCAACCCGCCCACTTACACAGGGGTAGCTGACCCCAAGGTCTTTGAAGATTGGGTTAGAGAAATTGAGAAGATTTTCGACACCACACACTGTCCTGAGGAGTTAAGGGTGGATTTTGCTGCTTACCACCTGAAGGAAGAGGCCGATTTGTGGTGGGCCAATGTGAAGGAAATAAGGACTGAACCGGGTTTCGACTGGAACCGCTTCAAGATTGTGCTAAGGGATCGATTTTACCCAATTTCCCTCCAGAAGGCAAAAGAAAAAGAATTTATGAATCTGCGTCAAGGGGAAACTAGCGTGCTTGCCTACTCTGCAAAGTTCACTGAACTATCTCGTTTTGCATCTGCTTTGGTAGCCACTGAACAGCTAAGGATGGACCGTTTCTGGGACGGACTGAACTGCAAGATTCAGGATCGCATGTCATCACGGGAGTTCACGTCTTACCAGAATATGCTGAACGTTGCCCTCACTGTAGAAAGGGTGATGCATGACATGGAACGACAGTTAGGCATACAAGGGCAAAAGAGGAAAGAACCACCCCGCTTTAACCCACCTCAACATTTTCAGGAGAAGAGGTTCCGCCCTAGCAATGGCGGAAATCGGTCTTGGGCGTAGACCGTCGAATACTCCAATCTGCAAAGTTTGTGGTCGACCAGGCCATTATCCACGGGATTGTAGAGTAAGGAACGTGCGAGGAGGATGTTTCAACTGCGGAAGTTTCCAACATCAGGTACGTCAGTGCCCTCAACAGCCAACAGGGGGCCGAAGTGGAGGGAACAATGGAAGCAACGGAAATAATGGGAACAATGGGAATTGGAGAGCTCCGCAGACGACATATCAAAACCGGGGAGGCTATAATGGGAACCAAAGGCCACAACAGCAAAACCAAGGTGGATCGGGTGGAAGTCAGAATAACCAAGGGAGGCCAGCAAACCCGCCTCGTCCGCAACAGCAACCGCCGCGCAACGGAGGAGGACGAGTATACGTAATGAGGAAAGAAGAGGCTGAGAATGAAGCAGATGTTGTGTGGTACCTTCTCACTCCACCTCTACACTATATCCTGTTTTTTGATTCGTGCTAGTCATTCTTTTGTTGGACGAGCTATAGTAGAGAAGGCTAAGATGAAACCCTCGGAGAATAGTAAGCTATGTCGGTAGCCTACACCTACAGGGATACCATTAGTTGTGGAGAGTTATATGGTGGATGCCCCATAGTGATAGCGGACGGAGTTTGAGGTGACCTCTATATGTTTGACCTAATGGAGTTCGACGTTATTTTGGGGATGGGTAGTTAGCAAAATATAGAGCCAGATAGATTGTTATAAGCAAAAGGTGACCTTAATGGGACCAAGGAAAGAAGGTAGTACATTGGAGTGATAGGCACCTTCATAGTGTACGGATCATCTACGCCTCAAGGCCCAGGTTGTTGGGTCAAGGTGTGAAGGATTTCTATGCAACGTAATCGACACCAAGGCGGAGCTTGCGATTGAGAATATCCCGGTAGTACGGGAGTATCCTGATGTGTTTCCAGAGGAGATTCCGGGTTTGCCCCCAATCAGGGAGATAGATTTCTGCATCGATTTGGAGCCCGGGGCCGCACCTGTTTCAAAAGCCCCATATCGCATGGCGCCCGCAGAGCTTAAGGAGTTGAAGACTCAGCTGGACGAGCTGTTAGAAAAGGGGTATATCCGACCCAGCACGTCACCATGGGGAGCACCTGTACTGTTCGTGAAGAAGAAGGATGGTAGCATGAGGTTGTGCATCGACACGGAGTTGAACAAGATTACCGTCAAAATCGTTATCCTTTACCTCGTATTGATGATCTTTTTGACGATTGCGGAGCAACAACGTTTTCTAAGATAGACGAGGTCGTTATCACCGGTGAGAATTCGCGAAGAAGATATCTCTAAAACCGCATTCCGAACTCGGTATGGTCACTATGAGTTTGTGGTAATGCCTTTTGGGCTTACAAATGCCCCAGCCGCCTTCATGGATTTGATGAACAGAGTGTTCGAGCCGTTCCTGGATAAGTTTGTAGTGGTGTTCATCGACGACATATTGGTATACTCAGGAACACGAGAGGAGCATGCGAATCATCTGAGAGAAGTATTGACGACTCTACGGAGCAACAAGCTTTATGCGAAGCTTAAGAAGTGTGAGTTTTGGTTGGATCAAGTGCCGTTCTTAGGACATGTGGTGTCTAAGGAAGGAGTGGCAGTAGACCCTCAAAAGGTGGAGGCCATCACCAAGTGGCCGACACCGAAGAATGCCACGGAGGTTAGGAGTTTTCTGGGTTTGGCAGGGTATTATAGGAAGTTCGTGCAAGATTTCTCAAAAATCGCCACCCCGTTGACCAATTTGACTCGGAAGTCAATAAAGTTCGCATGGTCAGAAAAATGTGAGCAAGCATTCCAGGAGCTGAAGAAGAGGCTTACCTCGGCCCCTATTCTTGCCTTACCACAAGGGAACGAAGGTTTTGTTATCTACAGTGACGCATCACATGGTGGATTAGGTTGTGTGCTCATGCAGGATGGGAAGGTAATTGCATATGCATCCAGACAACTGAAGACGCATGAGAAGAATTACCCCACTCATGATCCAGGTTAGCGTGGTGGTTTTGCACTAAAGATTTGGAGGCATTATCGTATGGAGTGCTGCGAGATATTCATGCACCATCAGAGTTTGAAGTACCTTTTCACGCAAAAGGAGCTGAACCTTAGGCAGACAAGATGGTTAGAGTTCCTAAAGGATTATGATGTGAATTTCCAATATCATCCCGGAAAAGCAAATGTAGTGGCTGATGCCCTGAGTAGAAGACCGTATCCTGCTATAAACCACTTGATGATGATGCCGCACGAGTTGTGCGAGGAGTTTAGGAGGTTGGAGATTAATGTGGTAACACCTGGGAGGAAAGCTGTATTGAATGCCATGGAATTACAACCTACTCTAATGGAGGAGATCAAGAGGACCCAAGAACTGGACTTACAGCTTGTCAAGATACGGGAAGAAGTTGTGCAAGGGAAAGCCCCTGGCTTTGTGATCCACGAAGACGGTACATTACGGTTTCATAACCGCATCTGTGTACCCAATATGGAAGAACTGAAAAAGAGGATTCTAGAAGAGGGACACAATACGCCATATTCAGTGCATCCAGGGGGAAATAAGTTGTACAAAGATCTTAAACAGATGTTCTGGTGGAGTAATATGAAACAAGAAGTGGCAGACTTTGTGGCCAAGTGTCTTACTTGCCAGCGAGTCAAGGCAGAGCATCAACGACCAGCCGGACTACTACAACCGTTGGACGTCCCTGAGTGGAAATGGGATTCGATATCAATGGATTTTGTGATAGGTCTACCAAGGACGGCGGAACACAATGCAATATGGGTGATTGTAGATCGTTTGACCAAGTCGGCTCATTTCTAGCCATCGCCAACAATTGGTCCCTAGATCGGCTAGCTCGAAGCCTATGTAAGGAGATTGTAAGGTTACACGGAGTACCAGTTCTATAGTCTCGCAGAGACACCGATTTCATCGTTTTGGAAAAAGTTACAAGAGGCGTTTGGCACAAAGCTCAAGTTCAGCACCGCTTTTCACCCAGCTACAGATGGACAGACAGAGAGGACCATCCAAACCCTCGAAGATATGCTGCGAGCATGCGCCTTAGATTTCAAGGACTCGTGGGATGACGAGTTGACTCTCATTGAGTTCTCATACAACAACAGCTACCATGCTAGTATAGGGTGTCACCCTTCGAAGCCTTGTATGGAAGGAGATGTAGAACTCCCCTATGTTGGCAGGACATCGATGAAGCTCTAACGATTGGACCGGACCTAATACAGGCCACTACTCAGAAGGTTTGAATCATTCAAGACAAGATGAAGGCAGCACAAAGTCGACAAAAGAGTTATGCTGACAAAAGGAGAAGACCTCTAGAGTTTGAAGTAGGGGAATATGTGTTTTTGCGGGTTTCACCCACAAAGGGAGTTATGAGATTCGGCCAGTCGGGAAAGTTGACACCAAGGTTTATCGGGCCATACCCAATTTTGGAACGCATCGGAGAAGTCGCCTCTGATTCACAGTGGGAGAACTCCCTAGAGTGCACAATGTCTTCCATGTGTCACAACTCAGAAATATGTTCGGACCCACGTGTGATTGATCCCGAGCCGCTTCAGCTGCAAGAAGATCTGAGCTATGAAGAGCAGCCACTAGAAATACTAGACCGTAGGGAAAAGCAGCTTAGGAGGAAAGTAGTCCCTTTGGTAAAGGTACGGTGGACAAACCATACTACAACGGAAGCAACCTGGGAAACAGAAGACGAAATGAGGAAGAAGTACCCTCACTTGTTCCAAGCCTATATGCGTCAAGTTTCGGGGACGAAACTTCTTTTAAGAAGGTAATGTTGTAAAACCTCGAGTTTTAAATAGAACGGAACCGTTAGTTCCCTTACCGGACCGTTAGGGTTAAGTTTAAGTTTAAGTTTCGAGAATGAAACTTCTTTTAAGAAGGTAATGATGTAAAACCGAAAAATCCAACGATGTTGACCGTGGCGTCGTTAATAGAATAGGTTTGACTTCATTATTTCATTGTTCGTAATGTGTTTATTTATGCTAACACTTGAGCTCGTAGGACCGTCGGGACTAACAAGGGTAGAATAGTAATTTAGTAGGTTAATTTTATTACGTGGTTAATTACGTGAATATTATTTGTTATGTGATTATATGATTATTAAAATTAATATTATTATAACTAATATTAGAATTAATAGCAATTTTAGAAAAATCAGCTTTTATTTGTTAAATGGGTTGGATTAGGATTAGTTTTGGGCCTAAATTGGGTATTAGTATAAAAACCCCCCTAAACCCCTCTCAAACCCTAAACCCTAATAACCCCTCCCTCAAACCCTAGCTCTCTCTCCCTCCCTGCTCCCTCTCTCGCCTGTAGCCACCAGATCGCCTTGTACTGGCCTTTTGGAGCACCTAAACCACCGCATGACCCTCCCTCTCTCTTTCTTTTCTCTTCCTCTCTTTCTCCCTCTGTTTCGCTTTCTCTTCTCCCTCCCTCTGCTCGACCAGCCGCGCCACCAGACGCACCACCACCGACGCCACCAACACCGTCGTCACCGCCCGTCGCCACCCTCGCCGGTAACCGCCGTTCCTCCCTTCTTTCTTTCTCTTTTTCTCTCTTTTTCTCCCTAGCGCTAACTCCGCTCGTTTCGCCGCCCTCATCGCCGGCCGCCGCGACCCTTGGCGTCGCCGTCGCTGCCCGACCACCAGACGACCTCTGCCCCGCCACCCTAACGTCGCCGGAGTCGCCCAGTCGAAGGAAGAGCCGCTCGAAGTCATTGGCGATTGTTGCTCGCAAAATCGACGTCAACCACCCCCTCCGACGAGCCCATGATCGACGCCTGCCACCTGCGACCCCGACGCACCCCCCTCCGACCACCGCCCGCCGACGCCAGAACCGCCCTCTGCCCTAACCTACGTAAACCCTAACCCTAACCCTAACAATAATCTGATATTTTTGTTGTTTCTTTATTTTTTTTTTTCCTTTTCTTTTTCCTTTTTCTTTTCTGTTTTCTTGTTATTTTATTTTCAAAAATTTAATTTTCTGTTTTTATAATTTTATATTGTTAGTTTGTAATTAGGAAAAATTATGTGTAAATAATTCTTGGTTGTAATATTGTGTAGATTATTTGTTATGTATAATTTATTTATTTGTTATATGTAATTTTATGTTATTATTTGTAATTAGAATTAGGTTGTAATAGTTAATTATTAGGGTTGAAAGTGATTCTTTAACATTCGTTATATTCTTTACATGAATCGTTAAACCACGATATTATTGTATGTACGAATTTGGAAATCTATTCACCTAGGTTAATTCTTGATAGTTTAGTTATATAAAATCGTTATGTTCTTTATTGTTCTTAAGAATTAATCTTGTTAAGTTTGTTACATGAATTAGGTTGTTTTCTTGTTATTAAAACCTTAGGTTCTTGATTAGTAGTTTAATGTTACTAAGTTCTTTATGATTCTTGTACATGAAAACCTAAGTCTTCTTGATTCTTGTAAATTAGTTAGGTTTCTTGTTCATTAAGTTAAATATCATGTTCTTTTATTTTTGGGGTTCTTTCTTGTTAATTCATGTTAGGGTTTAGATAACATTACTATTGTATGCACGAATCCTTAAAGTATAACTATCTAGATTAATTCTTGAATCGTCAGTTAAATATTCACATGTTCTTTAAATTCGATTCTTGTTTATTAATTCTTAATCCTTGATTATTTCCTCTTGTTATAACTTACTTGTAAATAATCCATGTTTTTAATCTTTAAAATCTTGGTCAAGTAATTTATGTTTTAAGTGATTTTATTTCTTTTATGACCTTAGGTTTTATTAAAAGTTATTAAAGGGTCTTTCGTGTTTTCTAATTAAGTTTACTTCTACAAGTTTAATTTTTAGACCTAAGTTGAGTTGGACTTCCTATCTTAGACCCTAGCTACTGTTTCGAGTCCAAATTAGGACCCCGGGATCGAATGGTGGAAGTTAGAACCGAAAGTGTTAATTAATTGATTACCGTTAACGGGACAGTTTTGTTAGTGTCTAAAGATCGGGTTGCCACGACTAGCATAGATGTCTTTTGACCAAGCCCTTTTTACTGGAAGTTCCTTTAGGTGTTAGGAACCATAGGAATTTGACGGATCGAACGTTTGACGTGTATAACTCGAGTTATAGCCGTTTTACAAAAAACCTGTCAGTTCTGGACCAATTAGGAATATGTGAGTTTTTGAAGTCCTTCGAGACTGAGTTGGGCCTAGTCATCAACATGAAAGTTTTAGTAGACATTCTGAGGTTTCCGAAAAGTCCAGAACCAGACCCGTAGGATGTCGGGAAGTCGTTTTATGAACCGTTTTGTGTAAGCGTTATATTCTGTCCCTGCTTGCCTTTATGCATGTAAATTGTTGATTAAATTTCTATGCATGCTTCGTCTTATATTTTCCTAAGTGTACTAAGTGCAATCTTTTAATTGATAGGAACCTAAGTGTTCCTAGGGGATGGGTTAGATAGTTGGTAGTTAATACTAACTTCGTTAGAACGCGTTTTGATTAGATAATTACTTTTATTCTAGGCCCGAGTTAGTGCGAGACGTTAGTGAGCTCAAGTGTGCCTTTCGTTACTACTATCTTGTGAAGTATCCAGGTAATTGTCTATGCTCTAATCCCCACCGGGATGCTCTTTAAATGTGTTTTGATGTTTTATAATCTATTTTGAGAATTGCATCCCGAAAGGGGACTTTGTGGAAATGACCATCTGTTTTGATAATCTTTTTGATTCGTTTGTATTCTTGGTTTATTTGAGTTGAGAAATTGGGTGGTCTTTTACTTCGAAGTTTTGTTAATGGTTTTGATAACTTGGGATGGTTGACTTGAGAGTCGTGAGTTGAGTTTGAATACTGCTAAATAATTCCAGTGGAAACGTTAAGCGGGTTTCGGGGGATAACCTGTTGTGCAGGTGTAACAACCTGCAGGGTTATGGACAGAGATCAGGGCTTCCTTCCCTGATATAGGATAGTATTTTGATGCCTTTGGTAGGCGATGTTCTTGATGCCTTTGGTAGGCGATGTTCTTGATGCCTTTGGTAGGCGATGTTTATGCCTTTGGTAGGCGATGTTTATGCCTTTGGTAGGCGATGTTCTTGATGCCTTTGGTAGGCGATGTTACTTTAAGGGATTTGGTATCCCGCCCGCAAATTAAAATATGGATTGGATGGGTTGAGGAAAACAGTTAAGGGTTAAAGGTTTGTAAAACGTTTGATTTGATCCCTCTTCCCAAAATGAATTGAAATGAACTTAAACTGTTTTAAACGTTAGGGGTAGACATTATTGAGATTTCCCCCTCATTTTCTGAAATGTTTTGATTTCAGGAGAAGATCTAAATGCTGGGGACGGGAATTAGAAGTGAGGACGACGAGTCTAGAAGTCGTTGAATCTTTCATATAGTTTCGTTATGAATTCTTAAAGTTTGTTTTGAGTTGTTAGTAGTTACCGTTAGCAGACAGTTGTGTTTCCCTTTCTCGCCTTGTATTCCTTCGGGGATACGGTAGTGACGCCCAAACTAAATTTGAAGTCTTCCGCTAAGTTTTGTCTGTTAACGTTAGTTTGACTTTGACTTTTTATAATTGAATTTCCGGGGCGTTACAGAATGGTATCAGAGCTCTGGGTTGCGACCTAGTAGCTCCTCAGAGTCCTTTAGGTTTAGATGGACCCTAGGAAGCTAAGTTCGGAGTGATGAGCGTAGGATGGGGGAAAATGGTTCCATGCTTTCCTTGAATATGTTGTTTGATTATATCATCAGTATTGTTTATGTGTAATGCGTTCTAACCTTGTAGGATGGCACAACGCACACACTGTCACCACCACTTACGTGCTTCCACCGTTACACACCCATTCCCCTGGTGGTATTTGGGAACACACATGTTGAACTTCATGATGAGATCGAGCAGTACACGAGGATGTCCCGAACTCCTTGCAGCGACGAGGAAGCTCGGGCCAATGCCTTTCTACTCACCTTACGAGATGATCCACTGGTGGGGCCATCATCTTGTCATTCTTGCCACCGCCTCCGAGGAGAAGTACCACACCCTTTGTTGGTGTCAGTGCAGGGTGGAGTCGAGCATCGAATCCCGGGGTCTTTTCTAAGATCGCCGGATTGGGATCTTGAGTAGAGGGTCCAGTGAACCCGGCCCTGCACGGTGAGGATCATGAGGATGACCACAAGAAGATCCGGAGGAGGACCCCGAGGGACGACGCCTGAGTTTCGAGCCGAGGTAACCTCAAGGTCACTTGCACCCGCCGTTGAGCCCGAGCATGATATTCCACCCGAGGAGGAGGATGAGGTGGGCCAGGAAGCAGGAGAAGACCAGGAGGGCTCGGGGGCGAGGCGAGTGATCTGAGTGGACTCGGTCTCGTGAGGAAGAACCCTCGATGCAGGAGAATCATCTGAGTGAGATGGCTACTATGTGTTGAGTGTTGATGTATAGTTGTTATGTTGATATTTTTGGTTAAACTGTGAAATAATCTGAGGATATTGACTTGTTGCTTCTCTGGAAATATTGTACATGAATACGTTGGTGTATAGAAATATTGTTTTGTGATCTTGCAAAATGCGATGAGAATTCATGAAATAAACTGTCGACATAAGAAGTTACTTGGTAAAATAGAGTTACGTTTACGTATTGTTTAGCACCCTATGAGAAGACCGGACCAAGTAGCTACCTTAAGTATAATGTTGAGAATATGGTTTGGAACCCTTTAAATAGACTAAATCGACCCTTTGAATCAGGATGACGGACGTGAACGGTACTCAATCTAACCATGGTACTCGGGAACGTACACCAGCTGTGACCGAACAGCGCCCTCAAACTGCAACAGAGCTGCGCCAACGCCTGGCTCATTTAGTACCAGGGTCGAATACAGCAACTCCGGGGAACGACCTTGCTAGCATGCTAATGATTGAGATGCTCGGCAAGCACGAGGATCTACTAAGGAAAGTGGTGGATCGACAAGGAGGAGGGAGGGAAGATGACCCCTCCGCTCTCCTCCAAAGGTTCAACAGCTTCAACCCGCCCACTTACACAGGGGTAGCTGACCCCAAGGTCTTTGAAGATTGGGTTAGAGAAATTGAGAAGATTTTCGACACCACACACTGTCCTGAGGAGTTAAGGGTGGATTTTGCTGCTTACCACCTGAAGGAAGAGGCCGATTTGTGGTGGGCCAGTGTGAAGGAAATAAGGACTGAACCGGGTTTCGACTGGAACCGCTTCAAGATTGTGCTAAGGGATCGATTTTACCCAATTTCCCTCCAGAAGGCAAAAGAAAAAGAATTTATGAATCTGCGTCAAGGGGAAACTAGCGTGCTTGCCTACTCTGCAAAGTTCACTGAACTATCTCGTTTTGCATATGCTTTGGTAGCCACTGAACAGCTAAGGATGGACCGTTTCTGGGACGGACTGAACTGCAAGATTCAGGATCGCATGTCATCACGGGAGTTCACGTCTTACCAGAATATGCTGAACGTTGCCCTCACTGTAGAAAGGGTGATGCATGACATGGAACGACAGTTAGGCATACAAGGGCAAAAGAGGAAAGAACCACCCCGCTTTAACCCACCTCAACATTTTCAGGAGAAGAGGTTCCGCCCTAGCAACTGGCAGGGAAATCAGTCTTCGGGGCGTAGACCGTCGAATACTCCAATCTGCAAAGTTTGTGGTCGACCAGGCCATTATCCACGGGATTGTAGAGTAAGGAACGTGCGAGGAGGATGTTTCAACTGCGGAAGTTTCCAACATCAGGTACGTCAGTGCCCTCAGCAGCCAACAGGGGGCCGAAGTGGAGGGAACAATGGAAGCAACGGAAATAATGGGAACAATGGGAATTGGAGAGCTCCGCAGACGACATATCAAAACCGGGGAGGCTATAATGGGAACCAAAGGCCACAACAGCAAAACCAAGGTGGATCTGGTGGAAGTCAGAATAACCAAGGGAGGCCAGCAAACCCGCCTCGTCCGCAACAGCAACCGCCGCGCAACGGAGGAGGACGAGTATACGTAATGAGGAAAGAAGAGGCTGAGAATGAAGCAGATGTTGTGACGGGTACCTTCTCTCTCCACCTCTACACTATATCTGTTTTGTTTGATTCTGGTGCTAGTCATTCTTTTGTTGGACGAGCTATAGTAGAGAAGGCTAAGATGAAACCCTCGGAGAATAGTAAGCCTATGTCGGTAGCCCTACCTACCGGGGATACCATTAGTTGTGGAGAGTTATATGGTGGATGCCCCATAGTGATAGCAGGACAGGAGTTTGAGGCTGACCTCTATATGTTTGACCTAATGGAGTTCGACGTTATTTTGGGGATGGGTGGTTAGCAAAATATAGAGCCCGGATAGATTGTTATAAGCAAAGGTGACCTTAATGGGACCAAGCGGAAAGAAGGTAGTACATTGGAGTGATAGGCACCTTCATAGTGACGGATCATCTCGCCTCAAGGCCCAGAGGTTGTTGGGTCAAGGTGTGAAGGATTTCTATGCAACGTAATCGACACCAGCGGAGGAGCTTGCGATTGAGAATATCCGTGTGCGGAGTATCCTGATGTGTTTCCAGAGGAGATTCCGGGTTTGCCCCCAATCAGGGAGATAGATTTCTGCATCGATTTGGAGCCCGGGGCCGCACCTGTTTCAAAAGCCCCATATCGCATGGCGCCCGCAGAGCTTAAGGAGTTGAAGACTCAGCTGGACGAGCTGTTAGAAAAGGGGTATATCCGACCCAGCACGTCACCATGGAGAGCACCTGTACTGTTCGTGAAGAAGAAGGATGGTAGCATGAGGTTGTGCATCGATTACCGGGAGTTGAACAAGATTACCGTCAAAAATCGTTATCCTTTACCTCGTATTGATGATCTTTTTGACCAGTTGCGAGGAGCAACAACGTTTTCTAAGATAGACCTGAGGTCAGGTTATCACCAGCTGAGAATTCGCGAAGAAGATATCTCTAAAACCGCATTCCGAACTCGGTATGGTCACTATGAGTTTGTGGTAATGCCTTTTGGGCTTACAAATGCCCCAGCCGCCTTCATGGATTTGATGAACAGAGTGTTCGAGCCGTTCCTGGATAAGTTTGTAGTGGTGTTCATCGACGACATATTGGTATACTCAGGAACACGAGAGGAGCATGCGAATCATCTGAGAGAAGTATTGACGACTCTACGGAGCAACAAGCTTTATGCGAAGCTTAAGAAGTGTGAGTTTTGGTTGGATCAAGTGCCGTTCTTAGGACATGTGGTGTCTAAGGAAGGAGTGGCAGTAGACCCTCAAAAGGTGGAGGCCATCACCAAGTGGCCGACACCGAAGAATGCCACGGAGGTTAGGAGTTTTCTGGGTTTGGCAGGGTATTATAGGAAGTTCGTGCAAGATTTCTCAAAAATCGCCACCAGTTGACCAATTTGACTCGGAAGTCAATAAAGTTCGCATGGTCGGAAAAATGTGAGCAAGCATTCCGGGAGTGAAGAAGAGGCTTACCTCGGCCCTATTCTTGCCTTACCACAAGGGAACGAAGGTTTTGTTATCTACAGTGACGCATCACATGGTGGATTAGGTTGTGTGCTCATGCAGGATGGGAAGGTAATTGCATATGCATCCAGACAACTGAAGACGCATGAGAAGAATTACCCCTCATGATCCAGAGTTAGCGGATGGTTTTTGCACTAAAGATTTGGAGGCATTATCTGTATGGAGTGCACTGCGAGATATTCACAGACCATCAGAGTTTGAAGTACCTTTTCACGCAAAAGGAGCTGAACCTTAGGCAGACAAGATGGTTAGAGTTCCTAAAGGATTATGATGTGAATTTCCAATATCATCCCGGAAAAGCAAATGTAGTGGCTGATGCCCTGAGTAGAAGACCGTATCCTGCTATAAACCACTTGATGATGATGCCGCACGAGTTGTGCGAGGAGTTTAGGAGGTTGGAGATTAATGTGGTAACACCTGGGAGGAAAGCTGTATTGAATGCCATGGAATTACAACCTACTCTAATGGAGGAGATCAAGAGGACCCAAGAACTGGACTTACAGCTTGTCAAGATACGGGAAGAAGTTGTGCAAGGGAAAGCCCCTGGCTTTGTGATCCACGAAGACGGTACATTACGGTTTCATAACCGCATCTGTGTACCCAATATGGAAGAACTGAAAAAGAGGATTCTAGAAGAGGGACACAATACGCCATATTCAGTGCATCCAGGGGGAAATAAGTTGTACAAAGATCTTAAACAGATGTTCTGGTGGAGTAATATGAAACAAGAAGTGGCAGACTTTGTGGCCAAGTGTCTTACTTGCCAGCGAGTCAAGGCAGAGCATCAACGACCAGCCGGACTACTACAACCGTTGGACGTCCCTGAGTGGAAATGGGATTCGATATCAATGGATTTTGTGATAGGTCTACCAAGGACCAGGCGGAAACACAATGCAATATGGGTGATTGTAGATCGTTTGACCAAGTCAGCTCATTTCCTAGCCATCGCCAACAATTGGTCCCTAGATCAGCTAGCTCAAGCCTATGTAAGGGAGATTGTAAGGTTACACGGAGTACCCAGTTCTATAGTCTCAGACAGAGACACCAGATTTCAGTCTGGTTTTTGGAAAAAGTTACAAGAGGCGTTTGGCACAAAGCTCAAGTTCAGCACCGCTTTTCACCCAGCTACAGATGGACAGACAGAGAGGACCATCCAAACCCTCGAAGATATGCTGCGAGCATGCGCCTTAGATTTCAAGGACTCGTGGGATGACGAGTTGACTCTCATTGAGTTCTCATACAACAACAGCTACCATGCTAGTATAGGGGTGTCACCCTTCGAAGCCTTGTATGGAAGGAGATGTAGAACTCCCCTATGTTGGCAGGACATCGATGAAGCTCTAACGATTGGACCGGACCTAATACAGGCCACTACTCAGAAGGTTTGAATCATTCAAGACAAGATGAAGGCAGCACAAAGTCGACAAAAGAGTTATGCTGACAAAAGGAGAAGACCTCTAGAGTTTGAAGTAGGGGAATATGTGTTTTTGCGGGTTTCACCCACAAAGGGAGTTATGAGATTCGGCCAGTCGGGAAAGTTGACACCAAGGTTTATCGGGCCATACCCAATTTTGGAACGCATCGGAGAAGTCGCCTACAAGTTACAGCTGCCGGGAGAACTCCCTAGAGTGCACAATGTCTTCCATGTGTCACAACTCAGGAAATATGTTCCGGACCCGACCCATGTGATTGATCCCGAGCCGCTTCAGCTGCAAGAAGATCTGAGCTATGAAGAGCAGCCACTAGAAATACTAGACCGTAGGGAAAAGCAGCTTAGGAGGAAAGTAGTCCCTTTGGTAAAGGTACGGTGGACAAACCATACTACAACTAAGCAACACAGGAAGCAGAGACGAAATGAGGAAGAAGTACCTCACTTGTTCCAAGCCTATAGCGTCAAGTTTGGGGGAAACTTCTTTTAAGAAGGTAATGTTGTAAAACCTCGAGTTTTAAATAGAACGGAACCGTTAGTTCCCTTACCGGACCGTTAGGGTTAAGTTTAAGTTTAAGTTTCGAGGACGAAACTTCTTTTAAGAAGGTAATGATGTAAAACCCCGAAAAATCCAACGATGTTGACCGTGACGTCGTTAATAGAATAGGTTTGACTTCATTATTTACTGTTGTTCGTAATGTGTTTATTTATGCTAACACTTGAGCTCGTAGGACCGTCGGGGGACTAACAAGGGTAGAATAGTAATTTCCGTAGGTTAATTTTATTACGTGGTTAATTACGTGAATATTATTTGTTATGTGATTATATGATTATTAAAATTAATATTATTATTACTATTATTAGAATTATTAGGTTTTTAGAAAAATCAGCTTTTATTTGTTAAATGGGTTGGATTAGGATTAGTTTTGGGCCTAAATTGGGTATTAGTATAAAAACCCCCCTAAACCCCTCTCAAACCCTAAACCCTAATAACCCCTCCCTCAAACCCTAGCTCTCTCTCCCTCCCTGCTCCCTCTCTCGCAAGCACGCCCACTGCATCACATCACCGCCGGCGCCGAGCACCGGAAACCACCGCAACCGACCCTCCCTCTCTCTTTCTTTTCTCTTCCTCTCTTTCTCCTCTGCGCTTTCTCTAATCCCTCCCTCTGCTCGACCAGCCGCGCCACCAGACGCACCACCACCGACGCCACCAACACCGTCGTCACCGCCCGTCGCCACCCTCGCCGGTAACCGCCGTTCCTCCCTTCTTTCTTTCTCTTTTTCTCTCTTTTTCTCCCTAGCGCTAACTCCGCTCGTTTCGCCCTCATCGCCGCCGCGCGACTTTGGCGTCGCCGTGCCGCCGACCACCAGACGACCTCTGCCCCGCCACCCTAACGTCGCCGGAGTCGCCCAGTCGAAGGAAGAGCCGCTCGAAGTCATTGGCGATTGTTGCTCGCAAAATCGACGTCAACCACCCCCTCCGACGAGCCCATGATCGACGCCTGCCACCTGCGACCCCGACGCACCCCCCTCCGACCACCGCCCGCCGACGCCGACGCCAGAACCGCCCTCTGCCCTAACCTACGTAAACCCTAACCCTAACCCTAACAATAATCTGATATTTTTGTTGTTTCTTTATTTTTTTCCTTTTCTTTTTCCTTTTTCTTTTCTGTTTTCTTGTTATTTTATTTTCAAAAATTTAATTTTCTGTTTTTATAATTTTGTATTGTTAGTTTGTAATTAGGAAAAATTATGTGTAAATAATTCTTGGTTGTAATATTGTGTAGATTATTTGTTATGTATAATTTATTTATTTGTTATATGTAATTTTATGTTATTATTTGTAATTAGAATTAGGTTGTAATAGTTAATTATTAGGGTTGAAAGTGATTCTTTAACATTCGTTATATTCTTTACATGAATCGTTAAACCACGATATTATTGTATGTACGAATTTGGAAATCTATTCACCTAGGTTAATTCTTGATAGTTTAGTTATATAAAATCGTTATGTTCTTTATTGTTCTTAAGAATTAATCTTGTTAAGTTTGTTACATGAATTAGGTTGTTTTCTTGTTATTAAAACCTTAGGTTCTTGATTAGTAGTTTAATGTTACTAAGTTCTTTATGATTCTTGTACATGAAAACCTAAGTCTTCTTGATTCTTGTAAATTAGTTAGGTTTCTTGTTCATTAAGTTAAATATCATGTTCTTTTATTTTTGGGGTTCTTTCTTGTTAATTCATGTTAGGGTTTAGATAACATTACTATTGTATGCACGAATCCTTAAAGTATAACTATCTAGATTAATTCTTGAATCGTCAATTAAATATTCACATGTTCTTTAAATTCGATTCTTGTTTATTAATTCTTAATCCTTGATTATTTCCTCTTGTTATAACTTACTTGTAAATAATCCATGTTTTTAATCTTTAAAATCTTGGTCAAGTAATTTATGTTTTAAGTGATTTTATTTCTTTTATGACCTTAGGTTTTATTAAAAGTTATTAAAGGGTCTTTCGTGTTTTCTAATTAAGTTTACTTCTACAAGTTTAATTTTTGGACCTAAGTTGAGTTGGACTTCCTATCTTAGACCCTAGCTACTGTTTCGAGTCCAAATTAGGACCCCGGGATCGAATGGTGGAAGTTAGAACCGAAAGTGTTAATTAATTGATTACCGTTAACGGGACAGTTTTGTTAGTGTCTAAAGATCGGGTTGCCACGACTAGCATAGATATCTTTTGACCAAGCCCTTTTTACTGGAAGTTCCTTTAGGTGTTAGGAACCATAGGAATTTGACGGATCGAACGTTTGACGTGTATAACTCGAGTTATAGCCGTTTTACAAAAAACCTGTCAGTTCTGGACCAATTAGGAAGATGTGAGTTTTTGAAGTCCTTCGAGACTGAGTTGGGCCTAGTCATCAACATGAAAGTTTTAGTAGACATTCTGAGGTTTCCGAAAAGTCCAGAACCAGACCCGTAGGATATCGGGAAGTCGTTTTATGAACCGTTTTGTGTAAGCGTTATATTCTGTCCCTGCTTGCCTTTATGCATGTAAATTGTTGATTAAATTTCTATGCATGCTTCGTCTTATATTTTCCTAAGTGTACTAAGTGCAATCTTTTAATTGATAGGAACCTAAGTGTTCCTAGGGGATGGGTTAGATAGTTGGTAGTTAATACTAACTTCGTTAGAACGCGTTTTGATTAGATAATTACTTTTATTCTAGGCCCGAGTTAGTGCGAGACGTTAGTGAGCTCAAGTGTGCCTTTCGTTACTACTATCCTGTGAAGTATCCAGGTAATTTTCTACTATCCTGTCAAGATCTAAATGCTGGGGACGGGAATTAGAAGTGAGGACGACGAGTCTAGAAGTCGTTGAATCTTTCATATAGTTTCGTTATGAATTCTTAAAGTTTGTTTTGAGTTGTTAGTAGTTACCGTTAGCAGACAGTTGTGTTTCCCTTTCTCGCCTTGTATTCCTTCGGGGATACGGCAGTGACGCCCAAACTAAATTTGAAGTCTTCCGCTAAGTTTTATCTGTTAACGTTAGTTTGACTTTGACTTTTTATAATTGAATTTCCGGGGCGTTACAATTATACTCCCTGTTCCATATTAGTTGACATATTTCAAATTTTTTCACATACTAAGGTTTAACTAAAAAAAACTACCCACATAAAGCCCTGTTCTTTTCTGCGGTTGGCAAACTGCGGTGCCACAACCTACCGCAGTTTGCCACAACCCGCCACATTTTAACGCAAATCATTACTTTCCTCTCTCCTCACTTTTCTCTTATACCTTTTACATCCTCTCTCCTCACCTACCCCACATACCAATAACCTACCACAATTTCACCATATCCGCGACAATTCCACCACACCTCACCACACCATTCCGCAAAATACCGCATAAAAGAACAGGGCCTAAGTAAATAACACTATTTTATAATGTCTTTTTTTTATATATCAAGATGTAGGTAGTGAGATAATGTGAGTATGAGTAATTTTTATTAATTAAAAAAGTAAAAAGTTAACACAATTATTTAAATTAAAATAATTAAATTATGTATTGGAAAATGGAAAGTGACAATTGTTTTGGAATAAAAAAAAGTTAGTTTAAGTGTCAATTAAGGATCATTTACGATTTTTAGTGTCAATCTTTAATCAATAATTTCAGACATAAGGCTTTTACAAAAAAAATATAATATTATACTTTTATAATAGTATAAATCATCATACAAATTAAGATATTATTCCTAGATGACAGTGCACGAAAACTATTTTTTATAACGAATCTAATGACATCAATTTTTTTTATAACGGAGAGAATATTACTTATATAGTATTTTACATATGAACCCATTTTCAAATTGTTGACAAAATAAATAAAAAAGATATTTTAGATATGAACCCATTATCAAGAGATTAATAAGAAGGAAAAAGGAAAAAAGAAAAAAAAAAGAATTGCATCACAACACAACACGCACGAAAACCGAGGCAAGTGCCTCTTCTACTTGTACTAGTTATGGTACCCGTCCTACGGACGGGTTTGAATATTTTTTTGTGATATGATAAATTTATTTTATCCGTGATATTTTTAATTACTTTATCCCATATTTTTTACACTATTCATACTTATTACGTACCTTTATAGTATATATTTAAAACGTCATACATTTAATAAATAAATATTGTGAGTGATGTGACTATAAACTATATTTAAAAACTCTTATTTTTAAATAAGTGACATACATTTTCAAACACTATCTTATTCACCCACTTCATCCTACTCCATCCACCCTCCAATTATCTTTTAAAATATGACCCAAGTTTTGTAACTGTTAAATTATTAGTTTTTACTTGAATCTAAATCCACCGACTTGTACTTTTAATGTCAAAATTTCCCAACCCGAAATACACATGACGTGCATCGCCCTGTACCAAATATATACACAATTTGTATTCAACTCATCCATCCGAATTTATAGGTTTAATAACATAATTTTCAATTGATGTTAGGATCCTTATTTATTGTATTCGAGGGCAAACAGCAAATTCACGTGTGAATATAAGTTACAAAGCAAGTCGTTTGTTATCAATTGTATTTGAGGGGAAAATGGTAATTTTTTTCACATAGCAAGGGTTAACTAAGAAACTACCCACATATGTAAATAACACTATTTTCCAAGGTGTTTTTTGGACATCAAGGTATAGGTAGTGAGAGAATATGAGTATGAATAATTTTTATTAATTGAAAAAGTAAAAAATTAACATAATTATTTAAATTAAAATAATTAAATTACGTATTGGAAAATGAAAAGTGGCAATTGTTTTGGAATAAAAAAATTTAGTTTCAGGGTCAATCAAGGGTCATTTACGGCTTTCAGTATTAATCTTTAATCAATAATTTTCAACATAAAACTTTTACGAAAAAAAATATAATATTATACTTTTCTAATAGTATTTTATAACGAATTTAACGGTATCAATTTTGTATGATAAATTATTATACAAATTAAGATATTATTCTTAGAAGACAGATAAAAACAACGGAAAAAGTATTACTTATATAGTATTTTAGATATGAGTCTATTTTCAAATTGTTGATAAAATAAATAAAAAAATATTTGTACCCCACAATTTACAAGTGTAACGCCCCGGAATTTCAATTCTAAACTTAACGGTCAAAATCAAACGTTTACTAACATTAACAGCGGAAGACTCGTTTTTTTTTTTTTTTTAACTTGGGCGTTACTGCCGTACCTCCGAAGAGATACAAGGCAAGAACAGACACTAACAGAACAAACTAAGGACTTCAAGTTTTAACAAACGAAACAAACTTCGAATTCTAGAACAACATAAACTCAACATTTACTAAACTTCAAGTCTAAACATAAACTAAACTTTATTCTCAGACGGCTAACTCCAACGTCCTCACTTCTATTGCCCGTCCCCATTACATAATTGATCTCCACCTGAAAACAAAACATTCACAATATGAGGGGGGAAACCTCAATAATGTCTACTCCTAATCACAAAACAGTTGTAAATCTTTTAAACCATTTTAGGGGAGGGGAACAAGTCAAACCTTTTCGCAATTCAATTGAATCCCAACCCAGTAGTAACCAGAGTTCAAAAATATCAAAACTTATAAACCAACAGTATCAACTTCCAACTCGGAAAAACACAATGTTCCAAAAACCACAAATGGCCAACCTAATCGGACATCGTAAATCGAAATCGAAACCAAAAAGAGTAATCGTAAAGCGAGTAAACTTTTCCTCGTAAAACATATCGAATTTTATTATGCGGGCGGATTTGCCTATCCCGAATATCGTAACTCGAGAATCGAGCAGATCTCGGATCCTCGTAATCGTAATGGATGGCGGTCGAATGTAATCGAGATGTGTGCACAATCTCGTAAATAATATCGGGACTCCCGATCTCTTGATAACTCCCTGCAGAGCAGATCCCGATCTAAGTGCGTTACCGCAACCCGCTTATGGTTTCACTTGGATTATTAGTATCTTATGAATTATCGGATGTCGATTTCAAATAAAACCCAACCAGTTTCCAAAATCGGCGTAATAAAACTCGAGTTTAAAAGACGCCACGTTTACTCAACTCGAAAAACAATTCACGGACATCCAAATCGCATACCTAACTTTACAGAAGGTCCCCGTGCGGGATGCAAGCTTCATAAAACAGATTAAAATCACAAAACAGATAAAAGAGCATCCCAAAGGGGATTAGGACATAGACATTACCTGTAGAAAGTCACTTCAATCAAAAGATACACACGGAGCTACTGGTTCGTGTCCTCGCTCAAACCTAATAAAAGGTTCTAAAATCAAAACGTGCTCTAACGATTTCTTTAACATCCTAACTACCCTTCCCAAATTATATTTTATTCCTTCTAATCACAACCCACACAATTTCTAACATAAAGTCTTTAACAAGAACTTATACTCATTCATAATATAAAATTCAAACTCTACCAAGGCCTAACAAAATATTTTTAACTTAACATTAACGTAATAATAATAATAACTTTAAACATGACTTGTAATATAATAATACTTGTAATAACACACTATCGAAATACCCTTGTAAATAATAAAATGAACCCACTTTAAGAAGATATTATTACTAGTAATATTGTAACAACATTAACTTAATATTATGAAAACATAGGATATAAAATAAACTAAACTTTGTAATAATCACAACATATAATATAGCAATATATTTGATAAACTTGACATTAACATACTAATATATAAAAAGGTAGTAATACTTTGTAAAACTAACTTTCAAAGTAACAAGGACTTAATAATATAACAACTGCAAGAATAATATAATGAACCTAATTTTATAATAGTTCCAACATAAGATATTAGCTTTTATATAATATGCAATCAAGACATAGTATTACCACATTTAGATAGTAAAATCATGTATTAAACATTAGGTAATAATTTCTACTAAATAATATGGAAAATATTAATAACTTAATATTATTGTCAAAATAAATAATATACTTGATATATAAACATACAAAATAACAAGATATTTACTAATACTTAACTTAACATCATTACACTAATATTCATGAAATCATAACATGGATATTAACATCAAAATTCCACATAACATATAAACTATATATATTAACTTATAACCCTACACTAAACACACCCTAATAACCACTTATTAAACTAACATGTATTTAGTCAATATTAACAGTAAATATACAAGTTTATTTACTCTAAAACACATTAGTAAACTTAATACATGATTAACTAACCCTAACACATAATACCCATATTATTGTAGAGAGAGAGAGAGAGAGAGGGCACAAACAAAGGGTCCAAGCTAGAAGAGGTGGGGCCGGGGTGGCTCGGGGCGGCGGCTGGGCGTCGGTGTGAACTCCGGCAGGTCCTGGGTGGTGGCGGTGGTCGGCGTTGGCGGCAGCGAGGAACGGTGCAACTAGGGCACAAAGAGGAAGGAGGAAAGAAGAAGAAGAAGGGGAGCTCGGGGTGGCGGGATGGTGGTGCAGCGGTGGTCGGGAAAGGAGGGGAGGCAGGAGGGAGGTGATGTGGTGGTTGGTGTGGCTTGGTGGTTGTTGTGGTGCGTCGGGCAGGAGCGAGGGTGGGGCGTCGGGGTGAAGAGGAAGAGCTGGGGGGTCGGTTTCCGGCGTCGGTGGCGGCGGAAAATGGGCGGCGGTAGCTGGGTGGTGGTCGGAGGAATGAGGGGAGGAAGGAGGGTGGTGAGATGGTGGCTGGTGGTGGTGCGTCGAGCAAGGCAGCAGCAACAGCAGTTGTAGTAGTAGCAGTAGTACGTAGTATTAGAAAAAGGAGGAGGAGGAAAGAGAGAGAAAGAGAAAGGAAATAGAGAGAGAAAGAGAGATACGGGAAAGAGAAAGAAAAACAAAAAGGGAAGGGACACATGGCGACCTAGGATTGGGTAGTACTAAGGTTTGTATGGGTAGTGGGTGCAGCAAAAATGGGAATTCGTTGGGGAAACGGACGAAAATCACAGAAAATCAGATAAATTTTGATGAGCGACATCACCCCCATGACATCATAATCCCATCTAGCAATTTCTAAATAAACATATATTACCTCATAAACCCTATAACAACAAAACTTAAGAAAGACAGATAAAAACTCTCTCAACTGATAAACAGATTTTTCACCCGAAGTCCCAAAAATTCCTAACTGATATTTTTAAGACTCTAAAAATTACTACGAAAACACTCGCGGTCCTAAAAGCTCCGTGTGAAGACAGATAAATAAATAACGGAATAAAACGTTCGTTAGGAAATTTTAACGGTAATCGCGATTGAATTTTCAGGGTTTTACAATAAGAGATTAAGAAAGAAAAAGCAAAAAAGAAAAAAAAAGGAAAATCAATCACACCACAACACTTTACACGCAAATTAAGGGAACTCCCTTTTCTACTTTATTAAAAGATAGAGTATATGAAAGGATATTAAAAGACATCCTTACAAATTGCTCTTATCTGATGGAGATGAAATACCATTAAAATAAATGATTGTAATTAATCAAAAAATTTAAAAAAAAACTATATAATACTAATAGAAATCTTTGTGGGTCCCACTGAATAAAACCACGGGAGTGTTTATAGGAGTCTTGACCAATCACAATCCATAAAAATTGTATAATTTTATTTTTCTATTTTCTTTTATGACCATTGCAGAAAATTGTATATTTTTATTTTTTTTCTTTTCTTTTATTACCAATCACAGTGTAGAAAATTATATATTTTTTTCTATTTTCTTTTATTTTAGAATTCAAATAACGACCCTGACTAATTTTCTTTTAATTTACTAATTTTTAACAGTCTGTATCTCAACTAATCACCTAAATATCCCAAGATACAATAACCCGTTGGCTAATTGTTTGCCTAACATATTCCTTGCTGCTAGGTCAATTAGATTAATGAGTTTCTGTTGGCATATAAATACAATGCTTCTGTTAGTCATATTGTCAGGATCTTTTACTAATATTCTTAAAGATTAACCCTTTTCTCATCTACTATCATGAGCAATCAAGATCAAATTTGTCACACTTCATAGTCATATTGTCAGGATCTTTTACTAATATTCCTACATATTCCTAAAGATTATACCTTTTTCATTTACTGTCACGAGCAATCAAGATCAAATTTGTCACATTTCATGGTCATATTGCCAGGATCTTTTACCTCCCCCGTCAGTAAGTTTTACATACATATTTTGTTTTTGACGGTTCTTAATGTTTGAGTGTTGCTAAATTTAATTTTTTTTGACTTATTTATTAGACCATCAACAAAGTAATCGTTACAACAATATAGAACAAACTAGTCTGTCAAAAATAACAAGTGTTACAATTGTTTGCATTGGATTCAACTGGTTATCATATTTTACTGGTATTTTATTTCTGTTATTGTTAGAGAAAAAGTGAGTAGCAAGGTAACAGTGGAAGCGAATAATAGAATCGAAAACGAGATGACGGATATTACGACAAAATTTAGGAACGAAAAATAAGCGATAAAATCAAACACCAGAATTACGTGGGAAACCGAAGAACTCGGAGAAAAACCCACGGACGGCGACAGCCAGAAAATAATCCACTATGAGAAAGGAGGAGTACAACCTGATCACTATCACAGGGTGTGATGCGATCCACAAAGGAGATTACAATAACAATCTCTCAACACTCAACTCACAATCTCTCAGGATACACTGGGGAAAATATTGGTGAGACCCCTTTCTCTCTCAATATTTTCTCTCTCTAGCTCTCTGTGTTTACCGATGTGTTTTGGTGGAGAAACATGCACCCTATTTATAGGGAGAACTCCCTATAACCTAACTTGACTCCCACTCCAAATAGATTTAGAATCTAATACAATTAGGAAACCCAACACAATAAGGAAACCTAAATAATATCCTAATACAATTAGGAAACAAATAATTGTGAGATCAAGAGATTTGGTGATTTTAGGACACTTTCCTAACAAACTCCACCTTGGACTAAAATCAACGAATCATCGATCCAGATAAACATCTTGACTGTCGCCATCAACACGCCCCTCCGCAGGGCGTGGCCCCGCAGGGCTCTCACATGCTTAGAACACCAACTAAGTCCAAACAATGTTCGAACTTAGCTATAGATAGAGGCTTGATTAACATGTCTGCAGGATTATCACAAGTATGAACCTTCTTCACCACGATCTCTCCTTCAGCAACTGTATCTCTGATGAAGTGATACCTGACGCTTATATGCTTGGTCTTCGAATGATAAGTGCCATTCTTTGTCAGATGTATAGCACTCTGACTATCTGAATAAACCACAGTCTCGCTCTGTGGTACTCCAAGCTCCATGACCAATCCCCTCAACCAGATGGCCTCCTTCACTCCTTCCGTAAGAATATATTCACCTCGTAGTAGGCAGTGCTATAGATTGAAGTGAAGCTTTCTAAGATATTGCTCCTCCACACATGATGAACACATACCCTGAAATTGAGCGTCTCCTATCCAGATCTCCACCATAATCAGCATCAACATAACTCGCAACATCGACGCGTTGCAAAGACTACCTCTATCATACATGATGCCCTTCTCCAAAGTACCCTTTACATAGCGAAGGATCCACTTCACTCCTTCCCAATGCTCCTTCCCTGGATTCTGCATATATCTACTCACCACACTAACTGCGTGGGACAGGTCAGGTCTAGTGCACACCATAGCATACATCAAACTACCAACTGCACTAGCATAGGGAATATTAGACATCCTCCTTACCTCCAAATCAGATTTAGGACAGTTCTCACTGCATAACTTGAAGTGTGCGGCTAAAGGAGTTGAAGCGCTATAATTTCTTATGTTGAATCTGTCCAACACCTTCTCCATATATATTTCTTCTGAGACAGGAACAACTTCCCTGCCTTTCTATCCCTTTGGATCTTCATACCCAAAATCTTCTTCGCCGCTCCGAGGTCTTTCATCTCAAACTCCTGATTGAGTTGAGATTTCAGCTTCTTTATTAGTGACATGTCCTTGGAGGCAATCAACATGTCATCCACATACAAAAATAAATAAATGAAAGACCTTTCTTCAAATTGCCTGTAGTACACACAATTATCATAGTGACTTCTTGTGTACCCTTGCCCTACCATAAAGGTATCAAACCTTTTATACCACTGCCTGGGTGCCTGTTTAAGTCCATACAAGGACTTTCTCAATTTGCATACCTGTTCCTGCTTACCAGGAATGATGAAACCCTCTGGCTGCCTCATATATATTTCCTCCTCCAACTCGCCATGGAGGAAAGTTGTCTTGACATCAAGTTGCTCTAACTCCGAATCAAATAGAGCAACAAAGGCAAGCAAGGTGCGGATCGACGTATGCCTCACGACTGGCGAGAATACTTCGTTGTAGTCGATTCCTTATTTCTGGTTGCAACCCCTTACCACTAATCTGGCCTTCCACCTTGCACTTTCTACACCAGGGATACCTTCCTTTCTCTTGTACACCCACTTCGCAGTAAGAGCTCGTCGCCCTTTAGGCAACTCACATAGCTCCTATGTATGATTTTTCTGCAGACTCTCCATCTCCTCTTGCATAGCTCCTATCCAATTTGAGGCATTCGGACAAGAGATGGCCTCCTGATAGGTAGAAGGTTCAGCACCTTCAGGAGTCTCCTCTGCAACACTCAACGCATAAGCAATCATAGCATCATCTTCTTCATTATATCGCGCTGGTCTCCTGATCTCCCTCCTGGGACGATCTCTAGCAATGCATGGTTGTTCCTCCACCTGAGGAACATTCGTCTCAATCTCAATCTCATCAACCTGAGTTGGTTCAGGAGCATCGATGGTTGCTCGATTGCAGTTCCAAAGACTCGCGAGCTCGCTTCCACTCGAACACCATTCTTCCCGCATCCTTCTCCGATTTCTGCATCGTCGGAAGTACCAGAGATTCCATTCCGGATAACATAGCGCTTTCATTAAAGGTTGCATCTCTAGATGAATAACTTTCATCAAATCAGACACCACATTCTATATCCCTTAGACTCGGACGTAACCTAGAAACATGCATTTAATGTACTCGGGAGACTTCCCATCATTCACATGGACATATACAGACATCCAAAAATTCTCAAATTAGAATAATTAATCTGGATTACTGTCCATACTTCCTCCGGAATCGTATTCGATAGAGGCATGAGGTGATCTGCTCACACAGGAGGGGTGAGATATCACCTCTGCCTAACGATTTGTTCTTCCAAAGCCCCGCATTCGAGAGCATGCGTGGGCTTTCTCCAAGAGTGTCTGTTGATTCTCTCGGTTACCTGCTTTTCCGAGGCTTACCCACCAAGGTTCGATGCCTCGCAATCCCACGCCTCGCAGACCAAGAAATTGGAATCAACAAACTCCAACCCATTGTCATCCCCGAGTTTCTTGATTTTCCTGCATGTCCGGTTCTCCACCAAAGCTTTGAACTTCTTGAAATATGAGAATGCCTCATTCTTGTGCGCAGAAAAAACCCAAGTCTTCCTCGAGAAGTCATCCACGAATGTCAACATGTAGCGCCACACCAGTGATGGCACTTTAGCAGACCCCACAAATCTGAATGAATATAATCAAAGATCCTCGTTGTTGTATGTTTAGCCCTTGAAAAGCTAACCCTCTCATTTCCTCAGAGACACGGTGATCGCAAAACTCCAACTTGCCGATCTTTGCGCCTTCAAGGTATCCCTTCGCTCAACATTGACATTCTCTTCGCCCATGTGGCCTAGTCTCATGTGCCACGTTTTGTCTTGTCGGACTCATCAAGATTTAGGATCGCCAGCAGATCCTCCATCAGAGACCTCAGAGGATGTATAGACTGCCCTTCCTGATTCCCTACATAAGAACCATGGAACCCCTGCACACTTTCAAAACACCATCTTCTCCTTTGTACCTGCAGCCGTTAGCTTCAAGAGTACCCAAAGAAATTAAATTTCGAGTCATGTTAGGGATATGACGAACCTCCTTGAGAGTTCTAATGATGCCATCATGAGTCTTGATTTTGATGCTACCGATGCCTGCAACCTTGCAGGCTGTGTCGTTACCCATGACTACGACCCCGGTGTCAACACTCTCATAAGACTCGAATCAGTCCTTATGAGGACACATATGTTAGGTGCACCCTGTGTCAAGAACCCACTCATCTCTAGCTATCCTACTCGATGTGGTAGCCAAGGCATCATCCGTAACTACAAACCCATCACCATCTGACTCGGACTCTACGCAGTTTGAGGTACCAGGTTTGGTGTGATTATCCTTACCCTCCTGCTTCTGGTCTCTCTGTTTTGCCCAACAGTCTCTCTCTATATGCCCCATCTTACTACTGTAGTTACACTTCTTATTCTTGTGAGGATTCCTAGACTTTGAACGGTGTTTAGACCTCCCTCTAGACCCGTTTCCCTTACATTCAGTATTTCTACCCCTTACAACCATAGCATCACCACCCTGGTCATCACCATCGGTATCAAGTTTCTCCTTAGACAGTAAACTAGCCTTTACTTCACTAAGGTTAAGGTCACCACGATTCCCATACAACATGATTTCCTTAAATTGTTTATGTGAAGCGGTAGGGATGTAATTAAATGAAAAGCCTTATCCTCATCGTGTGTTTTATATCCATTGATTCCAATTCGAATAATAGAATCAAATTCACTAAGATGTGCTGAATAGAAGTACCTGGGGCATCTTCAACTGTAGAATTTCTCCTTCATTCGGTACTTGTTGCACGACTCTTCGACATGTACAACTCTTCCTTTGTTTAGTCCAGAGCACCCGAGGTTTCTCGATATGCATCACCTCTCTCGAATGTGCACCGCCAAGCACAAACAATCCTCGCAGAGTCTTATCTTCAAGCTTCTTCCACTCCTTGAGTCGATTCCCTTGATATCCTTCCGAGTTTTGGAATTCATCATCGCTCATTGTCGCATCGATCTTCGTGTCCGGATACTCAATCACATCCCATAACCCGTCCAATCAGACCGCCTTCATCTGCACTTCCACATAGTAAAACTCCTTGTTCCATCAAATTTTGGAATATCACACTTCATGATTGAAGCCATCTCCACCTTGCTCTGATACCACTTGTTAGAGAAAAAGTGAGTAGCAAGGTAACAGCGGAAGCGAATAATAGAACCGAAAACGAGATGACGGATATTACGACAAAATTTAGGAACGAAAAATAAGCGATAAAATCAAACACCAGAATTACGTGGGAAACCGAAGAACTCGGAGAAAAACCCACGGACGGCGATAGCCGTAAAATAATCCACTATGAGAAAGGAGGAGTACAACCGATCACTATCACAGGTGTGTGCACGATCCACAAAGGAGATTACAATAACAATCTCTCAACACTCAACTCACAATCTCTCAGGATACACTGGGGAAAATATTGGTGAGACCCCTTTCTCTCTCAATATTTTCTCTCTCTCTAGCTCTCTGTGTTTACCGATGTGTTTTTGGTGGAGAAACATGCACCCTATTTATAGGGAGAACTCCCTATAACCTAACTTGACTCCCACTCCAAATAGATTTAGAATCTAATACAATTAGGAAACCCAACACAATAAGGAAACCTAAATAATATCCTAATACAATTAGGAAACAAATAATTGTGAGATCAAGAGATTTGGTGATTTTAGGACACTTTCCTAACAGTTATCATGTTCAATTCAATTGTCTATCTCTATTTATCATACCTGTTTAACTGGTTATCATATTTTGCTACTATTTTATTTTACCTGTTATCATGTTCAATCCAATTGCCTATCATATCGTATGAATAAATCATGTCATATACCCTCTTGAATGTTAACCTGTTTTGTTTTTAAAAATTTTGTAACTGAAAAGAAATTACCTGAGATGGTGTATGTTAACCAGTTCCATCTTTTTGTGTGCCTTCAACTGTGCTATGCCTTCAGCAGAATCCAGCTCGACCTTACAAACAAACCCCACCCTTAACCCACCAAAATTGGAATTACATCACATATACAAACGTCAACGTTTATTGTCATTTTAGGAAATTTTCTATTGCTAAATTACATGTTTTGTCGAAACAATTTATTATGATGTTTTCATGTAACAATTTCATTAATATTTTGTTTGGTTTACTTTGTATGGACAGTTAGTTACTTATCCATGACTTTTATAAAATTTCAAAAGTAACAAATTTAGTTCACTCTGTGCATCGCACGGGTTGATGCCTAGTATTAGTAATAAATATCTATCAGTTAGAAACAATATAGAGTTTTATTCAAAGATTTTCGTTGATCACGTGCTTATTGAATGTGACAACAAGACTTTAATGCAATCTGTTCAAGGTGTTATACATTCCATTGGGAGATTCAAAGATTCTGTCTAAGATATTTTTTTTTTTTGCGCGAGAATAGTCATTTATTTTATTAAAGTAAATTATACAATTGAGTTTTTCAACAAGTATTTTGCTAGCCTATGTGCTTTATGGACTCTATCTCTATGAACCTTAACTATTCTATATCTATGAAATTTTTCAAGAGCATCTAGGATATTGAAAACTAAAGGTGTACATTGAAATAAACATGTACGTGGCTGTTGAAGATATCTAATAACTAATTCTGAATCAGTGGCTGTCTCAGTAGCAGTGAACCCCGCTTCTGTAGCAACCTGAAGAGCCAATCGACTAGCCTCAAGTTCCGCTTGAACTACCGACAATGCCCAAGAGACTTTGCCTCCATATCCTGAACCAACTATAGTATACATATCCTCCTGTAGCCAAGCGGTAGCTGCTTTATTTGTTGTTCATTTCCAAGCTCCATCAACCACAATATGTATAGCAGGATTATATTACAATTTGCATCCCAGGAGAACTCCGCATCATGATTTTGTGGGTGGTGACTTCTTATCGGCCTATGTTTTGCTCCCTAATATTTTACCTCTTTCATAGCCTCATATAAACAACCCTCCATAAACTGTGTATTAACTTTGATATTTGAAAGTTTTGCCATAATTCGTAATCTCCATGTTGGCCATAATACAGCAGAAAAATTTAGTAGTTTAGTTCCCCCATCTTTGTCCGTGTTCATTAGATATCTCAATCAGTCATGTAACCATATATGCCATGCCAAATCTGTTTGTATATCTCGAATCCCCAAATTACTGGCCTGCCACATATGTCTTGCAACGGAACAATCTCTAAATAAATGTGATATTGTCTCCATATCCGTTGGAGCCTCGATTCACCCAGAGGAAGCGCATTGTTTACACATTTCCAAATGAACAATTTCCATTTTGGTGGTAAATGACTATGCCACAAATTTCTCCGAAATTTCATGTCATTTGGTTCGTTACTGTCCTCAAAAATACTGTTAATTGCACCAAATACCTTATATCCAGATTTGACTGTATATATACCTGTCTATGTTTCTCCCCAACAGAGTTGATTCTCCACTGAGTCGGTTGGAGCTGGCAGTTGAAGAATACGTTTAACTGTCACTGTATCAAAAACTAATGCTATCTAATTTTTATTCCATTTTGAAAATCCACCTTCAGTATGTACCAAAGATGCAATCGGCTGATTCAGAATTTCAGGATTAACACCAGCCTTTAATTTCGGACTCCCTTTTTCCAGCCACCTCGAATCCCCCACACATATTGATCTGCCATTGCCAATTCTCCCTCTTAGGCGATCTTGAATTAACGATGTAGCTCTTGTAATAACCTTCCAAGCATATGAAGAGTGAACTGGCGGCTTGTAAGTCTGAGGAGCATACAAAGGCGAATGCATTTTATATTTTGCAACCAAATTTGCTTTAACAACAGTGCACCCCCTTCTGCCACTCGCCACGCCTGCTTCACCAAGAGTGCCTGGTTAAAACTTCTAAGTTCATGGATTCCCGGATAACCCATACCGTTAAGTCAAAACAACTTATTCTTTGCCACCCAATGTACTGATGTTTTCCCTTTCAACTTCCACCAAAAAAGTTGTATTATCAATGCGTTCAACTGCTCTAATACATTCTGTGGGATTTGATAAACTGAAAAAACATGTTGATGGAGTGCAGATAGAACGACCTGTATTAGCACCAATCTCCCTGCGGGTGATAGTAAACTTGTCTGCCAACTCTGAAGTTTTTTTATGAATGCATCCACGAAGAATTTGAACTGACTTGTTTTATTCCACATAATTACTGGAGAAATACCCAAGTATTTAGTAAAAAAATTACATTCCCGATAGCCGAATTGTATCTTAAAAGCATTCTTCTCCCTTGGTTGAGTGCCTGCTGAGAATATCACTGATGACTTTTCCACATTAATTGTTTGGTCCGCACAGTAATTAAAATTAGCCAAGATATTTTTCAGCTCCGTATAATATTCCATGTCCATGGCTGTTAAAAAAAATAGAATCATCTGCGAAAAAAAGATGAGTAATATCCAAAGCACTCCTTGAAACCTTAATTCCTTTAATCACTTCTCGACTCTGATTTATTTCCAGCACCTATGAATACATATCCATCACCAATATAAATAGACAAGGGAATAGAGGGCCACCTTGCCTGAGTCCACCTTGAGGATGTATCCAATCTTTGGCGCCACCATTAACTATTATTGAGTATCGCTCAGTGGTGACACATTTCATAATTATTGTAATCCACTTTTCAGGGAATTGCATTGTCCAGAATGTTGCTTCTAAAAAATTCGAGTGCACCCGATCATATGCTTTACTAATATCTACCTTAATCGCAACATACTTTATTCCCTGCCTCTTCTGTTTCATAGAATGGAAAAGCTCATGTGCTATTAAGCAATGATCTACCCCCATCCTACCTCACAAAAAAGCTCCTTGATTACTGCTAATAAACTCCTGCAAGACCGGTCGTAGTCTGTTTACCACACATTTATTAATAATACGAAAATGACATTACACAAGCTTATCGACCGATAATCACTAATTTTTTTCTGGTGCCTCCTTTTTTTGGATGAGCACGATAGTTGTATTATTTAACTCCCCCCAAAATTTGTCTTCATTCAGAAAAGATAGTACAACTTCCACCAATTGTTGCTTAATACTTGGCTAGAATTGTTGAAAAAATGTTGGGGGGAATACCATATGGCCCAGGACCTGTATCTACTTTAAGCTCAAAAACTGCTTGGTACACAATAACGGAACGATCGGAACAATCGACACGTTTTCCAAGTAAAGTCTCATGAAATCTTCCCTCTTTACCTTCAGTTACATCTGAAAATGACTAACATCTCATAAAAAATCCTTGTGGCCTTCAGACAGCCACTTTTCGGGCATTGCTGTAATAAACTTGCCATACAAACTTTCCTTGTTGTCGGAAAAATTGTTTTTGGATTATATAAATCATAAAAAAATTTAAAGGCTTGGCTCTTAATTATACCATGATCCGTTGTCCAGGTACCATCCTGTAATCGGAGCCCTCTAATAATTGTACGGCATTGTCGATTTTTATAATGTTGGAAAAAGAATTTAGAGCACTGGTCTCCTTCTCGTAACTACGTTTGACGACTACGCTCTCTCCAGAACAACTATAGCTGTTGAAGCGCTTGTTTTAAATCATCCATATGTGTTAACATACTCGCAAAAGCAGAAGAAGACATTTGACAAGTTATCAACTGCTGTTGCAATGACTAAATTTTCATATAGTCCGATCATATGATAGCGATTATTCTTCAATGTTAATAATATCTGCTTCCCCATTTTCCGCACCAAAGCCAATCGCCGCACCAATTTGTAAGAAGGTGTTCCCGAAAAATGTTGTTGGAGAATATTATCCACATCTTGCCGGAATTCAGGCAACGGAAGTAACCAAGTTGCCAAACGGAACCAGCGTCGTCTTTTTTTAATATCTCTTTGTACATACAATACCAATAAAGAGTGAAGTGATATCGAAATTGGGTGGTTATAAACAAAGCTATGTGAATAGGTGTTCAGCCAGCTCAAGGAAGCATAAACTCCATCCAACCGTTCCCAAACTTGATCAGTACCTGTTCTCATATTTGTCCATGTAAATGGAACTCCTTGAAAGGGGACCTCCACAACTTTTATTTGTTTCGGCCAAGATATTTTTAAGGAAAGTAATCGGGTATTTGATCGTCTTGCAAAGTTAGGTATTTCTCTTCATTCCATACTTATGGAATCACAGTGACTCTCTAGATCCAGATGTTACTCCCTTTGTCATATAGGAAATTGTGTTAGAAGTTTTGACCGTTAATATCTTAATTTGTATAATGATTCATCATACAAAATTGATGTCATTAGATTCGTAACGAAAAATACTATTAAAAAAGTATAATATTATTTTTTTAATAAAAATCTTATATTAGAAATTATTGATTAAAGATTGACACTGAAAACTGTAAATGACAGATAAAAAAGAACGGAGGGAGTATTATGTACGATGACAAATTATGTATAACCTTGCAATATATATTACATGCACCCAAAGCATGTGCTCCAAATATTTATAAGTAAACAATCATTGTAATAAGAGTGAACAATCTAATATTTCTGGTGAACAATCGAATATACGTGGGTGAACAATTATGTTATATAGAGCACGTGCTCCGGGTGCACCTAATAAATTGCAATAACCTTGAGGCAAGAACTACTTAATATTGTAACTTACTCCCTTCGTTCCATATTATTTGTCTCTCATTTGACTGTTATAATCTCCAATGTCGACTTTTGATTGATGGTTTCGCATATAATATTTTATTGACAATTACAATATTATACTATTATGATATTACTTTCCGTTACAAATATAATGGTAGCAGTTTTATATACCAAGTCCTTGTATATATTGAAAAATTTACGGACGAAAGTTTTAAAGTTTGACGACACAATTTCCAAAGAGGTCAAATAATGTAGAACGGAGGTAGTATCTTTTCACACACACACACACACACACAAAAAAAAAAAAGCAAAGTCATTTTGATTTTTTTAATCCAAGGCAAAATAACTTCATATACTCCCTCTGCTCTATATTATTTATCACTTGGTTGATTGTCATGGTCTCTAATGTCACTATTTAATTGATAATATTTATATAATATTTTATAATAATTACAATATTATACTTTTAGGATAATAATTTTCGTTACGAATCTATGATAGTAATTTTATGTAGTCATTATATATATTGAGAAACTTATAGCCAATTTTTTTAATTTAATTGCATAATTTCCAAAGATAATATTTACTACCTCCGTCTCATTTTGTTTGTCAAATTAACTAAATTTACAAATACAATGAACTATGGGAATTGAGGTAAAAGTGTTGTGGATTGCCAATAATGTCCTTCATAATTCTTATGCAAAAAATGAGGCAGTTTGTTTTATTTAGTCAATTTCAGTAATAAAAATAAAAGAGGTAGTAGTATTTATTAGGGGTAAAATAGTAATTATAATTCTTGAAATTGGAGAAGTAACAAACATTTTGGGAACAATAAAGTTACTTATGGTGACAAAGAAATTCGGACGGAGGTAGTAATAGGGAATATGAAAAGGAGGGAGTGTTATTGTATTTTTCTGAAACCTGATTCAACGGAATAACATGAATTTCAGTATTGACAACAGTGTTATATCTAATACGAGTATAAACAATAATTTTTTGGAATTGTTTTATGGATAATCAAAGAATTAATAACTTTGACCACACTTCGGGTGGGAGAACCATCCCTGAGTTTCGTACTCTTGTTTGGAATGTTCGGGGGCGGGCAGTAAGGAGTTCATGCTTACTTTAAAAGAGCATCTGAAGCTTCATCGGCCTCAAGTGGTGGCTCTCCTGGAAACACATATTAAGGGTGATCGAGCCAACACTGTGTGTCGAAAAACGGGCTTCAAGAAATGGTTCTGGGTTGAAGCGTGTGGTTACCAAGGCGGTATCTAGATCCTGTGGAATGACGATGAGTTAGAGTTGTCTAATCTGGAAGTGTCCAATCAGCATATCACGACCCTTGTGCAAGGGATTAATCGAGTTGACCGGATCCTAACGGTGGTTTACACCAGTCCGCACGAGCATCATAGAGCTGATCTTCGGTGTCAGGTACAGGAGTTTGGCACCAGAATAACCCATCCCTGGCTTCTCATCGGGAATTTCAATGACACCATGACCCTTGATGAACGAAATCATGGGGACGGAAATATGGCACAGAGGAGCTTAAACTTCGCTAGTTGGGTGAACACCAATGGCCTGGTGGACTTGGGGTTTTCTAGATCGTAATACAGTTGGTTTAGAGGGAATAACATCGCAACCAAAAAATATGCTCGACTGGATAGGGCCATGAGTAATGCTAGGTGGCGAGAGCTCTATACGGACGCAACGGTACAACTTCTTTAGTTCAACTATTCGGATCATGCCCCCATCCACCTGGACCTGCGTGGGTCCTCTAAACCTAGCGGCCAAAAGTCGTTCAAATTTCAAGTTGCGTGGCTCCAACATAAATATTTCAAAGGGTTTATTGAAGCTAAGAGGAGTAAGGATAAACCCTGTGTTGAAGCGTTAAGTGACATCGCGAATGATCTTGCAAGATGGAATAAAGAAATTTTCGGCAACTTGTTTAAAAGAAAATCTCATATATGGGCGAGATTGCGGGGTGTCCAACACAAGTTGCAACAGGGGGAAATAATCATTTAGCGAGTCTAGAAAGAGCCCTGAAAGGTGAGGTAAATGAGGTGTTGAATCAAATCGACACCTTCTAGTTCCAAAAATCTAGAATTGAGGCCATTCGAGATGGAGACAAAAACACAAAGTTCTTCCACCTCAGCACCATCATAAGGAGGAAACAAAACATGATTGAAGCCATCCAAGATGATGCGGGGACCTGGATAAGAGAAGATAAAAAAGTCCAGGAACACGTTCGGGACTATTTTGTAAAACTCTATACTGAAGACATAGTGTCCAACAGTGCAGTAGCCCCAGAAGGAATGTTTCCCGGTCTAGATGCGATAGACACGGAGGACCTGAGTCGCCCTTACACTATCCAAGAGATTAAGCAGACGCTCTTCTTAATGCACCCAAACAAAACCCCTGGTCCTTATGGCTTTCATGCTCTCTTCTTTCAAATATTCTGGATGGAGGTAGGGCCATCTTTTAGTAGATTGGTCTTGGATGTACTGGAAAAAGGGGAGCTCCCTCCTCATCTCAATCACACCCACATCACATCTCCCTGATTCCGAAAGTGCCTAATCCTCATCGTGTGAAACAACTACGACCCATCGACTTGTGTAATGTGGCCTATAAAACCATCACAAATGTATTGTTAACTGGCTGAAACAGGCAATGGCGAAACTAATCTCCCCAACCCAATTGAGTTTTGTTCCTGGGCGGCAGATTAGAGATAATATAGTTGTCATATAGGAGATCATACACGCAATGAGGGGGGAAAAAAGGAAAAACTGGATGGATGGCTATCAAGCTTGACCTTGAAAAGGCCTATGACAAGGTTAATTGGTGTTTTCTAAGAGATACTCTCATAGATAGATATGCAGCTCGCGAGAATAATTGTGGAAACAATCATGACGTGTGTTGAAATAAGTAGCATGAGCATTCTCTGGATTGGTGAGGCCACAGAAAATTTTAAGCCCACAAGGGGGATTCGACAAGGAGACCCCCTTTCCCCATATTTATTTGTAGCATGCATGGAGCGTCTGGCCCAGCTAATCAATATTAAGGTTGGAAAAGGAGCGTGGAAAGAATTTCCAACTAGCATGAGAGGGTTTAAGGTGTCCAACCTTTTTTTCGCCGACGATGTCATGCTCTTCGCAGAAGCTTCTCGAGGCCAACCATAGATAGTAAAAAATTGCTTGGACAATTTCTGCGCCCTTTCTGGGCAGAGGTAAGCCTGGATAAATCCTATGTATATTTTTCCCCAAACACCCCCATGATGTTGGTGGTATTATTTGTGGAACGCTCAACATAGGTGAAATGGATGATCTAGGGAGATACCTTGGAATCTCCTCTCTCCACAAGAGAGTCACTAAGGCAACGTATCAAGGAATTTTGGATCGAGTTGATGCTCGACTTGCGAGTTGGAAAGTCCGTTGCCTTTCTCTAGCAGGCCAAATTACACTCATCAAATCGACAATAAACGCCATCCTGGCATACACGATGCAAACGGAAAAATTCCAAGGTCAATTATAAATGATATTGATCGGACGATTAGGAAATTTCTTTGGGGAGGCTTAAATGGAGAAAAAAAGGATTCACCTTGCAAATTGGAAGCTTGTCACTAAAACTAGGCAACGAGGAGGATTGAGACTATATTCTATGAGAGATCTTAATATGGCTTTCCTAACTAAGCTAAGTTGGAGATTTTTGACTAAAAAAGAGAGCCTTTTGGTCGAGAGTTCTGTAAGGAAAGTATTGTCAACATAAAAAAATCTTTGACAATTAAAGATATTTCCCCCCATTATAAAGCTTCCAATTTATGGAGAGGTATGCCAGACACCTCAAAAGTTCTGTTCGACGACACTAAGGTCTTCATCTGCAACGGTCGCACGACAAACTTCTGGCTTGACAAATGGGCAAATTTACAACCCCCATCGACGCAACTATGATGATAGTCACTGAGGGAGAAAGCTTGAAGACTGATGCAGACTACTGGGACCGGAACACGGGATGGAAGTGGGCCGACTATGCTGGCCGACTGCCCAATTCGATGCAGCTCAAAATAGTGAAACTCGAGGTAGCGGAGGAGGGGGTGGCCGACAACTTCTTATGGCCATCCTCGTCGATCGGCGACTTCCAACAGAAGGTTGCCCTTGAAATTATCTAGGGCCCGGAGGTGGTTGAACACCCAGAGGAATGGATGAAGATATGGCGGTTAGATGTTCCGCAAAAGATCCGGGTTTTCCTTTGGCTGCTATGGCACAACCGCCTTCTTACGCAAGAGAATAAAACCAAACACAGCTTGACCGACAGCTGCAGATGCACTGAATGTGGAGTAGCGGTGGTCGAACGGAACCATATGTTCCGAAAATGCCCGAAAACAAGAAAAATCTGGCTGGAAATGGTAGATGCGGGACTCTGTGGGTGCAAGCTAAACCGACCTTTTAGGGACTGGTTCTGGACCAAATTAACACGGGCATCAATGGGAGATCAGCAATCGATCGCATTCGCGATTATCCTTTGGAATGTATGGATATGGCGGAATTATTAGACTTTTGGTCAGCGAAGAAGCATCCCAAGATACACGGGACAATACCTACTGGAAGACATCACAAGGGTCCGGGAAGCTTTCATGACAAGAGAGAGGCGAACAATGGCCAGTGCATATTTCCTAGATGATTGGGCCGTTTTCACCTGTGTACGGATGAGACATCTAGAGGAGATCCGAGACTACGCGGTGCAGATGGCGTAATTCGAGGTGCAGCAGGTAATTGCGTTCGGGGATTCACGAAATTTTTGGGAGTAACCTTGGCACTAATAGCGGAACTCCATGTAGTGGTGGAAGGACTCAAACTTGCAAAAGGTCTCGACATTAATCGGTTCGACCTCAAGGTAGATTCGAGGGTGGCCATCATATGATAACAAAACCAGGTAACTATCATAATGCGGACCTCAATACTATTGTGAACCAATGTAAATTTCGGCTTGACATGGAAGATTGAAATGTGGACGTGCTGCTTTGCTACCGCGAAGCAAATTAAGTGGCGGACAAGCTTGCTAAACAAGTACTGAAAAATGAGAATTTTACTATAGTTTATCTTGAAGAACCACTAAATGGTGTGTAATATCTCCTCTCTGTAGACCGAATGCGGACACGTGGAATATATAGAATGTAATGTTTGTTCTAATTTTTGAATAAATTTGGGGGTTTTGCCCCATTCCTTGCCACCAAAAACAGAATGACATATATAATTAAAATTTTATATTTGGTAATTATTGAAATCATGTACAATACAATATTAGTTGTCTTTCACTGAATCTTGTGATTCTCTATAGCCGTCAAATTTTATTTGAAAGTTTTATTGTAAGTAATATAGCATAATAATTTTATTGGAATACAAAATACAAAATGCTTTAATTATGTATTAAATAATTTTAACCTACATATATCATTGATATGATTGTATATTTTCTATTTTTAAATAGCATTTATTAGCATATTAAATTATGTAGGTTAAAAATTTGTTTAGAAGCAACTAAACCTCTCTAAATATATCATTTAAGCTTGAATTTCCCTTACTAATATTTTATTGTCTAAATATTATAATAGAAATCACTGTGGGTCCCACGAAATAGAGCTACAAGAGTGATTGTAAGGGAATTGGCCAATCACAAGGTAGAAAATTATATATTTTTTTCTATTTTTAATTTTTTATTTTCAATCTGGATTTTATTTTAAAAATAAAAAACCAGAAATTATCACTTATACTTTACTGCTTTGGACTCTAAATTAAATTATTTTGGTGCAAATAACAATAATTATTGTTGTGTTGACTATAATAATAATAATAATAATAATAATAATAATAATAATAATAATAATAATAATAATAATAACAATGATAATAATAATAATAATAATAATAATAATAATAATAATAATAATCTATATATTAAAATATAAATTGTTGTGGGTCCCACGAAATAGAGCCAAGTGAGTAATTGTAGGGAAATTGGTCAATCACAACGTAGAAAATTATATATATATTTTTTCTATTTTCTATTTTTATTTTCAATCTTGATTTTATTTTAAAATTAAAAAACAAGAAAGTATCACTAATCCTTGAATGGTTTGAACTTTGAATTAAATTATTTTGGTGCAAATGACAATGATTATTTTGGTGTTGACTATAATAATAATAATAATAATAATAATAATAATAATAATAATTATTATTATTATTACTATATGGTACACCATGTAATACCTACTTGGTTTGACATAGGACTCCTAATTATACAAAGAACAATCCGCCAACATCCACCAATTAGAGTATTGATAGTGCACCATATAATACCTACTTATATTTACCAAAGTGTTAAAATTTTCTTAATAAATTCATCAATAATTATTATAAAATTCAATCTAAATTTGTCAATATTATTTTATAATTCATCGACATTTTTTACTTAAACTTTTGACCTACATGTATTTTGATTGGTGTAGTTAGAATCTTGATTGTTATTGTACGTTTTTTTAGTTAAACTCTTGACCTACATGTGTTTTTAATTTTATATATTTTTATTTGAACAATTTTTCAAATCTTTAATTTAATTATATAATTTATGTTGTGGTCGTTTTAATTTATATGTATAATAATAATTTAGGTTTTTTTTTGTTAAAAATAATATTTATTTCATCATACACCGTGCATCGCACGAGTTTAAGACTAGTTATTATATAAATAGATTCCATTACTTCAAAAAAAAAAGAATAACATCATATTTTAACAAAATATTGTCTGAGAAATTATTAAATAAAAATAGACTTTAAAAAAGTTATAAAAGTGAGTTTTTTGGGAGGGAGTATTATTTTGAGAGTGGTACCAAATATGGATACGGTTTCCTTCTGAAATATGAATGTCATAAACTTCTTTTGAAGTCATTAATTAAGTCGATCACGTCAATATCCTTGATCACCACGCTCTACGACACTCACATCGACATCGATATCGATATCGTCTCTCTGGATCTCTGTTCCGCTTATTATAAATTTCCACTCCCCCTATTTTCTTCACTTGTCACTTTCCTAGGCAGTCCAAACTAAACCCCACTTTGCGACTATTCCATTCACCCCTCCCTCTTTATATTTCTCTCTTTGAACCTTCCTCTGCAATTATTGCTGACAATGGATACGAACCTCAGTATCTCACAAATGGCCTATTTCTTCTCTTCTCTGAAATACCCACTTCCCGATTACCTTCAGAATCCCATCATTATGCGGGCTTCCTCTGTTTTCATACACGTTGTTTTGGTCTCTGGCCTCATTCTTACCTGGGTATGCAAAAGACTTTCAAAGAATCCTATTGATCGGCACAAACACAGAGCCTTTAGGTACTACAAACCCCTCCTATTTTCTTCTGTCGCTCTTTCCTTATATAATCTTGTGTCCTGTTTTTTGTGTTACTTTTATTGGTACCAAAATAGTTGGACACCTGAAAAGTTAGCCACCCTTTTGGATTTGGCTATCCGGGTAGTTGCTTGGTTGCTTTTTTCTGCTTATATGCATACCCAATTTCGGCATTCAGATTATCTGAAGTTTCCTCTTTTATTGAGAATTTGGTGGGGTTTCTACCTAGCTGTTTCATGCTACTACCTTGTGATAGACATAGTTCAATGGAGGGAAGGCCTTTACCTACCAATTCAAAATTTAGTGTCAGATATCGTTTATGTGGTATCTGGGATTTTCTTTTCCTGTGCTGGGGTTTCCGGGAAGCTTATCAAAGAGTCTGCTGATCTCCAAGAGCCTCTTTTGAATGGTAATGGTCGTATAGATTCAAGTAAGAGTGAAACAGTTAGTCCGTACTTAAATGCTAACTTCCTTAGCAAATCAACATTCTCCTGGGTGGGGTCATTAATTTCCAAGGGCTATAAGAAAACCTTGGATCTTGAGGATGTTCCTCCTCTTTCGGGGAAAGACGATGTTAACGAGTCGTATAAGATATTTAAGAGTGCCCTGCAGCCTTCTAGGGATGGTAGTAGTAAGGATGTCACTACTATGAAGCTTGTCAAAGCTTTGCTCTTCGCAACATGGACAGATATCCTAGTGACGGCTATATATTGCCTCTTATACACACTGGCATCCTATGTTGGTCCTTCCCTCATTGACACATTTGTCCAGTATCTTAATGGCAAGAGGGAATTCAGAAATGAAGGCATTCTTCTAGTTTCTGCCTTTTTTCTTGCAAAGCTTGTGGAATGCTTTTCTCAGAGGCATTGGTTCTTTAGACTTCAAGTAGTTGGTGTGAGGGCAAAAGCAGTGCTCACAGAGAGCATTTATAATAAGGCATTGACCTTATCTTGCCAATCAAAGCAAGGCCAGACGAGCGGGGAGATGATCAATGTCATGTCAGTTGATGCACAGAGGATAGGAGACTTCACTTGGTACATGCATGATCCATGGATGGTCATCTTGCAAGTTACTCTAGCTTTAACAATCTTGTACAAGTGTTTGGGGCTTGCATCCATAGCTGCATTCATTGCAACGATACTCATTATGCTGGCGAATTTTCCTCTCTCAACTCTCCTTGAGAAGTATCAAGAAAAGTTGATGGAATCCAAGGACAAGAGGATGAAGGCTACATCTGAGATATTGAAGAACATGAGAATTCTGAAGCTTCAAGCATGGGAGATGAAATTCTTGTCAAAGATTGTTGACTTAAGAAACAGCGAGACTGGATGGCTGAAGAAGTATCTCTATACTTCAGCTGTGACAACATTTGTCTTCTGGGGTGCCCCGACGTTTGTTTCTGTTGTCACATTCGGTACATGCATGCTTTTAGGTATCCCTCTTGAATCTGGGAAGATTTTAGCTGCACTGGCAACGTTCCGGATCCTTCAGGAGCCCATTTACAATCTCCCAGACACAATCTCCACCATCATTCAAACAAAGGTTTCCCTTGATAGAATTGCCGCGTTTCTTCGCCTTGATGACTTGGAGCCTGATATAGTAGAGAAACTTCCTAGAGCTATGTCCGAGGTGGCTGTTGATATCATTGAAGGAAACTTTTCCTGGGATCCATCTGCTCCGACCCCAACATTGAAGGATATCAATCTTAAAGTTAACCATGGCATGAGGGTAGCAGTGTGTGGTACAGTTGGTTCAGGCAAGTCAACACTACTCTCTTGCATATTGGGAGAAGTCCCAAAGCTCTCTGGAACTTTAAGGCTGAGTGGATCCAAGGCTTATGTTCCTCAATCCCCTTGGATACAGAGTGGCAAGATTGTTGATAACATTTTATTTGGCCAGGAGATGGACAATGAGAAATACAACAGGGTCCTAGAGGCATGTTCTTTAAAGAAGGATCTCGAGATCCTGTCCTTTGGGGATCAAACTATTATTGGTGAGAGGGGGATTAATTTGAGTGGTGGCCAGAAGCAAAGAATACAAATTGCACGTGCTTTGTACCAAGATGCTGATATTTATCTGTTTGATGATCCTTTTAGTGCTGTTGACGCTCACACTGGAAGTCATCTGTTTAAGGTGCTGGTTTTATTTCTTCACTAGTTTCTTAACATTTGAGTTTGTGCTTACCTAGTTCATTTCATTGTTAAAGATTTATGAAACATTTTTCTCAATTATGATTATTTCTCTTCCATTGTTCCTCGGTCACAGGAATGCTTGCTTTGGCTTTTAGAATCCAAAACTGTGATATATGTCACACACCAAGTAGAGTTCTTACCTGCTGCTGATTTAATCTTGGTGAGCTCATATGATCTATGAATTTTATGATCCATTGACATGTCCTTTATTTCTCATAAATTTCATGAGACCACTCTAAGGGGAGATGCAATGAACATTTGCACTGTAAAACTTTTGTTCTTGTTTTTTATTTTTTTGGGGGGGGGGGGGGGCTAGATGCTCCTCCTAAAACATCGTCTTTCTTTTTATTGCATGTCCTGATTAATGTTGAAATGTATCTTAAAGGTCATGAAAGATGGAAGGATAATGCAAGCTGGGAAGTACAATGAGATTCTTAGTTCAGGAACAGATTTCGAGGAACTTGTAGGGGCACATGAAGAGGCCTTATCAGCATTTGATTCAATCGAGGGCGGAGTGGCAAAACCCACTGGTGATGAGGAGCACAGTGTTATAAAATCATCAATGGAACAAAGTAATGGCGGTCAAAGTGACAAAATTGATGATTTGGCAGTAGCTAAGGGACAGCTTGTGCAGGAAGAAGAAAGGGAGAAGGGTAGGGTTGGGCTCTCAGTCTACTGGAAATACATCACAACAGCATATGGGGGAGCCCTGGTGCCTTTCATTTTAGTATCTCAAATTCTGTTTCAAGTTCTTCAAATTTTAAGCAACTATTGGATGGCTTGGGCAACTCCTATATCTGCTGATGCTAAACCTCCTGTGGATGGAACTACCTTGATTATCGTCTATGTCGCTTTGGCCGTTGGAAGTGCCTTTTGTGTCCTCATTAGATCCACTCTTGTTGTCACTGCTGCATACAAGACAGCAACTTCCCTTTTCAGTAAAATGCATTATTGCATATTCCGTGCGCCAATGTCCTTCTTTGATTCCACTCCAAGTGGTCGGATCTTAAACCGGGTAAGTGGACTCCCTCCCTCTTGTTCTAGTAATTCGGTCCATGATTTGATAATTATGTAAAAATGCATTATTGCATTATTGTATCTGTGAAAAGCAATGACTTGGGTGACTTAGATGAGGAGAATAAGCACCTATTATTGTGAAATGAAGTTTTGCTAATATGTAATCCATATTTCAGGCCTCCACAGACCAAAGTGCTGTTGACATGAACATTCCCTCTCAAGTTGCTTCGTTTGCTGTGACAACAATCCAACTAGTGGGAATTATTGTAGTCATGTCACAAGTAGCATGGCAAGTTTTTGTGATTTTCATCCCTGTGACTGCGATATCCCTTTGGTACCAGGTTTGTTTGAACTTTGTACGATCATTGTCATATGTGCCAAATTTGTGATAGCTACGGTTTTATTGTACTCGTTGTGATTTTACGTGTGTTTTTGATGTAGCAATATTATTTACCATCTGCAAGAGAACTTTCTCGATTGGTGGGGGTAACTAAAGCTCCCGTGATACAGCATTTTGCGGAAACAATATCTGGAGCAATGACTATTAGGAGCTTTGACCAAGAATCAAGATTTTGTGAAACAAGTGTGAAGCTGATAAATGGGTATTCACGGCCAGGATTTTATGGTGCAGCCGCAATGGAATGGCTCAGCTTCCGTTTAGACTTGTTATCTTCCATTACATTTTCCGCTTCATTGATTTTCTTGATCTCTATCCCAGTTGGGCTAATTGATCCTGGTATGTGTTAGAATGACTTTGTTTCCTATATGCCCTCCTGAATCAAGAGCAAACATTCAAACTGATCATTTCTGTTTCTGTAAAGGCATTGCTGGGCTGGCTGTGACATACGGGCTTAATCTTAACATGCTACAAAGTTGGCTCATATGGGTTCTGTGCAACATGGAAAACAAAATGATATCAGTTGAAAGAATCCTGCAATATACTTGCATTCCAAGTGAGCCTCCACTGGTAATAGAAGAAAACAGGCCAGACCGATCTTGGCCATCTCGTGGAGAAGTTGATATCCAAGATATTCAGGTAAATTTTAACTGCATTTTGTCAGTGGGAAGACGTTTTTTCTGGCGAAAAAATTTGTTTGGTTTCTGCCATTTGGGAAAGCATAGGGGTTGTTCTTCATACAAATCCTTTTCAACCATGCAGAAGAAAATACAGTTTGGTTTTCCTCACTATTAACATAAGGGGCTTTATTCACATGGATGGTGGTTGCAGGTTCGGTATGCTCCGCACATGCCTCTTGTATTGCGAGGGATAACATGCACCTTCCAAGGCGGGAAGAAGACGGGCATTGTGGGGAGAACAGGAAGTGGTAAAACAACCCTCATTCAGGCACTGTTTCGTATAGTTGATCCTGCAGCTGGGCAGATAATCATTGACGGAATCAACATTTCCTCAATTGGACTGCATGACCTCCGGTCAAGATTGAGTATAATTCCACAGGATCCCACCATGTTTGAGGGCACTGTTCGAAGTAACTTGGACCCGCTTGAGGAGTATAGTGATGACCAAATTTGGGAGGTATGCTTGCCTGTGCTTTCTCCCATTACCTGAATTTTTCCATGCACTTTTGTTTTCATTTGGGTAATTTTGTTTGTGACTGTGGTCAGGCTCTTGATAAGTGTCAGCTTGGTGACGAAGTCAGGAAGAAGGAAGGAAAGCTCGACTCAATAGGTCTGTTCTTTGCTCCGTCTTGATTCATCAAACATGTTTTGTTTTCTTTTTCTGTTTTCATTTTTTTTTTTGTTTGAAACTGGTGTTTGATAATCTGAAATTCTTTTTTTTCTTCACCAAGATCTTCCACAGTTTAACAAACAGGAATTTACTCAACTCCTGTTACGCCATTCCACCATTCTCAACTAAACTTCTAAATTCAGTGTCACCCATGTCAATGTACTAAAAGCAATACTAGAGTGAAACTAAAAAGATGGTTGATATTGGGATTTCAGTTAGTGAGAATGGAGAAAACTGGAGCATGGGGCAGAGGCAACTAGTTTGCCTGGGTCGGGTACTTCTGAAGAGAAGCAAAGTGTTGGTGCTAGATGAGGCAACTGCGTCAGTGGACACAGCAACAGACAACCTCATTCAGCAAACATTACGGGAACACTTCTCGGATTCCACTGTTATCATCATTGCTCATCGTATAACATCTGTCATTGACAGTGACATGGTGCTTCTCCTAAACCATGGCCTTGTGGAGGAATTTGACTCTCCTTTGAAATTGCTAGAGAATAAGTCGTCTTCATTTGCGAAGCTCGTTGCTGAGTATACAACAAGGTCAAAATCCAAGGCAGACAATGTAAGTTAACAGACTGTTACCCTGAAGAGATGATGATGACGAAGAAATTGACCTGACTGTGATGTATAATTTTACTAAAGACCTCACTACATTGGATGAAGTTTGGGGTTTTGAGATCTAAAAGACCGTTAAGCAGAAGCATGCAATCAATACAGTATTTCTGTTGTAGTACACTTCCACTGGTGATCAGAGAAGATAATATACATTATACTGTATGTGTAATGAAAAAAGTGTGATTGTGCTTAGTTTGATTATATGCAACACTACTCCATTAATAAAGCAGTCTGAGGTTCCCTAGAATAAATTATGGTAACCGTAAGATTCATCTGTTAAAAGCTCTATTATCTCATTGTGTAGTGTGTTTATGTTGTCTCTACTACTGGGCTCTGTATGCAAACAGTAAAAAAATGCTTTATACATCTATCACTCTGTCCACATTAATGAAAGCTGCACAAGTTCAATACATCATGTTTGATCAGCTAAATCAACGGACTTTGCTGAAATATTAGGAAGGTTTTTTCTTTTTCCCTCATTACTGTTATCAATTAATCAGCCGAACAGATCAAGGTACTTAGTAAATATAACAGCAATACTAATAAAAACAAGCAAAATACTCTTCAGAGTCACCAATATTGAAGTATAACTGCTGTATGAAATGATACTAAATTTCTCCCAAGGAACATGTGGTCGGGATTGAAATTTGGTGGGGAGGGTAGACCTCCTACCTGAGCTCATTGGCTTGTTGCTAAATGCTTACCCTCCAAGTTTCTGATAGTTTTTCTCTTGTCATCTGGAAGCTCGATCCTTCTTCAAATTTCTGATTACTTTTTCCTCTCTTATCATCTATAGGTAAATCAGATTTCACCTTTTAATTGGTCCCCTTTCAAATATCCACATCCTCAGTAATTCCTTACCAAAAGCTTATGCTAAGATATATATTTGGCTTGTCCTTTGATTGTAGAACAAAAAGAATGTTCTGCATCTTGTTTTGCAAGTTCTCAGTTTGAACATTAACAAATGATCAATAATAGAAAGCGAGACCATAAATAAGTGCTGCAAAATCACGTGGCAAGCTACACAGCTGACATAGTAAATCTGACCAACACATCGAAGGAATTCCAGCAACATGCTAGCTATTTGATTGAGAAAGAGGAAGCACGTAAAAAGAGCTCCATAACAGTTACCAGTACATTATACCCAGACACAACCCAAGGCCAAAAACAAGGCCTAAACAGACAAAAGACAACCGACAAAGGAAACAAAACCAACATAAAAAAAGTTGAGTATACCAAGTATGAAGAAAGCAAAACGTAAGAAACTAAGATCTACGGGTAGTAGTAGTGGTGGTTGTAGAAGTAGTCTTGGAGGGGTCATCCTCGTCGGCATCAGCCATGCCAAAAGTGTGTTTGACAGCATCAGCAGCACCTTGAGCCATGCTCTTGACTTGCTCCCCAGTCCTCTGAAGTAACCCTCCAGTCTTCTCTTTGCCAGCCTCAGCAGTCTCCTTGGCAGACTCCATCATGTCGGAAGCCTTGTCCTTGGTGGCCTCAGCAGCCCCCATGGCCTTGTCCTTGGCTGCTTGGGCGTACCCTCCGGTTCGCTCCTTCGACTCCCCGGCTCGGTCCTTGGTGGTCTGAGCCGTCTCAGAAGTCTTCTCTTTGGCTTGTTGGGCTTTGTCGGAAGTCTTGTCCTTCACTGCTTGGGCTGCCTCCATTGTCTTGTCCTTTGCTTGTTGGGCCTTGTCCTTCATCGTTTCCATTGCGTCCTTTCCTTGGCCAATCATCTGCTCACTCTTCTCCTGTATACCGTGTCAACACCCAAATATATCACATCACCTACCTAGACTACTTTGTCTTGTTTAGTTATGATGACATGAGTTACGATCACAAGATGCTTTTAATGTAGGAATAATATGAAAAGTTTACCTCAGCACGGCCAGTGGCTTGTCCAGCTCTGTAGCTCTGCTTGTGAGATGCCATCTCTTGTTCTCAGTATTCTCCTTTAGATCTCTTGTGAAAAGATGAAGATTGACACCACGTACGGGTGAACTTACTGCACTACTAATCGAAGATTTTACTTTTGACCAACGGCAATGTATTCAAACTTGTGTTTGCAAAACCAGCAAAAGAGTACTAAATGCTGATGACGATTTGGATTGAGCTGCTTCGGTTGCCATGACATTTATAATGCCCAGGCAATGGATCCTAAGATGACACGTTTCCTGCATGTTGACACGTACGGCGCTACGTGCCATGCAACCTTTTGTTGTGGCTTGCTACAGTTTTTCAAACTGGTCGCTTCCTGATCACTATTTAATTTACCGAAATATAAATATATTGGGCAAGACACATATGTCATCATATAAAATTTATATATTTGTAAATTAAATTGAAAAAAAATTATATAATTGGCTTCTATAACTATAATAGTATATAGGGTTTTTGGATGCTAGTCTATTGAACTTTTGGGGTATTGGACAATAATATACTGAACTTTGACCTTGGACAATAATACACTATACTTTGGGGGGTGTTGAACAATAATGCACTCATTATGATTTTGGCAATGACTAACTTGGTGACAATCCTATGTAGCGGGTGGAGGAGATTAATTGGTCCAAAAATATTTGTATTTCTCGGTCTGTCACATAAGATTGTCACCAAGTTCGCTACCATCGAAATTGTCTCGAGTGCATTATTGTTCAACACCCTTCAAAGTTCAGTGCATTATTGTCCAAGGTCAAAGTTCAGTGCATTATTGTCCAATACCCCAAAAGTTCAGTATATTAGCGTCCAAAATTCCTAGTATATATAAATGGTATAAAATCACATTTTTATATATATATTTTTTAAAATTTACAAAAAGACGTCTAAAATATGCCCAACGGATGGGGTTCATTCGTTAGGGTGTCAATTTTAATTGTTGGCGTATCCAACACATTCCAAGCTTCTTATAATTGATAATAAATAGTATCTGTCAAAAAGTATGAGGTTAAAAATGTTAATACATATTAGTTTTATAAAAAAGAAGACACTTAAATAGTGTTTTGGGGTAAGACACGTATCATTACCCATTTAATTTATTCTATATTCCTTCGATTAGTCCTTTTTTTTTTATTTTTTTACTAAGGGGGAAAAAGGCTTATTGTGACGCAACAATAACCTTGCTTGAGGGCGGTCCGAGTTTGTTGCAATTAGGGTTTAACATAAGCGGTTTTAATATGAAACGGAGTGGCTATGTAGTCAGGATTATTAAGCTACGTGGTTTCAGTGGGGAAACTTAGGATTCAAACATTGAGTTGTTAAGATAAAAAAAAAGCTTTTAAACTCAATGAGCGTGGGTTTGATGACCTTTGATAATATATTATATTCAAATAACATATTTTTAAATAACATAAAGCTTAACACTAATTATAAAAAAATTAATATATACGTTAAACATCTTAAAAATGTGATAGACCAATGTAATGGTCCTATGTCTTCATAATAAATCATTAGTGTTGAAGACATGGTTAAAGTCCTTCACCACGCATCCACAAAGGACCTTAGGTTTTGATGAAAGCCGAAATCCGGAAAAGGGAAGTTTCCTTATATTATATAATCTGATTATATAATATATATTCTGATTGTGTGATTTATTTGCAGATATAAATCATAAGGAAGACATAAGGAGACACATCAACAAGAAAAATGGAAGGAAGAGAAGATTGAGAAATCTTCAAGAAGAAGGAAAGAAAATCAACAGCAAAGAAGGAAGGTGAAGCAGTGAGCAAACAAGGAAATAATCTTGTTTCCAATGACTACTATCCTAAACAACTACCAAGCCTCTAATATTAATATGAGACTTGAAGATTGAAGATTGAGGCGATTCCACGGAAGTAATCGCAGAGTAAGAAATCCGGTAGGATTTCTCCGAGTGTGTAACCAATGGTTCAGTGGTGAAGGTAGCCAGTAAAAGACCTCTGGTGAAGGTATAACCAAGGACCTTGGTGAGCATTCGTTGTGTCCACATGTGGTGGAGAGATGGTGTGTAGCAGAGCCTTGACGCACTAAGGCTGTGTGAGTTTGTGTTTCAATGTAATCTATCATGTTCCAAATCGCCGCTAGGGTTTTTCTTACGACGATTCTTATCTGTAGTTGACTCAAGGACATTCAGTCTTGGTCAATGATCCTACTAGTAACTCCCTTCGGGCTGTTACTTCTTGTTTTGTTTTGTAAGTGTAACTTGTTGTTTGATTGTTATAAATCTAATGAGGTATTTTAGTTACACTGTGTTTTGAACCTTGGTTTGAAACTAAGGAAGTTTGTCCTAACGTCCTTACCTAGTGTGTAGATCTTAATTGTGAACTTCATCCCCCTCTTGGGCTCCAACAATTAGTAGTAAGTGAATACTATAATAAATCTTTAATATATATGTGACTAATAATTTAACAAGTAATGATTTTTATTAAAGCCACTCTAAATAAATTATTACTCACCCCTATATTTATAAAAATTGACCAAAAAATCATTTGTCTGAGGATAAATTTACCAATTAAAAAAGATCATACTAGCCTAGTTTATTATAACTTCGAAAAAATTGGGCACATCATGAATTGAACCAAGACTAGCAAACTAATCTAATATAGCGCGAGATAAGTTTGAAAGAGAGTACGACCTTCGTAACTACCTATCATGCCATGCCTTGGGAGTTTTCCCATTACCAACAATTAATCCACTAAGACTTGCAGCGAATTAACACCTTGGTTCCCCATAAACCTCACCAAGTGTAACTCGGCTTCGTCTCAAGACTTGCCTCAAGAATGTCACTATTGTTGTAGTATCGAGCCTTAAGGATTCGACCTGCAACAACATTTCAGGTTCTTATTTAACCATCAAATTTGCTTTGCTAAAAGGGAATTATTGAATGCCTCCATGTCTCGAAAGCCAAACCCTCCATCGGCCTTGGAATCACACAACTTGTCCTTCCCAATCCAGCGGATTTTTCTTTTATCAGGGTCATGGCTCCATCAGAATATGTTAATTGTAGCTTGGATAGGTTGACACAGACTCTTGGGTAATTTAAAAGCACTCATTGCATGAGTAAGGGATGGCTTGCATCGGTGCTTTTATCAACACCTCCGTACCTGTCCAAGATACCAACTTGTCCACAACCTTTTCCATACTTTGTCCTTTACTAGTACAAAGGCTTTATATTTGAGTGGCTCATATAAGCCAGAAGGCCAAGGTACTTTCTTGCCCCAAAACCTCCTTAATGTCCTGAATCATGTAGATTTCATCCATCCTATTGGCTGAGATACCCTTCGAAAAGCTCACACTAGATTTGGACTAGTTCACTTTTTGGCCATAAGCCCTTTCATAGCGCTGCAAAATTTTCTTGAACACGAAAGCCTCTTCTTTCACTACTTTACAAAAGAAAATAGATTCATCAACAAAAAACAAGTGGGACACACTCAGAGCGATTCTACAGACATGATACCCGTAGATCCAACCCTGATGATCCGCTTGTCTTAGCAAGGCAATCAATCCCTCAACAAGCATTAGGAAAGGATAAGGAGAAATAGCTAGGATCCCTTTCGCGGAGTCCCCTAGAAGGAGTATACAATCCCCTTGACTCACTAAGCACTGGAGGAAAAAAGTAATGGAGAACTTCATGCCATGCGATGTCGAGGAGGTGTTGAGAATCCCGCTCTGGATTTTGCAGTGCGTAGTCAACAAACCAATTATCATGGCATTGCAGTACGAATGGAGAATACTCGGTAAAGTTGGGTTACCAAGTGGCGAGAGAGATGATGAAGAAAGATAGACCCTCAACAACTAATGATTTTACAAAGCCTTTTTGGAAGAGGCTTTGACGATCGTGTATCTCCCCGAGAATGAAGGTATTTAGGAAGAAAGCGAGGCTGAAGAGGCTGCCTACGGGAGTGAATTTTCTGAGAAGAATCTAAGGCTCCCCGATTTAATGCAAGGTGTTCGGTGATCTGGAGAACACTGGAGAACACTGAGATTCATGCACTATACACTTGCAAGATGGCGGTCGAGGTAGGGGCACACAACTCGTTCCGGAACCAGGATAGAGTGGAGGCATATAACAATGTGCTGGACAATAATTGGTAATCGGGCATTACTTATAACCAAAAGTAAATAAAAGAAAATCACAAAAATTACTTTTACACACTACAAGTCTACGACATATGGAAAAATCATTTTGTAGATTTCTAGCAACTTCTAAAAATTAATTGACAATTCAGTGGTGGCAAAACCTAACTAATATGGCACATAATTCATTTAGCCCAGTTACACATGAATTCAAAAGTTATACTTCAAGTAGACGACACACATGTATATGCCAATGCTAGACGAGGCAATCACACCAAAGAACAATCACTGATCACACCAAAGTAATTGTACATATAATTCCTGTAGTTCATGTATCCGAGAGCACTGGTGCCTATTGCAGGCATGACATTCTTATCTTTATCTTTTTCTTGTTAGTCAATTAAAGGACTAACCTTAGTTGTAGAAATAGGACCAGATTGCCGTTAGTTGTACCTGGTTAATTTAGGATCGATCTCTGGTGGCTACTAGAATCGCCTGAATATTGCCACATCGCAAAACCCGAGTCTCGTGAAGGTAGACCAAGTTAGGAGAATTAGAGAAAGTGTATTTTTGGGAGATTATGTTATTACTCAGTTGTACATAAAACTCATCCCTAATCACCCCTATAAGTAGTACTAATCTCATTTAATTAGAGGGAGCGATTATGGGGATTTATTAGTATTGTAACTGCTGTAATCAAACCCATTGATTATTGTGGCTGTTACATGTATGAGATCAAACCTCATTAAAACAATAATCCCACTCGGCCACATAAGCTTTAAGTACAACATCTCTCTCACTAAGACAACTCCTACACTCCATATCGGGAATGAGGCGTGCGACCAAAAGTAACAAGTAGTGTTATATTAAGTCACCATGTAACTAACGTAACACTTTCAAAAAATAGAACGAACAAGCAATGATCCCCTGAATCATCCTCACTTCACCACATGGCATACTATGTCCATTTATGTCTGACATGTCATAAGATTACACTTCCAATATACATGTTGCCCAGGCTGACATGGTGAAGATGGATCGATTCTTCCTTAGACACTCATGATATTTCAACTTCGTAAGACTACTTTCCTAATGTGTTCCGCTGAGCCGTATAATCTCATAGCTCTTGGAGTTCACACTAAAGTAGCAACATCCAACTAGTTTCTACATCATATCTCGTAGGTCAAAGGGTATCGTACAAATTGACAACATAGTCATAGGGTTCACATAATGACAAATAAAAGGCTTCATTGGTCACTCCATATAGGTCGACAAAGCGCACATGTATGAAATATGTGTCATGGTATAGCTCCCACTAAGGTGAGCATGTCACTCTCTTACACCATGCAAATTTATAAGTTTAACTCTTACTCAAAAAACTAACACGAGCCACTAAATTTACATACTAAGTATAAATCACCCACTCAAATTCGACTTTAAGGCTTTAACATGAAAACTACAACATTTCATGATCGATTTGCAAATCTCATCTTAAACTTGTTAAGGCGACTATCATTTATACAATTCTATACTCAAAGTATGAATACCGATTCATGTTACACACGTAGTGTATGTTGAGTATAAATTCAAATTCATGTTACACACCTAATGTTGTTAGAATCGAGATTCTTGTTAGGATTGATGTGCGTAGTTAGGATCGGAATCGTAGAATCGGATCAAGAATTGTAAGATTCTAACACAAGTGGAAAATATCAAAAAATGTTCTATAATAGTTAAATCATAACAACTGTTCACTAGTAATGAAGCAATGCATTAAATTGTATATAGTAGGTAACATTAATACAAAATTTATATTGTTATCAAAAAATTTACAAGATGATAATATGTGCAAAAATTATTAAACTCATGTAGGATCGAAGATCAAACCATAGGATCGTATTGTGATTCTAACATATAATATTCAGGTTAAACCATGATTGTAAGATCCCAACTAATTTAAGATCCTAATAGGAGTTGGATCGATGGAAGGTTTTTGGATTGTAAACTCGTAGAATTGTTGATTCGGATCAAGATTTTAATAACTATATACACACACCTACTGTCAGCATGATTCAGTCTTATCCTACCTGCTACCTAAGCATTAGGAAAACTATCCGTGTGACAAGATAGTTAAGTTTGGTGACACTTAATGTGCCCACACAATTAGGAAAAATAATAATATATTCTTAGTATCCTAAGTGAGACAATCTTGTAACCCTTAGATTATATGAACACACTATATGAATTGAGATCTTATACCAAAATTGTGTTACACGAACGAAACATCATAGTCTAGTTTAAACACATACACTTTATGACATCATGATTAATTAATATATGAATCCTATATAGGTCAATGTCAATGTCATATCTTCAGAATGAGCTAAATTTATTTTGGCATTCTCGTTAATTATTATTCAAATATCTCTGCATTGTACCGAGTATTATAACATTATAGCTCCCAAAGATAGTATGAACATATTCTCTTTACAATTCCGAGTTAACAAGACCCACAAAAGAAACATTGTTTGCCTTTTATTCAAATTCTGCTTAGATATTATCCCAACTCAAAATCGGGTGCATATGATGAGCGATCACAACATATAATTAGAAGATATTTGTAACACCCCAACACCCTTAACCACAAGATTATCATTAATCATGCCATAAACCTGTGATTAGCGCAGCGGAAAAGACAAGTATTGAGGCATTACCGCCGTCCCCACTCGGGACAAGGCACACAAACCACCAAAACATACATAAATCACCAGATGAACGCTATACTTAAACCCATACATAAACAATCACCAAAAACATATATACTAAACTTTGTACACCCATCAAAGAAATATATATATATATATATTAAACTTTCTCCAACATAAATCAATCTCTGGAACCAGGAAGACCACCGATGTCGGCCAAAACCGTCCTTTAAGACTACCTTGCATGCGGAAGTTTTACTTCTGCTTATCCTTCCCTTTACTTTGGGAGCTCGCACCGCCTAAAAACAAAACATTGAAAACATACGCAAAGTGAGTGGGGAAACACTCAGTATACAAACCTCCAACCCGACAAACCGTATGAAAACGGTTTTAGTGCCGACATTTAAAATCATTTTGAAAATGGGAAAGGGGAAAAACAAGAATAAGTAACTGGAATTCATAAACATAAGAGAGTAAGTACAAGAAATGAATATAGACGTTTAAACTTAAATATTTGGTCCCTTACGATCGATGCAATGCATCTCACACACGCGTATGCCCAAACCGATCGAAATTTGGAGTGGGTGACTGCCGAGCAGTCGACACTGGCCAGGTCTGGACACTCTGATCAAGAGTATCATACATAAAAAAAAGAGATTGCTAGCACCTATAAGTAACTAGCACGAAAACACGTAAAATGGGACCCTTTAAAACCGTAAATATAAATATTAGTTCATAACATAAACTTGATATAACCATGATAAATGTTTAAACGATAATAAAGAAGCGAAAAGTTGGACAATTCGCGTACCTTGAAAGGTAGAGTTGCTTGGTGGCGTGCCTCGGGCTCGGGACGGCTTGGGTGACTTGGGGAACTATAATAAAAGTGTAGGAAATTGAGAACTGAAAGACGTTCTTATAATTACATAAACCAAAGTTAAATTGCAACTTGGCAATTTAAAAGAAGAAAATTCAGTTTTTTTATCACATAGTATTTTGATGATAACTTGAGCTAGAAAACTCGGAATTTGACAAACGAGTATTTTTCGGAAAGAGAAAATCACACCCTACAACTTTGTCACTGGCTCGAAGGCTAAAAATGAAGGGAAGGGCTCGGAAAATTGCCCGGACAGAAGCAGAACGCTTAGAATGAATATGCGGCTTGAAACTTTAGAGTGGAATTCTTATCAAGACTTGTATAAGATCGATGGAAAGATTGTGAGTTGAGGCGTAACCTTAAACATTCAGATTAAACGAGTATAGAATTGGAACTATTGATGGCTTAACAATAGAGTTGACATGTTCTTTGAACTCAAAAAGAGAACGTCGTCAAGCGACGAGGAAAAGTCATAGAATGATCATTGGCTTTGAGGTATTTGAACCGATGAAACGGTGAGTTGAATACATAGAAAGAAATTGTTTCTAAGGCTATTTAAAGATCGATGAAGCCCATAAGCTCGTCAAGAATTCAAGTGTACAACCTAGCCATCAACAAAACTTAATCGAACTTAAAACCTCAATGACTTAACCCATGGCTTGCTAAAATTTGTTAATCCTTTAGGAGGCAAACCTAAACACCAACTTGATTTATTTCAACTTAGAAAACACCTCCAAGCCATCCTAACATTGACACAAGGACCACCATCTATTTAGAACTCCTTAAGAGATCATATTTCAGCCATAAAATTAGAATTAATAACTAAAATTCTGGGCAGAACCTTCATTAATGTCCTTCAGTCAAGACCCCATATCTCACTCACCCGATATTGTATGGACGCAAATCTTATGTTTCTAGAAAGCTTAAAGAGTGAGCTAAAACTCTTATGTTCACCATTAAAACCATTAAGGTCTCCAAATGGACGAAAAAGTAGCATTTAGCTACTGACTCCAGAAAACGTATATAAAAACACACCTTCACGGTTTTGGTTACAACTCGGGCTATACATATCGGAATCCCGAAATTCAAAAGCCGAGGGTTAGCTAACAACCTTGGCTATCTTTTAAAGTAGGAAACAGAGCTAAACTCACATTTTAAGTCCCCTGGAATTTTCAGATTACAACCAGCAGCAAAACCAACTCTGGATTTCTCCTTAAATGCATCTTTTTGGCTATTAAACCTATACTAATCCAAACCTAAAGTCCGAATTGAACACTACTCTTGATTTTCCAGAATATAAACCCAGAAAATACTTATCTTCTTCCATAAAAATTCACATGCAACCATAGATAAATATAACCAACACTTATTCTAGCAATTTCTCATTAAAATCAACACTAATTCAAGCCAACCAAGTATAAAATGACATAACCAATATTTCTAGAACTTAAATCAGTCCACTAATCTTATGTTTCTCTTCTAAAAGAACATGCAAGTAAGTAATTTCATCATCCATCAATAATCTAGCAAGAAACTTCTCAAAACCCATTCAAAATTCACATGCATCTACTCTAGAATCAAACCCTAGTTTATCTAACTTAACCCGAACATGAATTCATGCTTAAAAAATTCATAAAAGAGATGGAAAACAACATGATTAACATAAATTGAAAGTGAAACTCAGATTAGGAATTAAAAGAATGGAGTTTGGGTTTGAGAGGATACCACTTGAGAGAGAAATTGGAGGAGAAAAACAAGAGAAGAGTGAAGGGTGTGCTTGGCCACCGCCTGGTGGTCGTCGGACCGGCCGTCGGCCGCCGGAAACTGTTTTAAAATGGGCAGGAGGGCTGGTCGGCTGGCAGAGAAGAGGAGAGGGAGAATGAGGAGTGAGGTGTGTCTTGAAATGAATTAGAGAGGATTAGAAATAAACCCCTAACACTTATATAAACTCCCTCTTCAATAACTTAACCATTTAATTAGTAATTAGGCTAGTTGATAGTAAGGGAAATTAATCTAGGTAAAATAATTAGTAAAAGACTCGATAAACTTAATTGACATAAACTTGATAAAATAGTTTAGTATAAATCTAAATAAAAATACTTGGAATTAACTTGGATAAAATTAGCTAGTATCGAACCACATAAAAATAAATTGGTAGGGTAAGACTAAAAAAATAAATTGAACGATAAAATGAAATTAGGAAGGTTGGATAACATAAATCGTAACCGAAATGGAAATTAAAATTAATATAACCTTTCTCAGTTAAAAGCGTAAAATTGAGAATAATGAAATAAATTATATAACTTATCGTAAAAAAAATTATTCATAAACTCATAATAACATTTATAACTTTAATTCCGAGATAACATATAATCAACCCATTTAGCCATCACCTTGCTTGAGACCTGTCACAAAATAAAAAAAAAAGATAATAATAAGGTAAAATAGAAAGAAAAAATTTTAATAGCGTATTTGGACTAATTACCGTAATTAGGGTCTTAATTAATACGGGTCTAGGGCGGGTCGTTACACCCTCCCCCCCTAAAAAAAGAGTTTCGTCCCCGAAACTTGCTGTTGGAATAATCGTGAACGAAGTACCTTGAAAGAGATGCGGATAGTTTTTCTTCCTTTCTTCCTCGGTTTCCCACATGGCTTCCGAGGAGTCTTGGTTTGCCCATAGTACTTTGACTAAGGGAATTTCCTTAGAACGAAGTCGTTGATCCTACGATCCAAGATTTGGATCGGTTGTTGCTCGAAAGTAAGGTCTCCTGATAACAGAGGAGGCTCTTCTTCTGGAACGTCCGTCGGGTCCGGCACATACTTCCGTAGTTGGGAACGTGAAAAAACGTCATGTACTTGCCCTAGGTTGGAGGGCAAATCTAAACGATATACTACTGAATTTATCTTTTCCGTAATGGAATAAGGCTCGATGTAACGAGGGCTTAACTTCCCCCTGACACTGAATCTCCGAACCCCTTTACTTGGAGACATCTTAAGATACGATCTCCGACTTGAAACCCGAGCGATTCCCGCCTTCGATCGGCATAACTCTTTTGTCTACTCTGGCGATCTCGATATGCTGCTGGATAACTCTGATCTCATCCGAGGTGTCTTGAATCAGTTCCGGAACTATGATGAACGCTTCATCCAATTCTCCCCAACACAATAGGGTTCGACACCTCCTTCTATAAAGTGCTTCAAAAGGAGTCATCTGAATTGTAACCTGGTAGCCATTGTTGGAAGAAAACTCTATAAGTGGGAGGAATTTATCCCAATTCCCTTGAAAACCTAAAGTGCAAGCACGAAGCATAACATATTCTCTACAACTTGATTTACCCTATTGGTTTGTTCATCGCTCTTCGGATGATAGGAGCTACTGAAGTTACGTTTGGTACCTAATTCCTTGTATCTCATTCGGATACTATATCCTTTGGAATTCCATGCAATCGAACAAATTTTTTTTTTTTTTTATGAACATAGGTATCTGCCAACTTATCCACTTTTCATCCTTCAGGAATAGGAATGAAATACGCCGACTTAATAAGGTGATCTACAATTGCTCAAATGACATTTCTTCTAGAAGCTGTGAAGGGTAATCTCATAATAAAATCCATAGAAATCGATTCCCATTTCCACGTGGGAATTTCTAAAGGTCCAAGTTCACCTAACGGTCGCTGATGTTCCGCTTTAATCCTTTGACCTGTTAAGCCTTTATCCACATAGTTTGCTATGTCCCTCTTCATGTTAGGCCACCAAAGGTGCTCTCTTAATTCCCTATACATTTTTGTACCTCCTGGATGTATAGAGTACGATGAATTTGTGGCCTTCTTTCATAAGCTTAAGCCTTAAATTCCCCCCTGTTGGGTACACTTAACCTATTTTGAAATCTTAAAGTTCCATCCTCGTGAACTAAAAATCCAGGCATCCCTTTCGAGGCTAGATTATCCACAATTCTCTTGAATTTAAGGTCATTCATTTGCTCGGCCTTGATTTCTTCAATGATGGACGATTGAAAGGTCAATGTAGCCAGTCTCTTGGCGGTGTTCCCATGCTTTATTAACTCGATATTCTCCTTATTCAACTCCTGCCATATCCTTGAATGAACTTCGAAGGGAGTTAATTAAAGTCCCATGCTGAGTCTTTCTACTCAAGGCATCTGCCATTGAAATTGCTTTACCGAGGTGGTATTGGATATTCAGGTCATACTCCTCGATGAGTCCTCACCACCGACGCTACCTTAAGTTCAACTTTCTATGAGTGAATATATACTTGAGACTCTTGTAATCCGTGAGGATAGTAGTAGGAACTCCATAAAGACAATGCCGCCAAATCTTTAGGGCAAAAACTACTGCCGCTAGCTCTAAGCCATGCGTCGGGTAATTCTTTTCATATGGCTTCAATTGTTGTGAAGCATACGCTATCACTTTATCATTCCACATCAGCACACACCCCAGCCCTTGATGAGACGCATCACTATACACGACGTACTCCTTTCCTTCCTCGGGAAGGGACAATATTGGGGCGGTTGTAAACTTCTCCTTAAGCGTTTGAAAAGCTCCTTCGCACTTGTCGGTCCATTCAAACCGGGTTGACTTCGTGAGGAGATTGGTCAAAGGAAGAGCTATTGTAGAAAAGTTCGGAACGAACCTCCTATAGAATCCGGCCATACCTAAAAACTTCGAACTTCAGTAACCGTAGTGAGTCTTGCCTAATCCTTAATGGCGGGTACTTTGCTAGGGTCCACTTGAATCCCTTCATTGGTGATTACATGTCCCAACAATCCTACTTCCTTGTGCCAGAATGCACATGTTGAAAATTTAGCATATAATCGCCGCTCCCTTAGCGTCTGGAGTACCATCCTTAAATGACTTTCATGCTCTTCTTGGCTTTTCGAAAATACCTGGATATCGTCGAGGAACCCTACTACAAATGTATCCAAATAAGGTTTGAAATACTCGGTTCTTCTGATCCATAAATACTGCTGGGGCATTAGTGAGCCCAAAAGGCATCACGGTAAACTCTTAGTGACCATATCTTGTCCTAAAAGCAGTTTTAGAGATGTCCTAACCCTTAACTCTGAGTTGGGGATATCCTGACCTCAAATCAGTTTTAGAAAATACTCCCCCCCTTTTCAATTCGGTCGAAAAGATCATCGATCCTTGAAAGAGGGTACTTGTTCTTGATCGTGACTTTATTTAATTCCCAATAATCGATGCATAACCTCGGACTTCCGTCCTTTTTCCTTACGAACAACACTGGGGCCTCCCCTGTGTGACGTACTAGGTCTCATAAAACCTTTGTTCAACAAGTCTTCCAATTGCACCTTTAGTTCATTAAGCTCTGCTGGTGCCACCCGATAGGGTGCTTTTAGATATAGGCCTAGCTTCTAGAACTAGCTTGATCTCGAAGTCGATCTCCCTCCTTGGGGTAACTTTGTAACTTCCTCGGGAAAACATCTGGGAATTTTCGCACTACTGGAATTTCTTCTATCTTGGGTGGATTCTTAGGATCTTTACTAATCGAACACAGGTAACCCTTGCACCCGTGATCTAGCAGCTTCCGAGCCTTTACGTAGGTTAGGATAGGACACTGATTTATTCCTAGGTCCCCAATAAAATAAATCTCCATTCCCGAGGTATTTTTAAGAACGATTGTTTCTTCCTTGTACCTAATCTGAGCGTGAGTTAGGTCTAACCAATCCATACCCAAAGTTAAGATGTCCCACCTAAGGTCTACCTTCTCGTATGGGTAGTTAACAAGAGACAATATAATTGATAGGGATAATAAGTATAATGATTCCATGTATAAAGTAATCCATAAGAGACATTGACATGAGCTTGAGATGAAGAAAACATCTTGGGCAAGTTTTTGATTCTTGAATTAGGACAACCAATATCGGGGATACATGAATGATTGACAATAGCCGCTTGGGGTGTACAAAACGCAAGTTGTTGATATTGATCGAATAGTAACTTGTATTTAAGCTAAAACTTGGATATAAACTGTAGATCCTTACTGAGAATGATGACTACTTCGGAAAAGAGAAAAGATGACCAAATAGAAAACATGGTAGAATAGATGTAGTCCATCACCAATGGATGAATGAGTGGATAACTGTTAAAAGAAAGGCACTTGCCCCAAAAGGAAATTGAGAAAAGAGAGCGATGCCAAAAAGGTGTGGACATAGCATTAATGAGCCGAAATGATTGGTCGATAACAATTATAGACTCTCCTAGGAGTTCTTGAAAATAAGCAATGATTAGAATTGACAAAGCCGAATGCAATCTTACGAGGATAAAGATGAATTTAATAGGAGGATGTACAATATGATTGTGAGATAAGGCTTGATTCAAATGATGAACTCGAAGTATACTAGCCATACAGAGGAGGGTTGAACCTCACCAACTCGTTGTATGTCTCTATGAAACCCAGATATGCAATAAATTTATTCCTCAAATCGGAATTTCCCCTTTTTCCTCGTTCTTAGTCATAAATCTCCAGTCCCATACTAACTTCCTAATTTCATCATTATTCTATTGTTTCCCCTTCTTATTCCTCCCCTAACATCCTTCCTTATACAGGATTAGAGGTGGCTATCAATATCTCCAAGACCAACGTTAAAATCCTCATATTCGCGTTAATGCCCCTATCATGGGTATTGCGTTCATAAGACCCTTGTTTATCTTATTGACTACTGTTATTAAACCCTTCCAACCATTTGAACAATTCAGATAAGTATAAAGTACTTCTTCCCCTTATCACTTCAGATGAATCTCTATAGAATTACATCCAGACCTGAGTTACCGAAACTGGTATGTTCTCTTGATACCTCGGAATACCGCATCCCAAGCTTGGTCAAGGCAACGTGGTTAACTATCCAGTTACGCATTCCTCCGGTCATCTGGGGTTTAATAGCTGCTCTTAACTCTCGAAAGCATTATCACGTGATGGTCCAAGGTTCGGGGAATCATATACATATGTAAATATCTACCAAGGATACTAAAACGGACCAAAAGATTCGTATACTACTCGTTGGTCCCAAATTTCTGTTTTAAAGACCACTACGCGTGCTCTCTTTGCACTTACACGTTACTAGAGTCCGACCCATTTTCCTTCATTCCAAGAACAACTTGGCAGCACTTAAAGCATGGAACCACTATTAGTATACACCCGGATACCAATTATTCCCATGTCGACTATGCATAACAAAGTACTTACTGCCTCCTTAGCTACATAGAACATATCTGTACTTTTTATCTCAACCGTTCTAGGCGGAGGTGTAGTCTTCATTGATTGAGTCATAGCTTCCTCCAGATCTTGGGTCACTCTTGACCCATTTCTATACTTATTTTCTCCTTGGCGTAATCAAATTTGACACCCAAAATATCCGGGACTACTTGTACCGCCTTTACATAATCACGAGCATACGACGGGCAGAGGAAAAATTTGAGGACCCAAAAGGTCGTTTAAAGGGTATGGTATCCCCTCCTCGGGAATACCCTTGACATCCATATACTTTGGAGGTGACAACTCGAAGGTGATAGCGGTCAAAGCCATGCTCCTAACATTCGAGGCCTTTCTTCGTGCATATCCTGGTTACGCGTGTAGCAAGAAGTCGTGATACCTATTTTAGAAATTCTATGCATGGGTGAATAAATAGGAGGGTCACCGCAGGTCAGGAGTGTTGCACTTTTCCTTACTTGATCGTGGTATTGCATTTATGGGTTTTTGTCTTAACTTACTAAAGTCTTCTACAACTCTCAACCATATTTTATGTTAATCCACGCTAGTAGCTATGTCCTACCAACTTTGTCAATTACCAAATCAGTCGAGTTTGAGGCACCAAGCGTGTCGGCCGGGTTCTCCTCGAAGGGGTGATTGAAGATAACGACTTCTAATAGCATCCCACGGACTCTCGTGGGGAAGAGTGGCCAATACACAACATGCTCGACCACTGTCGTCGTGGTATTCCAATTTCGGGTTAGCTTGTACAATGAGCGTCAAAACGTCTTGCAACATCTTGAGATGGACTTGAATATTGATCTTGGGCTCCATAAACATTGCGAATAGGTTGGGAAAAGGGTCACCACTGGGTTTCCTCTATATTACATATATATAACATGAACGCGAAGTTTTAATAAACTTAGCAAATAAGAGCTCGTTAAAATTAATAAAAGAAAATCAAGGCAAGGTCCGAGACTCAACCAACTTGAACCTCATTTGATACTAAAGGAACTCTTGTTCCCTCTTAAGATCCCTGTGACTTCACTTACTATACTTGGAGCGTACTAATCACTCATATCATTTAAACGCTTTTAAACATTTCACAACATACCATGATAAGGCACTTAACACTTCCTTTGCCCTCTACATCAATCCCACTTGGAATTGGATTTGTATACTTTTCTTTGAATGACTCAAATTCTCCTTTCGAGACTAATTCAACATGCCTCGCATTCTCAAAAGCACTTAGCACGCTTCACTTGCATCAAACTATTAGATTACTTGCAATTTGTACTTAAACTTTCTTAGATTTTTCTACTAAAGCTCTCTAAATTCTGGAGAAATTTCGATAGCACTTCCCCTATAAATCGGACTATCCCAAAATTTTACATAACTTCATTCCTGCAAGAAGACATGTACACTTCATATACTCATTTGGAGCTTCACGCTCAACATCCATCCCAATACATTTCACATATTCCCAATCTCAATCCATAAAGGTGCATATGTCACACATAACATCCATATTGCTCAAATCCGTATCACAAATTCCTATGAAACTCTAAATCCTCAAGTTCTTCTTATAACTCCGCTCTGATACAACAACTGTAACACCCCAACACCCTTAACCTCAAGATTATCATTAATCATGCCATAAACCTGTTATTAGCGCAGCGGAAAAGACAAGTATTGAGGCATTATCGCCGTCCCCACTCGGGACAAGGCACACAAACCACCAAAACATACATAAATCACCAGATGAACGCTACACTTAAACCCATACATAAACAATCACCAAAAACATATATACTAAACTTTGTACACCCATCAAAGAAATATATATATATATATATATATATTAAACTTTCTCCAACATAAATTAATCTCCGATGTCGGCCAAAACCGTCCTTTAAGACTACCTTGCACGTGGAAGTTTTACTTCTGCTTATCCTTGCCTTTACTTTGGGAGCTCGGACCGCCTAAAAACAAAACATTGAAAACATACGCAAGTGGGGAAACACTCATTACACAAACCTCCAACACGACAAACCGTTCGAAAACGATTTTAGTGCCGGCATTTAAAATCATTTTGAAAACGGGAAAGGGGAAAAACAAGAATAAGTAACTGGAATTCATAAACATAAGAGAGTAAGTACAAGAAATTAATATAGACGTTTAAACTTAAATATTTGGTCCCTTATGATCGATGCAATGCATCTCACACACGCGCATGCCCAAACCGATCGAAGTTTGGAGTAGGTGATCACGAGCAATGACACTAGCCGTGTCCGACACTGATCAGGAGTATCATACATAAAAAAAGAGAGCTAGCACCTATAAGTAACTAGCACGAAAACACGTAAAATGGGACCCTTTAAAACCATAAATATAAACATTAGTTCATAACATAAACTTGATATAACCATGATAAATGTTTAAACGATAATAAAGAAGCGAAAAGTTGGACAATTCGCGTACCTTGAAAGGTAAAGTTGCTTGGTGGCGTGCCTCGGGCTAGGGACGGCTTGGGTGACTTGGGGAACTATAATAAAAGTGTAGGAAATTGAGAACTCAAAGACGTTCTTATAATTACATAAACTAAAGTTAAATTGCAACTTGGTAATTTAAAAGAAGAAAATTCAGTTTTTTTATCACATAGTATTTTTATGATAACTTGAGCTAGAAAACTCGGAATTTGACAAACGAGTTTTTTTCGGAAAGAGAAAATCACACCCTACAACTTTGTCACTGGCTCGAAGGCTAAAAATGAAGGGAAGGGATCGGAAAATTGCCCGGACAGAAGCAGAACGCTTAGAATGAATATGCGGCTTGAAACTTTAGAGTGGAATTCTTATCAAGACTTGTATAAGATCGATGGAAAGATTGTGAGTTAAGGCGTAACCTTAAACATTCAGATTAAACGAGTATGGAATTAGAACTATTGATGGCTTAACAAGAGAGTTGACATGTTCTTTGAACTCAAAAAGAGAACGTCGTCAAGCAACGAGGAAAAGTCATAGAATGATCATTGGCTTTGAGGTATTTGAACTGATGAAACGGTGAGTTGAATACATAGAAATAAATTTTTTCTAAGGCTATTTAAAGATCGATGAAGCCCATAAACTCGTCAAGAATTCAAGTGTACAACCATCAACAAAACTTAACCGAACTTAAAACCTCAATGACTTAACCCATGACTTGCTAGAATTCATTAATCCTTTAGGAGGCATTGACTTATTTCAACTTAGAAAACACCTCCAAGCCATCCTAACATTGACACAAGGACCACCATCTATTTAAAACTCCTTAAGAGATCATATTTCAGCCATAAAATTAGAATTAATCACTAAAATTCTGGGCAAAACCTTCATTAATGTCCTTCAGTCAAGACCCCATATCTCACTCACCCGATATCGTATGGACGCAAATCTTATGTTTCTAGAAAGCTTAAAGAGTGAGCTAAAACTCTTATGTTCACCATTAAAACCAACAAGGTCTCCAAATGGACGAAAAAGTAGCATTTAGCTACTGACTCCAGAAAACGTATATAAAAACACACCTTCACGGTTTTGGTTACAACTCGGGCTATACATATCGGAATCCCGAAATTCAAAAGCCGAGGGTTAGCTAACAACCGTGGCTATCTTTTAAAGTAGGAAACAGAGCTAAACTCACATTTTAAATCCCCTGGAATTTTCAGATTACAACCAGCAGCAAAACCAACTCTGGATTTCTCCTTAAATGCATCTTTTTGGCCATTAAACCTATACTAATCTAAACCTAAACTCCAAATTGAACACTACTCTTGATTTTCCAGAAAATACTCATCTTCTTCCATAAAAATTCACATGCAACCATAGATAAATATAACCAATACTTATTCTAGCAATTTCTCATTAAAATCAACACTAATTCAACCCAACCAAGTATAAAATGACATAACCAATATTTCCAGAACTTAAATCAGTCCACTAATCTTATGTTTCTCTTCTAAAACAACATGCAAGTAAGTAATTTCATCATCCATCAATAATCTAGCAAGAAACTTATCAAAACCCATTCAAAATTCACATGCATCTACTCTAGAATCAAACCCTAGTTTATCTAACTTAACCCGAACATGAATTCAAGCTTAAAAAATCATAAAAGAGATGGAAAACAACATGATTAACATAAATTGAAAGTGAAACTCAGATTAGGAATTAAAAGAATTGAGTTAGGGTTTGAGAGGATACCACTTGAGAGAGAAATTGGAGGAGAAAAACAAGAGAAGAGTGAAGGGTGTGCTTGGCCACAGCCTGGTGGTCGTCGGACCAGCCGTCGGCCGCCGGAAACTGGCCGGAAAATGGGCAGGGGGGCTGGTCGGTTGGCAGAGAAGAGGAGAGGGAGAATGGGGAGTCAGGTGTGTCTTGAAATGAATTAGAAAGGATTAGAAATAAACCCCCAACACTTATATAAACTCCCTCTTCAATAACTTAACCATTTAATTAGTAATTAGGCTAGTTGATAGGTAGGGAAATTAAGCTAGGTAAAATAATTAGTAAAAGACTCGATAAACTTAATTGACATAAACTTGATAAAATAGTTTAGTATAAATCTAAATAAAATTACTTGGAATTACCTTGGATAAAATTAGCAAGTATCGAACCAAATAAAAATAAATTGGTAGGATAACAGTAATAAAATAAATTGAACGATAAAATGAAATTAGGAAGGTTGGATAACATAAATCGTAACCAAAATGGAAATTAAAATTAATATAACCTTCCTCAGTTAAAAGCGTAAAATTAGAATAATGAAATAAATTATATAACTTATCGTAAAAAAATATTCATAAACTCATAATAACATTTATAACTTTAATTCAGAGATAACATATAATCAACCCATTTAGCCATCACCTTGCTCGAGACCTGTCACGAAATAAAAAAAAAGATAATAATAAGGTAAAATAGAAAGAAAAAATTTTAATAGCGTATTTGGGCTAATTACCGTAATTAGGGTCTTAATTAATACGGGTCTAGGGCGGGTCGTTACAATATTCTACGAATCTCTCGCCGTATGCATTCCAGCACGCCTAAGAAATATCCTACGATGTTTTTAATTATTTGTATGTGTAGGCAAACTAAGTTCCACCATGTATCTCTCATAACAAAAAAAAAACAAAAAAAAAAAAAAAATTAGGGATGCCCACCTCTTAAATATTTGACCAAGCACCTGTCATTAACATGATTAGAAACATAATCTAAACTCATCTTCGCAAGACTAAACAAATAGTCTGGTGATATGACAAGTACTATGATCTAGAAGATTGTTCAAAGTCACCATAGATTTCTTAAGAGGACAACTTATGCCTTCTCTCATTCTTGATACAAAACAAGAATAATCACATAAAACATTGTTCTAGAAGCCTATCCAATCTTTCAACTCAACAATTATTGAGTCTAGCGTATGAATCATGGTACAATCAATTATTGAGTCTAGTATTAGTGAAAATAGTAACTTCCTCACAAAGAGATGTTCTCATAAATCACAAATGTACGTGTGCGTGTGTGTGTGTGTATGTATGTATGTATGTATGTATGGTTCCAACAATCTTATCAATATGTATGTATAGTTCCAACAATCTTATCAACGTGTAAATGATAAATTAATGTATTTGATGAACTTTTTAATGTTTGGTTGCATAATTTTCACAAATAAATTCTTTTGGCCTGTTAAAGTTCATTAATAAAAGTTGGATGATGTTTACACTCTTATTAGGAGAATTGTCATTACCTTTTTTGTTGTATGGACATTAGTATCTTATGGGAACTTTTAGGAACTACATATGAACTTATTCACAAAATTTAATTTTTAAAATTTAGTTTGGACTTATATTGAAATAGTTGTGAGTTTATATGTTGACTATAATATTGAATTTATATGACAACATGGCTGGATTTAATTAAAACTAAACGTAGCCTACTTAAAATAAGTAAAAAAGAAAAAGGAAAAATCGTCTTGTAATTAAGAAAATAAAATCAACATCCATACCGTCATGAATTTATGTGCATTCGACTGATTCTATGCTTGGAACATCATTTTAGAAGTAGATTGGACAAACATATTTAGTCTATGTTGATAAAATTAGAGGTTTAAACTAATGAATAGAAGTTGTTGCAACAGGCATAGTTATTAAATCCCGATAATGATCTATGATCCTACGATTTTATGATCTAAAATCCTTGATGCGATTCTACTATCTACATTTCGATCCACGATCCTACGTGGGTTAATTTCGGTCCTAACTACCCCATGAATACGAGTTAGGATCCCGATTTTAACAACTTTGATAATAGGTACACGTTTGAGTGGTGGATAGCAATTTTACATTAATGATTGTGAATAATTGTGCATATTAGTGTTTGACAAAAATTCGCTTTTTAAATTTGTCGGTTTATTTAGGTAATTAACATAAATTGACATAAAAGACATGAAAATTTCAAAAAAAGAAATCAGAAATTATGTTTTGACCAACAATTAAAAAATGCTATTTCAAATACTTGATATTAACTTTATTAGCAAGTCAGAAAAGTTGTTTGAAACATTAGTTCGAGCGCAAGTTTTACATAACACTAATATTTATTGAAAAAGAGTTTAACTTTATCGACACACAAACGCTTTTGTTAAATATAATCTATGTTTTGTCTAATGAATTTTTGTTTGATCAAATATTTTTAACCATAAATTCTACCTTAAATAGAGTACAATTCTAAAAACACGGGAAAGAAAATTTAAGCACAATGAAGTCCAAACCCTTGACGAGTACACATTTGGTTATTGGGAAAATTTTGGGCAGTTAGTTAAACCAACGCAACCCCAACTATAAATAACCAAGAAAACTAAAATTCCTCACAAATCCCCACAAGCTACGAGGGACAACATCCAATCTCGCAATCCCAAAACGCAACGAATTCATCGAAATCATCACACATCCAAATCAAAGCCTAGACGGACAAACAAAACAAAAGAAAGAAAAGGGAAACCCACGAAGGTCATATTGCATTGCACATTATGGCGCAGGTGAGTTCAGGGTTACAACTACAACGATCGGCGGTGTCATTCCGACGATAAGGCTCGTCAGGCGCTGTTTGGAATGATCGATTTTTGTCAAGAGAATTGGCGCCGAAGTTGTCATCAGAGGAATTAGGGCAACCAAACAGGGGGCAACGCTCAGGTCATCCCTCTCATGATCATGAACGAGCAGATGTCGTTGGAACCTCCGAAATCAATGTGAGGCCAGTGAAGACTGTCCGGTCGGATGACACATCTGAACCGCCATCGCCTGGGGTTTCAGGTTGTGGGTGCTGTGGAGGTCTTGGAAAGTCCCCTCGCTCCGGTGGAAATGTCCACCGGGTTAAATCTCGGCCTAGGTAGCCCCCCTCCTTCGATCCGTTGCGGGTCAATGGCATATGTTTCTATTTCTTCTTTTTGGAGTTGGCGAATGTCCAATATGTGTAATATGTTGATGGTGAAAGCAAAAGGGTCAGAGAGGGGAAAACGAAAGAAAATAAAATTTTAAAATATTGTCTCTACCCAATGTTAAATTCCAACTTTCCTCTTTTCTTTAAAAAATTATTTCTTTAGTTGTTGTGAAAGAATGTGAATGGTTGAATGTCAACATTTCTTTCAAGTAATTTTTTTGATGATATCTTACAAGTAAAATACATAAAACATGTGAGTCTTTTCTTCGATATCGCCTCTGTTAAACCATATATGTCTTTATTTGTATAAAGATTAAAATAACTTTTGTTAAGTACTTTAGTTTTAAAAGACAAAATATTATTTCTATTATGAAAAGAAAGAGTGTAGAGACCAATAATAGCGCGAAATTCGCTAAGGGCGAGGTAAAGAGCGGTCAGATATAATAGTTTGACTTCTAAATTTTACAATTTAGAGTAATTGGTTTCAGTTGACCAAAAATTTAGAAATTATTCGCCATCTTCTACTTTATGGAACATAAGCAGAAGAAATCAATTACCTAGATTATGGACAAGTACAAGAAGAAAGAGTGAAAATAGAACATAAATGATGACAATTTGGTACACTAACATTAATATATAACTACTCCAGCCAGCACGTGTGTAAATACTGTATTTTGTACCGGTATTTGTGTAATTTATGGCCCAATAAAATAATTAGCATGCAAAGCAAAGGCCAAAAGAGACAACCTAACCTTTTTTTTAGCTCACTCCTTCAATTTTGTTCTTTAAGCCAAACGAAAATAGAAAAGGCTCCTGGCATTTTTAGTTGAGCATGACCCATTTCTTTTAAAAACCCAACAGTTGAGAGTTGCGGACAAATGAGAAAAGCCTCCATGCTTTTCTTGTTTGCTTTGACCCATTTCAGCCTTATTTTTCACTAATTAATCGAAATACTTTTTTTTTATTAGAAAACCGTCTGACTTTTCTATTATTCAAATTTCGGTTGATTATTTTATCCACATTTTCCAGAAAATATTTGAAATATTTCCTTTTTCCATTAAAAAAGCCTCCAGGCTTTCTATTTTATTTGCAATTTTCGGTTGACATTATTTAAGCTAAGTATTTCATATTTCTATGGAAAAGCCAGAAGTTTTTCTATGGAAAATACTATATTCTCATATTTAATTGTGGAAATATCCGAGGTTTCCCCTTGAAAGCCTGGAGGTTTCTCTCTTTAGAAAAGAAATATTTTCACACATTTAATTGCGGAAAATCATATCATAATCTCAATTATTTTATTCTACGGAATATTATGATTGTTCTCGCAATCTTCATTTAATCCGCATCCTCCACCTATAAATACAAACCTCCCCTCTTTCATTTTTTTTTAACCTTGGAATTTTGCTGGCGTATTGATACTAGCAGTATTCTCCCTCCCTCTCTTAATCTTCACTTTTGCATGCTAATTGCTTAATCAGGTCAACTAATATTTTATTTTATTTTAATTACTGTATTATCATGTAAACTTGAATAATCAATAATTGTACAACTTATAACCTTTTTTTATTTTTATATAATGCATGACACAATAATTTTCTCATGAAATTTATACAAATTTCTCCTCTTTTATTTATTCATTTTAATTCAACTTTAGTAAAGTCTATTTTCGAAAACAGGCGAGTCATGTAATTTCCTAATTATTAGACTCGTAACCTTACCCCCGAATCCGATTTCTGGATTCGTAGGCCGGAGTCATATTTTTAAAAGTATGTTGTTTCTTCTAAAAAGCAACTGGCGACTCTCTAAAACTTGGTTTGCATAATTTAATTTGATAGAGTATTGATAATTCGTTCTTCTAATAATGATTTAAATTAAATGATAATACGCGAACAACAGGAAAATTTTGAGACAGACAACAGAAAAGCCTCCTGGCTTTTCTTGCTAGATTGTCGATTTCCCACCTTATGAGCAGATTGGGCCACTGGCCTGATACCTTGAAGGGCGCCTGGCTTTTGGTATCAGTTCAGTGGACTACTTGTCTCAAATCAAGTTTTTTTCTACGTATTATTGTTTTAATTTTGATCGTAATTACTCGCTTGAATTATTGAAATTCTCGAATTAAATTTTCAACTTCATGTTTAATAAGAATTGTTGGTAATTTCAATGAATGTCCTTATTTAAGGATTAAGCAGCCTTAGATGGCTCCCAACTTAAGTAGCACTTTGCAATAAATTTCTTGAACGAGAATTTTTCGGGGTCTACAACGTGCCCCGACAATTGTAACTGTTATTCGGAAACATATTAATAGTCATTGCTTTCAACTAGATACAAAGCATGATTTGCATGAATAACATGATTTGGATGAATATATAGTGTTGATTTCTATTTTTGTTCTTACATATCAAATCATGGGTATTCGAAAAAAGAAAACAACTTTTGATAATACAAGGAAGTTGTAGTTCATTATTCAAAACTATAGTTGAATACTTAATGAAAGAAGATTTTACCGGTAGCCAATGGCGTATGTACCTAGGCAAGTGTTCTCTTTAATTCAACTATCTCATAAAAATCCTTTTTTTTCATGCTTATTGCATTGCTTATGCATTCACTTCCAGGTTGCTTTGAATTGGGTGAACCCCTATACCTATCTGATTCTGAGAAAATCTAGCTAGTATTAAAATTAGGAGTTGTATATGTTCAGGATGCTAAATGTTAGTGGCATCAAGATCCCAAGTGCCATTAAGAAGGTTTACCTTAAGAGCATATTTAGGAGCAACATAACTCCTAGATGAGTGTCCAATAAGTATGAACACATGAAGAGATTTTATTATCCCAATTACTAAAAGCACGATTTAGATGAAACCAAAAGCCTGCACATATTCTACTTGTCTAGTTTTACAAATAAATGACATATCAACTTGGAGTAGTTACTAATCTTTTCCTTTCAGTGCACAACAAATCACACACATAAGAGCATTCACTTTATTTCATGTTATCGTATATATGAAGACATGTGTGAGAACTGAGAATTGTACGAGGTTAAATGATGACTTGCCTTTTTTTCTCTAAATAGGTAGAAAGCATGGATGACAAGTTATTTCACGTCCTATCCTCTTTCTACCTCCTACCTTCACTTACTTATCTAATATGACTAGAATGTAATTTCAGATCAGGAAACTCATTTTTTTTTCTAATTTGGAAATTGCATTTTCTAACAAGAAAAAGCTTATCAAAGTTGTATTTTTGATCTGAAAGTGAATTTTCTGATTTGAATTTCACGTCCTATCCTCTTTCTACCTCCTACATTCACTTACTTATCTAATATGACTAGAATGTAATTTCAGATCAGGAAACTCATTTTTTTTTTCTAATTTGGAAATTGCATTTTCTAACATGAAAAAGCTTATCAAAGTTGTATTTTTGATCTAAAAGTGAATTTTCTGATTTGAAGGTTACATTTTCTCATACAAAATTGCATTTCCTGATCCAAATGCTCATTGTTTGATTGAAAAATTAATTTTGGCATAGGAAAAAGAAGCTGAAGTTGTATTACATAACCCACAACTATCTGTATTTTGCAATTGAAATTTAATCATTATCAAACCGTTGCAGAATTATCAACAATAGTACGAATGGAACTGTTTATCAAAGCCAAATGATGCAGAGAGCCAAAGACTAAGACTTGGGCAATTTGTCATGGCGTAACATGCGCTAAGAAGTTATCATGCTTTATATATGATCATCAATTGAACCAACATTGGCTTTTAGCATATTTAGTTACGTATCTAGAAATTAACATATGGGGTGTCCACTTTTGAGTTTCATTAAATTTCATAAGTACAAGCTATTATGTTGTGATTAAACCGTAAATTACTTAGTACTAGCTATTCTTCCAAGAAAACACGCCATCTACCATGAGAAAACAAAATCTTGCTGACATTGGCTATTTCTTGTTCTAATTTAGACAAGCATCATGTCACGGAAATGCATCTCTTACAGATGGTTGTGCAATACTTACCATTTTGAAGAAAGAATTACATCTTAATGAAACCTTGAATAAAGCTAATATTAGGGTGGAATCAAAACCATACCTTTGCAATTCGACAAGGTGAAGTTAGGTTGTCATGATCATAAAAGAATGACTCTTCACAGACTATCTGAAGAATATGTTCAAGTTGATGTGGGATGAAAGCATATGGACCTAAATCCAAGTCAAAATTGGTCCCGAACAAGAGAAATATTGTGCCCAAATATTTGATCAAACCAATCAATCTTGGAATACAGATGAAAGTCTGATAGTACCCAGTTTTTCCGTAAAAGGTTGTATGCAGTGTTTTCTGGGTCAGACAAATTTAATATTCTGATTGTAAAAAAACTTGCTAGTTCTATTCATTTCCAAATAGGGAAAACTTCTCACCCTTGTTTTCTTCAATTTAATGTGTAAATGTGCCTCCAAGCTTTTGTCCAGGGATCATGTTTTGTTCATATTTCAAAATGCTACGCCATGTCACCATGAATCGAAAACCATTCTTCAACTTTTTATGCCTCTTACTGCTACATCCAGATCAAAGAGCTAAAGACATTATTTATGTACTCACTTTTCTTCTTTTCATTTCTCTTCTTTCCTATCTTTCCCTTCTCATCGATCAAAATCAGCCAAAAAAGAGCACAAAACAGTAGGATCTAATGTAATGCTGCAAAAATTTCCCTCTTTTTTTTTATGGGGATGAGAATTTTGCCAACAACTTGATTATCATTGGAAGAGAGCATGAAACAAAATCCTCAAAAAAGAAAGCAATAATTACATCTTAGACTTTAAAACAACGACATTGTTGAGCCTACTATTATTTGCAGTCCACATACTAAGCAGGTAAACACATCATAAGGCCAAAGGGTTAAAGAGGGACAACACTCACGATGAAAATTCTTGGTTTCCTCATCCAGCTTCTTAGTGTTTATAGACATGCTGCTGGAAGCAACTTTGTATGTTCCTATGGTAGCTGCAATCACAAGAATAATAGTTATAAATAATACTAGAATATTCGCTAATCACTTAATAGTAACTATACATCATAACAAGCTCCATGTAAGTAAAAACCAACAATAACATAAATCAAAAGGAATATAAAATATAATCATACTAAACTTAATCAAATGGAATAATACTTACATAACACAGTGACATTTACAAAATGTTACCCGTTAACAGCAACAACGCTAATTTTTCAGATGCTCAATTTGAAAAACACAAGACTGCGCATAAAAAAGTGGGAGTGAAGGGAGAAGTGTAGGTCACTCTAAATGAGACATTCACCCTCAAGCATCATGCACTTAAGACTTGAGCTATAAAACCTCAAAATTTTAAACCAGCCTACCCTATACCCCAATTTTCACGTGTTATGATTGTGCCTACTGCCATGAAATCGAGGCAATTTGAAAGTTTAATGAAGTGAATAATAAATTAAATACATTGACTATTGGTGATAACTTAAACAAAAACTCAGATAAACCAGTGCATCGATTTCAAAGATAATATACTACAAAACCTTTCAACCAGTTTAGGTAGCAGAAGTTCAACCTTTCTAAATGACATAATATGAAGAGGTTTATCAAAATTTTCCAAGAACAAAAAAGAATTAATGTCATTCAAGTACATAACTACTATTTCTACTTTTTATGCAATGAATAAAAGTTTGAAATTGGATTACTAAAGACTGTTGTAAAGAAAGGGCAATGAAATATTACCTAACATCCATTTGCATTTGCTCCACTACTTGCCTGTAAACAACATAAATAGAATAAGTAAAACCAAATAAATGAATAGAAGCTCAATTGTCAATTTTCACCACAAAAGCTCAAGACTTTAAGCCAACCCATCACAAACACGAAACCCAAATCCTAATTATCGCAAATCAAATCCAATAACAGTTCCCTCCCCCCCACCCCCCCGAAAAAAAATTTTGATAGTTAGCAAAACAACATGAATCCTAATACAAAATGAACAATCAAATCAAAAGATTAGCATGAAAGGACACACAAATCACGGAAAGGATAAAATAAAGGAACCAAGAAAATCCATCTTTCAATTTCTTACAACATAATTAGATAGGTGAGGTGGATGGTATAAACAAGTAGAGACATACTTGAACAAACAATAGTAGAAAAACAGCCAAAAGGAAAAAATATAAATGTATTTCCTCAAAGGTTGGCTAAATGAAGGATATATGAAATTCAAAAAATATGACCAAGAAGAAAACGAAAAAGCACCCTTTTTCCCCCTGTTTTTTTGGTTTTGGTGGGGATTTGATGAAGAGTGGGGATTTTCACCTAAGGGGTTTCAAACTTCAAACCCACCAACCCAACAACAATTTTCCAGATTCATGAATTTAGACCAACTAGGTGCTCAAAAACCCAAAATTTCGCAAAGAAAAACAACAAAAACTAGAGTAAGATGAAGATTAAATTTTGTGAGGGTTTGATCACAACACACAACAAATTAAGCTGAAACAACATCCCTGGCAGGAATAAGAGTAAGGTCAGTAACACCATGAGGGAAAAGATGAACTACAATGTGCCCAACGATGAGCACTACTAAGAGCCCTTTCACAGTTTCGTAAACCTTGTAAACAGACCCCACCTTACAGAAACAACAAGAAAATTTAGCAGTTACCATAGTATACCAATCAACAACCAAGTACTTCTACAAATTTTTCACAGCCAAACAACAAATTAAATCATTCTCTTAGCGAACATAACTATAACAAAATCGAAGAGAGAAGTGAATCATACACTTAAAAAATTAAGCTTTTCATTTACTTTCAAGCAATTATAGGCAGTTTAATTTACAATCAACAGAAGCAGAACTACATGCATGTATAATTGCAAAATTCCATTTGACATGCAAGAGTTTGTAGACACCGAGTTTTGCACCGATATAATCTCGACTCATTAAGTTCAGCAAGTCATTTGGGTCAAGCGCCAAAAAATGGGTCACTGAGCCCATAAGATCAACAGCGTGGGCCCAAGGAATCAAAGCCACCCACCTGCATTCAATAAAACCTACCTGGGTTTTAAGTTTCAGAAAACAGCCCAACGAGAAGCAGGCTCAAGGCGCGCCCCTAGCACAGAAGAATAATAAAACCCAGTTGGGTTTTAAACTCTGTAGGACGCGTCATTTTGAAGCAGCCATGTCAGCAATCCGTGTGATGGGATTTAAAACCCAGGCATGTTTTATTTCTCAAAGTTGGTGCCAAAATTCTCATGCAATCCCTTGATCATAGCCCACGTGCATTGACCTTGCCTTGACCCTTAAAACTCGTATAGGGTTTGATTCTGCATGGATAGGAAGGGCATGATTGTTGGGGTATGTTCCCTCCATTTTCCCTCCTAAAACACTCACCCCATCACCTATAAATACCCCCTCCATTTCACCCTCATCATCATCTATTCTCACCAACTATCACCATTATACTCAAAATTCTCTCCATCAATTACCTCCATTATTCTACCCAAATTATCATAAACTATTCTCACCACCTATACTCAAACTCTCTCAAAACTCCATTACTCATGCTCTCCTTCTAACTCTTCCATAATCATTCTCATTTCATCATCATTCTCATACCACCATCCTAACCATTCCCATATTCCTCTTTCCATCCAAGCCACAAGTCAAGCTCAAGTCAAGGCATAAATTTCATCACATTCATTACCTTTAAACAAGGTTTGCAGTTTGTTATTATCATGTTTAAATCATGTAATTTATATTTTAATTCCCTTACTTGTACATATTTTTGTAAAGAAAACATCATGTTTTAATCTTGCATATTCGGAATAATAACATCGCGAAATTAATTTAACTTTTTCCCGCTCTCTTTCATTTCAAGTTTGATTTTAGTAGAGTCTGTTTTGTTAAACAAGCGAATTCGAGAATTATTTTAATTTTCGAATTCGTAACCTTACCCCCGGACTTAGAATTCGGGTTCGTAGACCGGAGTCACTTTTTATCATTTTACGGTTTGTCGATTTCCTTAAATCGACTGGCGACTCTTTTACCATTTTATAAACCCGTTTAATTGTTTAAAATGTTCATTTTTGCATAAAAATAATTTAAAAAATGATTTAATTCATATCCATCACTAATTCGAGGCTAGGCCAGAGAGAAATGGACTAGAAATTGATAAAACCCCTGCGGGTTTTATCAATTTCAATCTATATCTCTCTGGGCCGGGGAGGCAAGAGGCCCAGCCCAGGATTCATCAAAACCCCCGCGGGTTTTAATGAATTCTGGTGGCCTGCTTGTTCCTTCTTGGGCCTAAATTTGGTGTTTGGGCCGGGATTAAATTATTATTGAAATATTTTGTGCAATTTAGAAAAATTTAAATAATAAAAAACGGATTTGTAAATAAATAAAGTTTCATCACCCTGAAAAGGAATTTCAAAAATAAAAATATCCTTATTTAAGGGTTAAGCAACCTTAGTCGGCTCCCGATCACCTAAGTAGCGCATCCGAAACAATTTCCCCGAATGGGAATTTTCCGGGTCCTACAGATTGGCGACTCCACTGGGGACTTAAAACTTAAAAAAAGGGTAAAACTTGAACAAATCGAATTGATTTGAAATTGTAAAAGGGGGAGGTTGATTTATTTCGCGATTTTATTATTCTTTTTAGGCATCCTTTGCATATCGGGCCACTAATCGGGTCTTTTGACAAGTTAGCACAAAGGCGACGGTTTAAGTAATAACTAGGACTATTTGCCCGAGAGCGGGCGACCACTACTTGTTTGATGCACCCTACATCGCCAAAAATTTGGTCTCTCATCTCCCCATGTTATACTCAAAGGGCTTCCTTGAAGTCCGATGTGCAACTCCTCACACTCCTTACCAACAATTTTAGGGGTAAGGTGAACCGAGGCTAGAACGTGCGGTAGGCCATGTTAACCCAACCATAGTAATCCATGAATATAGAGCCTTGGTTTAGGGTACCCCTCACGTTGTATGCTATGCGCTATGTGTTCCCCTTCCCCTTCCCCTTTTTCTTTTTTTTCTTGTAAAGAGTCGACACTAGTTTAGAGGTTTCATTTTAATCCATATAAAATTCATTGGGTTGAGAAAATGATTATTTATCAGTTAGTATAATTAACCCAAAAGCATCATGGTTAGCCTAGTGGAAGGGCCCATTTATGTACAAGGGTTGATTATTTTAATTAATAAATAAAAATTGACTCACCTTTGATGATATTATATGGCCCTTTACGAAATTCTCTTAACAAAGGTCCAAAAATTTAATTAAAAGTTCAACAAAGTTAATGAATAACGTTTTAGACTGTATAATAGTCACTAGGCTTGAGTAAATTAATTTATCGATTTAATTAATAAATCCATCATATTTATGGTTGGCCCATTGTTAGGCACAACCATATTGGATTTGTCAATTAAGCCCGTGAATTAATTATAACTCGCTTATTATTGACTTTATTCAGTCCTTTACAATATCCATTTCCCTTGAGATTAAAAAAATATATTTAAAAAAAAAGGTTGTCGGTCTTGTAGAACATTATTCTAGTCCGCATAATAGCCAACATAGCTTGAGCTGTCTAAGTTGTTGGGACAAATTACGGATTCTCCTTAAAACGTCTGTCTGTGGATTAGGCCCATCCGAATTGAGAAATGCTGACTTGTATCTTTCCACTTATGATCAGCTTGCTACATTTGACTTTATCCGGCCCTTTATAATGATCTTGTTGTAAAAAGTGTTGTTGTTTGTCTTAGGATCATGTAGAGGTCATGACACGCAAACCTGTTTCATAGTTGGGTTGTTTCCTAAGTTCGTATATAAGTGTCTTGCATTCCTTGGGAGGTCTCATACAGGTTCGTAGGGCATGGGTGAGTCCTTTTCCAGAGTCAACAAATGAATGTCCTGCATTATAGAAGTCTCCTATTGGGTCTACATCATGCAAAACCCATGCCATGGTTTAGTAGTTAAGTCTTTTTCTTGAATTAGCATGTAAGTGTTTGTCATTCTTAGAAAGTCTCATATAGATTCATAGGTCATGAAAACACATGTCGTGGGTGAGTCTGTGTCTGGAATCATCATGCAAATATCTGTATTTTTATTAAGAAGTCTAGTTGGTAAGTCGTTTTTATATAGAGTTTTTAGGGCTCAAAACATGTTAGTTTCATGCTTTTTATATCCAAAATCCCGTATTTTTATGTCAATTACTGTGATTTATACACTTGTTCGTGAGATTGGTGTGTTTTGCAGGAATTAATGGAATTATATCAAAAAGCATGTGTTGAAGGAAAAATGGGAAAAATCAAAGAAAATAAAAAAGGAGTTGAAGAAGAAGAAGGGAAAGAAGAGAAACTGCCGAGATTGCCACGACCCAAGCCCAGCTGAGACGGAACGACAAAGCGTGGCCAGCGTTCTCAAAGCGCAGCTAGCGCCTTGTCTAGAGACTTTGATAACCGAGATAGAGCAAAATGCTACCAGTGCTTTTCGCGCACTGCCAGCGCCAAGACATAGAAGATCCTTGCTTTTGAACAAAACGCAACCAACTTTTTTGAAACGCAACCAGCGTTTCGTACCCTAATCCAGCCCTATAAAAGGGATTTAAGTCCGCCGTTTTGGGGAGGAAGTTTTTATGGGAGATTAGAGTAGTTTTAGACTAGTTTTTAGCGTAGATTTTTAGGGAGATTTTAGATACTTTCTTTCCAGTTAATTCACAAACATTGTTATTAGATTAGATTGTTGCTTGTGATCGAAGAACACGAAAGAGATCTATTCGAGTGACACGAAGAGATCGATTCCGCCAATTCGAACACGGTTATTTCTATTTCACTTTCATGCTTTCTTGTTCTTGTTTAGATTTTGCGATGTTTACTTTCAGTAATATGAGTAGCTAATTTCTTTTGTTTGAGGATAAACTCGATGTCTATTGATTGAATTTGAATACAGTCTCGGTGTTAGGTTATCCTTTTATTCGTTTAATCTGCGTATATTATATGTCATGGTAATTAGGCAACAGAACGACAACTTGAGTCTTTACCTGGTATTAGATTCTCGACAACAGAACGACAGTTTGAGTCTTGAATTGGAAGGTGTAGATTGAATAGGTTTAGAAAATAGTTAGACATAATGATTCTTGTCTAGGGTCAAATTATAATCAGTTCTTTATCTTTGACTGGATTAAATAATTAGAAATAATGTTTTGTTTAATCACTGTAACTCACTTCTGATCGAAAGATCGATGTGATAAGGCCTAGAAAGATTATAGACCCTGAATTATCTTTTTACCTGCATCGGGATTGTTGATGATTTGATTGATTGACTAGAGTGGACTCCCCTGAACGCTTTTAATTAATTGGTTAAACCCTAAAAATTCCTGCTTTCTTAGTTTAGTTTAGAAAACCTTACCACAACCCTTGGATCGACCTAGCATTCTTTGTAGCGAACTAGTTCAGTGCGTGGTTGAATGCAAATCCCTGAGAGAACGATATTTTATTACTACACAGACCCGTTCACTTGCGGTACACAGACACCTTACTAGTTTAGGTTTGTCAAGTTTTTGGCGCCGTTGCCGGGGATTTGTCCCCCCAACCGCCATTGGACGAACGCGCTCTGGGTGACTAGGTTATTTACTTTTTGCTATTTTTCTCTATTTTTCTTTATTACACCCGGTGTTCTTGCTTTTGTCTTTTTTAGGTTTATGCAAAAAGATTTCTCTTTCGAGTACGATCCCGAGATCGAACGCACACTTCGAGAGAGAAGGAAGAGAGCGAGACTGGAGAAAGAACAACAAGAAAACCAAGAAACGGATGAAGAAGAGCAAGAATCAAAATCGGAAAAGGAAGAAGAGATGGGAGAACAATGACCAATGACATTCGTACAGTATCTGACTCCCAATGTCACTAACTCACAATCAACAATCAACGGTCCTACCATCCAAGCGAACAACTATGAACTACGTCAATCTTTGATCAACTTGATGTCAAAGTCACCATTACATGGATTGGCTAACAAGGATCCGAACCGTCATCTGCGACTTTTTCGTCAAGCTTGTGACACTTACAAGGCAAACAACGTGTCGGAGGACGCCATCAAACTGCGTCTCTTCTCGTTCTCGTTGGAAGGCAAGGCGTGGGAGTGGCTCGATTCGCTTCCTCCAAATTCGATCACAACGTTCGATGAACTCGCCAGCACCTTTTTGGCGAAGTACTTTCCTCTAAAGCAAGCTCACCAGCCTAAGGAATCATATTTCTACATTGACACAAGAGCTGGATGAGTCACTGTACGATGCTTGGGAGAGATTTAAGGACATTCTTCGACAATGTCCTCAGCATGGATTCGAACCATGGGTTCCTGTCCAATCCTTCTTCAATGGAGTGAATGAGTCGACGAGAGGAAGCATCTTCTCTGCAGCCGGAGGCGATCTTATGGACAAGACTGTGCCTCAAATCACAAGTCTGATCGAGCATCTAGGGAATAACTCATATCAATGGTCTAAGCCCCGCTAAAAGGTGGGAGGTAAGTTTAATGTTGATGCAAATTGTCATCTAAACTTGATTCTTTACGCAAAAAATGGACCAATTGAGTTTGCCATCTAACCCTCCGACGTGCAATGTCTGTCAGTTGACCGAACATGAAACTTTTACTTGCCCTACAGGTGGAGTTAGTAATGAACAAGTCCAACATGCCAACTATATTGGCAACCCGAGACAAAACTATGACATGAACTCTAACACTTACCATCCTGGACTTAGAAACCACCCGAACATGTCCTATAGGAATGACAACCCTACTGGTCCTCTTCAAGGACAAGGACAACAAAACTATGTTCCCCCACCTCAAAGACCACCTCAACAAGGCCCTCCTCGAAAGTCTAATTTAGAAACCATGATGGAAAGCCTTATCGCCGGACAACAGAAATAGGAAGGTGTCATAAAAGACCAAATGCAAAAGGTAGAGGCTTTAGCAACCCACAATAAAATTTTAGAAAATCAGATTGCTAATTCAACAACTCCCTCTACTAGTTTACCACCTCAACTTGTCCCTAATCCGGGTGCTTAGTGTAATGCTATAACTTGCGAGGAAGAGAACCTTAGGTGTGAACCTTTAAGAGAGCATAATTTACAAGGGGTAGTCAAGACCGACCCTAAACCGGTCCTATTAGAGGAAACCATAACACCCTCGATTATGCCTAAGAAGGAAGACCTAAACAATTTTAGGATCCATGTTCAGTAGGATGGTAAGCCCATCAAGTATGCGTTGTTTGATACAGGATCTAGAGTGAAATGATTTACCTAAGTCTTACGTAAGGAAGTACAACCATAGGGAATTAAGGGTGACCGATAAGATTCTTTGTCTAGCAGACAAGACCCTTAGGAAACCTCTAGGGATCTTATATGACACTCCCCTCCAAATAGAAGAGCATGTTGTTTCTATTGATTTAATGATCTTAGATACAGGAGAAGATCCAGACACGGAGATTATTATAGGGAGATCTTTCCTTTCAGCTGTTAATTGCAAGATGGATATGAGGAAAGGAACAATGATCATCGAGCTAGGAAAGTCGATGACGGAGTACGAAGTATGAAAAGGCAAGTTGATTCAAAAACATGTTTCGAAAATAATTCATGATGATGGAGATCCGGTTCCAAAGCGGATCAAGGAACCCGATGAGTAGGGTCCATAACGTCGAGCTAACGACGTTAAACAAAGCAACCCCGGGAAGTACATCAATATCTAATATCTATTTTTCCCACTTTTTTTTATTTTCTTTCAGTTTTTATTCCTTAGTATTTTTTATTTTGATGTTTACTGATTTTTTCTTTTAAGTGTGTAGAGAAAAAGAAGAAATTCAAGAAAATTTATGGCTATTATTGAAATTATTATTTCTAACCTAATAAATTTTAAGTTGGTAGATGTTTGTAGGGAATTTTGGTATGTCAAATTTTAGGGAAAATAAGAAGGAGAAAAAGAAAAGGGAGAAAACAAGTAAAAATTGGCCAAGAAAATCGAATTTCCACCATCAGGTGGCAAAACACTGGCAGCGCCTCGTCCAGAAGGTCCAGGTGAGTGATTTTTGCAAAACGCTACCAGCGCTTTGTTCGTTTTGCCCAGGTATTGCCCGCCTTATGAGTTTTAATCGGGGCCTTTCTTTTCTTTTCAATTGAAAACTTTCCTCGTTGCTTTTTGCCCTAATCCCGACCCCCTACTCCCCGAACACGCCCAGCTCCCCTCAACCACCACCCTCCTCACCGTCCTCCTTGTCGGCACCGACGAACACCACCACCACCACCTTTCTTCTCCTTATTTCTTCACCTACACTCTAGCACTCTCACCCTTTGAACTTTCAAGTTTCCATTCCTCTTCTCTCTACAAGTTCAAGGTATGGAATTCTCAACTCTTTCTCTTGTTCTTTGATTATATACTTCGATTATGGTATGATTTTGATTGAATACTTGAGTTTATTGAGTAATTTGTTGAATTTATACCATATACCATGTCCTAGATTCGAATTTCTTGATTTGGGTTTGATTCTTGGATTGAATTCTTGATTAGGGCATGATTTGAGTTGATTGATTTTGATCCTTTTGTTCTAAAGTTGAGTGAATTATAATGTTGGGTGAATTGAGAGAGCAATGCGATGTTGAAATTGAGAAATTTAGGTAGGATTTGGATGGTGAATGTGCTGTGGTGTTATACTCTGTTTTTTTGGTGTGGTTTTAGGTTAGACTAATCTTAATATCAATCCCTAGTATCAAATAAGTATGGGGGACTGTTAGTATTGAGTTTATGCATTATGATCATGCTTATTTGATACCTAGTATTTATCTTTGGTGATTGTACTAATTTTGTGAATGTTTTTAGATGGTGAGAACTAAAAATCCAAGCTTCTCCGGACCCCCGGGCGATGACAATGAAGCCGGAGGAAGCCGGAAGCGCAAAGCTACGACGACCGAGAAAGGAAAATAGAAGGCCACGGCTCCCAGGGACTCGAGGAGCTTGAACCCCTTCAACTTCGAATGGGAGACCAAGAAGAGATACGATTCCCTTTCCCAAAGAGCCCTCATCCCCACCAAATACATGTGTGAATCAATCTTGCGTAACTGTGGGATGTTGGATGATGTGAATTGGATGTTAGGACGTTGTCATATGACCAACATTGGTAGATTAGGCGAGCTGACCTTTAGGGGGATCACCCTTGGATTCTTGTCTACCCTAGTAGTTAACCTCCAAGGGAGGGATGGGTGCATTCGATTTCAGCTTCTGGGGGTAGAAAAGACTATGACTGTGTCCGAGTTTGCCCGTACCTTTGGGTTACCTGAACGTACATGTTGGAATTCGTCCCTCAACCTATATATAGAATGGGATGGAAAGGGTTTCTTTTACAGAATTTCTGGTTTTGACAATTGAGACCCTAGCAACACTCCCGCGACTTTGATTAGGAACCCCGTGATGAGGTATGTTCACCGCATCCTCTCTTGCGGTATCTTCGGGAGACCCGGTAGCTCAAACAAAGCTACCCGGGCTGATTGTTACATGTTGCACTCCATGCTTGATGCCGACACACGTGCCGACCCTGCAGCTATGCTTGCTCACCACCTTTCGAGTGTCGCTACCTCATCCAACAAGGGCATTGCCATGGGGGTTACATCACGCACCTTGCACACCAATTCGGCTTTAGACCGCCTAGGAACCCCACTGACCTTGTCCCGGGTAGCATACTTTTGGATGGGACCAGTGTAATTCCTTTGGTTTGTGCAAGTTTGACAAAGACTCGCGTTGTCTTTGGGTCTATCCCAACAACGCTAGGTTACCCGTGCCTCACCCCCACACCTCACCCCAAGTTGTTGAGAACTTGCTTTGGATGCCACCTTTTCCTGAGTTTGATCCCGAGCCTGATCCTGAAATCCACCCTGACCCTCAACGCGAGCAACCTCAGTTGGACTATGAGGCACGCTTTCGCGACCTCCAAACCACCGTGTAAACGAGTTGTGGGAGAGTTTTTCCGAGTATAGGGGTCAGTCTGACTTGCGTTTCGACCGTCTTGACGAGTCCATCGCTAACCTTACCGGCCTTATACAGGCCATGTTTGATCGAACCTCACCACCACCAGGACCGAGCCTTACCAACCCTTCCCCACCGACCGAGGATCCTTGATCCTTTGCTTGCCCTTACCCTTCATCGTTGTCTTCTGCATTGTGGACAATGCAACGTTTAAGCATGGGCGCGGGGGGGGGGGGGGGGGTTGAATATTTCACTTTTGTGAATATTTTTTTCTTGTTTCTCTTTTTTTTCGTTTATTTTTCTTTTATTTTCGTCTTTGTTTTTCTTGTTTCATACTTATTTTTCAGTTTTTAGTGTGGTTTTCTTATTTTTGCGTGTTTCTCTTATTTGTTTGTTCATAGTTTAGTATGCTCTCTAGTTTTAGCTTGTTTGTTTGAGTTTTCAGTGTGTTTTCCTTCGTTATTCTCAGTTTTTCTTTCTAGTTTTCTTCTAAATTTTTCTTTTAAAATTGCATCCACCTAGATTGCATTAGTTAGAGGAATATAGATTTCTCTTTTATTTCTTTTCTTAGTTTATTTCTTTTTCTTTCTTTTGCATCCACTTACTCAAAAATCCAAAAAAAAATTAGAAAAATTAGAAAAAGACCAAAAAAATTATAAAAGACTACAAAAAAGAAAAATGTAGGATAGGACTAGGATTAAAATCGGAAACACCTTCGGTGATGATTTGTAAACCTTTCTTACTTTCAGTTTAACTTGTTTCGCTTAGAAAAGTCTGGATGAGATCTCAAAAGTTTTTGAAACCTTTTTCCTTCAAATCTTCTGAATTTGAGTCAAGTTATGAAAGTTTTACCTTACTACTTTGACTATCTTGGAAAGTATAAATGTGCGTGCCGCAAATCTTTGGGCTGAGTTTAGTTGATTAAGCCCCATCCTCCCGTGAGTACACATTGCCCAAAAATTTGAATTGATCACTTTTATCAATTCCATGATTCCCTGAGTGACTCACTCATTAGTTGCATCTCTAGAACTTGCTTTGCATCTTGCTTGAAACTACATATTTGCATTGCATGCTGTGACAAAGTGATTAAGGCATTCATTTTATTTTGTTAAACTACATAGCCAAATAGCGTCCTTTACATTATATTTACCGTTCTTTTTGCCCCGCCTAGCCTTTGTTTGTCCTTCTTTCATGATTGAGCCCTAACAATACAAGCCTTGGCCTTTGATATTCAATATCCCTTTGCCTTGCTTGGTTGAATGAGAGTTTGTCGTTTTTTGGAAGGAACAGTTGGTTTGGTGTGTTTGTGAACAAAAATATGAAGTTTGGGAGAGATTGTGCTTATTGTTTCAAGTTAGGAGAAACTGAAAGTCCCACCCTTTGAATAATTAGTGTTTGGTTAAGTTGTTCTTATATTATATCGAGGTCGAAGTTGTAATTCCATAGTTTTCTTCTCCCCGATCACCCACCAAAAAGTATAAAATAAAAATAAAAATAAAGAGTTCCAAAAGAAAAGGGTGATTAGGGAGATTCAATTTAAGGTTCTGAAAACTTTTACCTGGTTGTATTCAGTTGAGATTTTGATGTTGTTGAGGGTGAAAGGTGAAATTTCCTTGCATACATCAAGCAAAAGGAGAGTTGAGAGTGTTTTATTCATTATCAATCCAAGCATGGCTCTTAACTCCTCATTCCCAAATTTTACCGCTCCTTAGCCCTAACCTAAGCCCCGTTACAACCTCGAAAAGTCCTTTTGATTGTCACTTGTGCATTGCAAACCAGTTGTGGAGAGCGAGGTTCTTACCAAGCATATGGCAGTTTGTTTCAATTGGTCTGAGTATGAGAAAAACCCACATACATATTCAAATTTGAGTGATTGAGTGATTTTATTCTTTCCTATGTGAGGTTTGCTCTTTTTGACTTACTTACGTCCATAACCAAACGCGCATATTTGCATTACTCTTAAGACTGTTGGCCAATTTATGCTTCTGAAGTACTTGTTCTCTCCTTTTTGGTTTCGAAAATTTCTTCCTTTCTATTTTGAATTGAGTTTTGATCTTGTCAAGACTGATCTTTGTGTTTACTTGTTGAATTGATGTGTTAGAATGGTTAGCCTGAGGGGGTGTTTAGATTTTGTTTTTGTAACCCTATCGAAAACTCTTTCCGCTTCTTTTTCTTCTTAGGTTATGTTTTTCCTATCTGAGCCCTAATCCTCCTGTTTTCAATTCTGACTTGCTTGAGGACAAGCAAGAGTGAAGCATAGGTGGGTTTGATAAGTCGTTTTTATATAGAGCTTTTAGGGCTCAAAACATGTCAGTTTCATACTTTTTATATCCGAAATCCCGAATTTATATGTCAATTTCTGTGATTTATACACTTGTTCGTGAGATTGGTGTGTTATGCAGGAATTAATGGAATTATATCAAAAAGCATGTGTTGAAGAAAAAATGGGAAAAATCAAAGAAAATAAAAAAGGAGTTGAAGAAGAAGAAGGGAAAGAAGAGAAACGGCCAGATTGCCACGGCCCAAGCCCAGCTGAGACGGAACGACAAGAGCGGCCAACGTTCTCAAAATGCAGTCAGCGCCTTGTCCAGAGACTTTGATATCCGAGAAAGAGCAAAACGCTACCAGCGCTTTTCGGGCGCAGCCATGGCCAAGACACGGAAGATCCTTACTTTTGAACAAAACGCAGCCAGCGTTTTGTTCCCTAATCTGGCCCTATAAAAGGGATTTAAGTCCGCCGTTTTGGGGAGGAAGTTTTTATTGGAGATTAGAGTAGTTTTAGACTAGTTTTTAGCGTGGCTTTTTAGGGAGATTTTAGATACTTTCTTTCCAGTTAATTCACAAACATTGTTATTAGATTCGATTGTTGCTTGTGATCGAAGAACACGAAAGAGATCTTTTGGGGTGACACGAAGAGATCGATTCCGCCAATTCGAACACGGTTATTTCTATTTACTTTCATGATTTCTTGTTCTTGTTTAGATTTTGCGATGTTTACTTTCACTAATATGAGTAGCTAATTTCCTTTGTTTGGGGGATAAACTCGATGTCTATTGATTGAATTTGAATACAGTCTCGGTGTTAGGTTATTCTTTTATTCGTTCAATCTACGTGTATTGTATGTCATGGTAATTTGGCAACAGAACGACAGTTTGAGTCTTTGCCTGGTATTAGATTCTCGACAATAGAACGACAGTTTGAGTCTTGAATTGGAAGGCGTAGATTGAATAGGTTTAGAAAATAGTTAAGACATAATGATTCTTGCCTAGGGTCAATTTATAATCAGTTCTTTATCTTTGATTAGATTAAATAGTTAGAAATAATGTTTAGTTTAATCATTGTAACTCACTTCTGATCGAAATATCGATGTGATAAGGCCTAGAAAGATTATAGACCCCGAATTATCTTGTTACCTGCACTGGGATTGTTGATAATTTGATTCATTGACTCGAGTGGACTCCCTTAAATGCTTTTGTTTAATTGGTTAAACCCTAAGAATTCCTGCTTTCTTAGTTTAGTTTAGAAAACCTCACCATAACCCTTGGATCGACCTAGCATTCTTTGTAGCGAACTAGTTCAGTGCGTGGTTGAACGCAAATCCCTAAGAGAGAACGATATTTTATTACTACACAGACTCGAACAGTTGCGGTACACAGACACCTTACTAGTTTAGGTCTGTCACTAGTGTAAACCCATGTCATTGGTGAGTCTTTTCTCGTGTTGGCATATCATGTGATTGTCTGTCTTTTTTTAGGAAGTCTAATGTAAACCCATGTCATAGGTTAGTCTTTCCAGATCAGCATATAGGCATTTGCACTTTAGGAAGTCTCACATAGAATTTAGGACGTGTAGATCTATGTCGTAGGTAAGTCTTTACCTTAAGTCAGCATGCAGAGGTCTTGCATCCTAGGAAGTCTCATGTAGGTCAGTTAGCACATTCAAACCCATGTCCTGGGTGAGTCTCTCCCGAGTCAGCATATAGGCCTTTTTTTCATTTTAAGAAGTCCATATAGGTGATTTAGGTCATGCATGCATTGGGATGAGTTTTTTTCATTTGTCTAGTGTTAAGGTCAAGGCTTGAGCTAACCATAACGGAAATGTTTGGATGACAAGAAATTTTGCAACTACCATAGATCCCGAGGGAACAACATGGAGAATTGTTAGACTTTGGAGCACATAATCCATTAAGGGAAACTGCCCCCACCGAAAGCAGCACAAAGGACCAAACATAACATGGATTCCCCATACGAAAACAAGGAGGGCACATCATCAAAGGAGCTTTAGAAGTAGCTACAGTACTGGTTGTCAAGTATTTCATACTCAGAGTCTGTAAGAGCAAGTTCTTCATTTATTTTTTGAATTCGGTTGCTCTTGTTGCTACTTGATCAAACAGAATTTCATGCTTGTGTTTTTTATTTGAGTTGAAAAGTTCTCTCATCTATCCATCATCTGTATAAACCAAGTCTGACAATTTCACATTCTCTTATCCTTCAATATTTGTCATATACCTCGTTTCCATCCTTTAACCTTCTTGAATTCAAGGTTAGAGAGATGAAGAAAGCGAAAAAAGAGACAGAGAAAAAAAGAGTGAAAAACTATAGAGTGGCCGGTTAGAAAACCTCATTAAGGCAAACCAGGCAAAAGGAGAGAATAAAAAATTGATTGAGAGAAGTCAGCCTGCACCTTCCATCCAACAGGCTGAGCAAAAGGAGAGAATATCGTCAGGAAAGACCAAATCTCATAATCTCTCTAAAGTGAGCACTCTTCATTAGAAATGTCGCAGCTTAACCAAATGTGTCGAGGACAGGGGGCTTCAACCCAACCTTCATTTCACCACCCATATTACCCTCATCTTTTCATCCAATCTCGACTTACCACCTACCACTCACATCTTTGACCTCTCCATCAAACCTTAACCCTTTTCAAACCCTTAACCCAATCCAAAAGGAGTCAACCCATGAAGAAGGAGTTTGAAGGGGGAAAGAAAAAAACCTTAGCCTTGACCTACCTGGTTATTCTCCTCATGACCAATCCATATCTACCCCAAAGCGAAAAGGTGTGTTGTGACTAATGTCATCAAAATGAGAACATGACTCAATCCCATGGAGAAGACAGTCAAAAAAAGAAGAAAGCAAAAAAAAAGAAAGAAAAACAATGAGAAAAGCAAAAAAGAAAAAAGAAAAAAAAAACAAAACCGAGATAGATAGCAAAAAAAAAGGAAATGGAAGAAAGCAAAGAAAAAAAGAAAGAAGAAAGGGAGAATAAGAAATTAGAAGGCGAAAATAAGAGTCATGCACACCTCAGAAAATCTCAAACCTTCACCTCATCATCCATACACCTCAGCCTTCTATAACCTTCACAAATCTTTCATCCATCCATAGCCTGCATATAAAACCTCAAACATTCATAACCATCTTTCCGAACCGTTAAGCCTTCCTTAAGGCACTATCCATCAAAGTTGTGCTTAAAGAACTACGACTGGCCTGATTGCACCTCGGATACGTAGGAAAACCTCTTAGAGGCCCGACCAATGTTGTTCACTTAAGAGAACATCCGTCGTTGAATAATCTGGTCTTTGAGAGAATAAAAAAAAGAGAGAATAAAAAGCTAGTCTGAAAACCCATTCGGGTGGGCTAGGTAAATGAGAGGAAACCCTGGATTTCATCATCACCATCAACCCTCCATCTTCCTTCCGTCAGACTTGGACATTATTCCAAAATCATGTTCCAACCTTTTCCCAAGAGATGATGTCTTACCCATTTGAGCATCTCTTCACCCTTTTGGGACTCGATCATTCTTTAGTGTCTCGCTATCTCATTCATCAATAAACTCTCATCTACCATCCCTTTCGACCTTTTCACAAAAGATGATGTCTATCCCATTTGACCATCTCTTCTCAATTTCAAGACACGATCATTCTTAAGTGTCTCCACATCCCATTCATTAATAAACCATTGTCAACCATCTCCTTCCCTAAACACTTCCTAACCAACCCTTTCATCGCATCTCACCCTCCGAGGACATTTCAACTTAGTCATTAATGCAAGTATGAGACTCTGTTCTTAATGCCCACCTTTAGCACACCTAAGTGTGGCTTACTTCTCAGCAAGAGCGAAAGCCGTCCACTTCAGATCAGCGACTAATTGGCAACCACATGATCATGAACAGACACAGAAACAAGCCACTCTAAACTGGGGGCTCGTGCTACCTTCGTGACGTCGTTCAAGAGATTTATTGGAGATAGCTTCTAAGAGGGACACCTACTCCCTATCCTACAAGGTCCAACATCTTCATTCTCATTGACGTCCTAATAGTGGTCTCATAAATAAAAATAAAAAAAGACAAAAAAAGAAGACAAAAAAGACAAAAAATAAAAGACAAAAAAAGAAAAAAGAAACAAGAAAAAATAAAAGAGGGGCTAACTTGAAAACCCTTTGGGCAAGTTAGGCAAAAGGAGAGATTGAGACTCACTACCAAGGACTATGCCTCCTCCTATTCCATGGTCTTCGTGCATCATATCCACACAAAATTGGGGGCTTGCAAATCTCCAAGGTGCTCTCCAAACCAGGACAGTGTCATCAAGAGTCTACGCTAAACCGGGGGCTGGGCATACATTAACATGGAAGCAATCAAGAACATCCAAGAAGCACATTCTTCAGGCCGGTTGCCTCCATCATCGTTTCATATTCCATGGATCGAAACATTACTCATCCTGAATTTTCCTGAAATTGCCCATGAGAGGCCTTGACCCTTAGAAGGCATTTTCTTAAGAAAACATTGTCCAAGAAAGTCTTTGTCTAAATATAGAGTCATGGGGTTACCTGCATGTAGAATTGCATATATAGGAAAATATAGTATCATGTGTGTGTCTTGTCCATGAGTCGTGTCAAAGTCATAAATAGTCAGTTTATTGTGCATAAAGTCAATAGTCATGCATTGCATGTATAAATGCATAAAAGCATCATGTGTGTATCTTGTCTAAGCATAATAGGTTTGCATTGCATCTATAAGTCGTGTCAGGGCCTCATAAAGTCATAGGTCGTACATTGAGTCAATTTGTCATGCATCGAGTCAGTTTGTCGTGCATCGAGACAGTATATCGTCCATTGAGTCAGTCTGTCATGCATTGAGTCAGTCTGTTGTGCATTGAATCGGTCTGTCATGTATTGAGTCAGTTTGTCCTGCATAAAGTCAATTGTCACGCATGAATGCATTGCATGGCTTGTGCAAGAGTTTAGTAGACTAGTTGCGTGCATAACCGCATACCTGAGAATGAAGAAAAAAAAAAGAAGAAAGAAGAAGCAAGGAAGTGCCACATTGTTGCTCTAGAACGCAACTGGGGGCTGTTTAAGCCATATGTTGCCAGACCGGTCGACATGGTTTCCAATCAATGACAGCAAGATTAGAGTAATCTCTAATCCAACTCTTATTGCACAAGTTAGCATCCAATCAAGTCATGCATCATCAGCCAGACGCGAATAGTACTTCTCCGACACGAAGGTCAGAATCATTTCTGCTAGACACGAATCGGACATGTCCGACACGAAGGACAGAATCGTCACTTGACTAATACAAATCAACGACCGGTCGATATTCTAGAATCCTTTCACCTAGTGAAATTTTGGCATCTGTGTGCTTGAAGCAAAATTTGAAGTATCACCTACTTTAAATTCAACTAAAAGTACTAAAACAAGCAGTAGCATGGGAGTCGCTTCAACGATAACATGCTTGTAGAAGAAATAAAGCATACGGAGCTGGCATGACGACGTTCTCTCAACCAAAAAGTCATAGCTTTTCAATAAAGCCGAAAATACTAAAAAAGGAAGAAACATGGCTGAGTGCGCCCAATAAGATGGAGTTTGTTCATCTTAAAGATTGAAGCATCAAGTCCCCAAGAAAAATAAGGGTCATCGGCAGAGTTTTGATGAAGTTTCTATCATCAAAATCCAAGAGCCGCCGGCTGAATTCGGCGCAATAAGAGCCATCAACATCGGGAAAATCTGATTCGCCTCGGGAAAATTCGTTGGATATCACCATCAACATCAGGAAATCCGATCTGCATCGGGAAATTCCATTGACCATCATCAACTACATCGGGAAAATTCGATTTGCCTCGGGAAAATTCGATAGGCATCATCGACACCGGGAAACACTGGGACATTGACAGAAAGGGAGATGAGCTGCGATCAATCTGCCAGACAGGTAAATCTCTGTATCTCTCTCCATTGTTCAAAATGATTTGACATTCCACTTTGGTTTTTGTGCAGGGAGTCATCACTGACACCAGGTCACCGCTAAAAGGCGCCATCATCCTCCAGCTACCGTTAAAAAAGCACTGACCATCATCCATTACCCGACCGCCACAAAAAAGAGGGCCCACAGCACCAACATCTTCGGTCGTCCAACGGTTGCCACCTAGAGGCCTCCGACAACATCAGCAACATCTTCAGTCGTCCAACGGTTACCACCTAAAGGCCTCCGACGACATCGTCAGCATCTTTGGTCGTCCAACGGTTGTCACCTAAAGGTCTCCGACGACATCGTCAGCATCTTCGGTCGTCCAACGGTTGCCACCTAAAGGTCCCCGACGACATCATCAGCATCTTCGGTCGTTCAACGGTTGCCACCTAAAGGCCTTTGACGACATTGTCAGCATCTTCGGTCGTCCAAAAGCCTCCGACGACATCATTAGCATCTTCGGTCGTCCAACGGTTGCCACCTAAAGGCCTTCGACGACATCGTCAACATCTTCAGTCGTCCAATGGTTGCCACCTAAAGGTCTCCGACGACATCATCAGCATCTTCGGTCCTCCAACGGTTGCCGCCTAAAGGTCTCCAACGACATCATCAGCATCTTCGGTCATCTAGTGGTTGCCACCTAAAGGCCTTCGACGACATCATCAGCATCTTCGGTCGTCTAACGGTTACCACCTAAAGGTCTCCGACGACATCATCATCATCACTAGCTTCAGTCGTCCAACGGATGCCACCTAAAGGCCTACGACGACATCACCAACGTCATCCGGCCGCAATATAAATGAGCACCGACAGCATCCATCTTCAAGTCAGGCATCAAAAGGCCAGCATCTCAGGCTACTTTGACCTTCGTCCTATTCGGACTCGATCAAAGTGGGGGCTCTCTGTAGACACCAAGATTTGCAACGATATAATCTCGACTCATCAAGTTCAGCATGTCATTTGGGCCAACCGCCAAAAAATGGGTCACTGAGCCAATAGGATCAGCAGCGTGGGCCTAAGGAATCAGAGCAGCCCACCTACATTAAATAAAACCCACCTGGGTTTTAAGTTTCAGAAAGCAGCCCAACGAGAAGCAGGCTCAAGGCGCGCCCCTGGCCTAGAAGAATAATAAAACCCAGCTGGGTTTTAAACTCTGAAGGGCGCGTCGTTTTGAAGCAGCCACGTCAGCACTCCGTGTGATGGGATTTAAAACCCAGGAGGGTTATATTTCTTAGAGCTAGCGCCAAAATTCTCATGGAATCCCTTGATTATAGCCCACGTGCATTGACCTTGTGTTGACCCCTTAAAACCCGTTTGGAGTTTGATTCTACATGGATAGGAAGGGCATGATTGTTGGGGTATGTTCCCTCCATTTTCCCTCCTAAACACTCACCCCTTCACCTATAAATACCCCCTCCATTTCACCCACATCATCATCTATTCTCACCAACTATCACCATTATACTCAAAATTCTCTCCATCAATTACTTCCATTATTCTACCCAAATTATCATAAACTATTCTCACCACCTTTACTCAAATCATTCTCATTTCATCATCATTCTCATACCACCATCCTAACCATTCCCACATTCATCTTTCCATCCAAGCCACAAGTCAAGGTCAAGTCAAGGCATAAACTTCATCTTATCCATTACCTTTAAACAAGGTTTGCACTTCGTTATTATCATATTTAAATCATCTAATTTATGTTTTAATTCCCTTACTTGTACATATTTTATAAAGAAAACATCATGTTTTGACCTTGCATGTTCGGAATAATAACATCGCAAAATTAATTTAACTTCTCCCCGCTCTCTTTCATTTCAACTTTGATTTTAGTAGAGTTTGTTTTGTTAAACAGACGAATTCGAGAACTATTTTAATTATCGAATTCGTAACCTTACCCCCGAACTTAGAATTCGGGTTCGTAGACCAGAGTCACTTTTTATCATTTTATGGTTTGTCGATTTCCTTAAATTGGCCGATGACTCTTTTACCATTTTATAAACCCGTTTAATTGTTTAAAATGTTCGCTTTTGCATAAAAATCATTTAAAAAATGATTTAATTCATATCCATCACTAATTCAAGGCTAGTCTCGAGAAAAATGGACTAGAAATTGATAAAACCCTTCAATCTATATTTGTCTGGGTCGGGGAGGCAAGAGGCCTAGCCCGGGATTCATCAAAATCCCCGCGGGTTTTAATGAATTCTGGTGGCCCGCTTGTTCCTTCTTGGACCTGAATTTGGTGTTTGGGCCGGGATTAAATTATTATTGAAATATTTTGTGCAATTTCGAATAATTTAAATAACAAAAAACGGATTTGTAAATAAATAAAGTTTCATCACCCTAAAAGGAATTTGGAAAATAAAAATATCTTTATTTAAGGATTAAGCAACCGTAGTCGGCTCCTGATCGCCTAAGTAGCGCATCCAAAACAATTGCCCCGAACGAGAATTTTCCAGGTCTTACAGAGTCCTCAAACAAATTAAACATGAAATTCATACTACTAAAACCTAATTGACATTAAAGTAGCACAATTTGCATATACAACCAGATTTTGAAATTTGAAATTAGTGACATATAAAATACTAATTTTACGATTGAAAATTATTGTACAGGTACTTGCTTACCTCTTTTGATTCTGATACATGGTCTGAGTACTCTTGGGAACAAAATTAAGTTTCAGACATACCACAGAGATGACAGAGAACGAAAGAGAATGCGAGGGATAAATAGTAGACAAAATTAAAGAGTGAACGAAAGAGAGGCATATTCACACAAGAAAGCAGGGAAACAACAATCGAACTAATAAACATCACTCTCTAGATTGCACTTGCCAAATTAGGGTTTCACGTTTGAAGGTATGGGAGAGAGGGGGCAAAGCCGAATGCAGAAGGTCTGTTTACTGGTTGTGAGACACTGAGCAAGGAGATAGAAAGAGTCGGATGTATTGTTTGAGTGTAGTGTGGGGTGCTGGAGATGTAAACAGAACAAATTAAGAATGTCATAAGAAAAAATTAACATTTGGGATAAGGGCATAAGAGGAATTCAATATTTGGTATAAATTTTAGCTTACTCATTTTTATAAGTAATATAAATAAATTAGGAATTGTAAAGCGACAAATAATATGAGAAAATAAAAATTAGTCACAATGATAAATATTTTGTAAAATAAAACTAACTAACTTGACAAATATTGTGACACAAAGGAAATATATATATATTTTTTAATAGTATAGTATGTTTCCTCTACACAATTTTGAGCAGATCCAATGTATTATTTTTGAAAACTAAACTTTTACTTGAGCATATGCATTTAGGTTTATAATAATAACCTAATGTTGATCAAAATCAATCAAACTTTAGATTTTTACTATAAGTTAGGTTTTTTTTTTTTTTTGGTCAATTTAGGTTTCACCTTATATATACATAGATTGTTGGTTTAATGAAGTAGCTAATAAAGTAGTGTTAATAGCTATGAATTATTTTTCTTTTAGTTTCTAATTTCCATATTTTATTTTATGCGTGCGCACGTACACAAAAACATATATATATATATATATATATATATATATATATATATATATATATGAATTTACTATGTGAGTAATTATCTTGTTAGATAAATAAGAAAATACCCAATAAGAACTCATTTATTTGCTCCTTTGATTCCTGTTATACATCAAACTCATAAAGTGATCTGAAAACAATGTGTAAGTAACAAACTTGATTGTAATCAAGCTATGACAAGTAAGACATAATTATAATAAGATATAATGATTGATTCTTTATCCTATCAACCAACTCTAAGATTCAATAATAGTACTTCAAGTCCAATATGGAGTATTCGGTTGACAATTTTCCTAAAAAGTTTGTCCATTTTTCCATCTTAACAAACTTTTTCCTATTTCATTGTACCTAGTGGATTAGAAAATGTTAGTGTGAGACTTGTATTTAACTCTCAAAAGCTTAGTAGATTTTTTCCAAGTTAGGGAAGGTAGCAAAAGTTTGTTCCAAGAAAGTTTTCTCGGGAAGACCTTTTTCAACATTGTAACGAATGCAATACTATACGTATAAACAATTACCGATTCTTTGATCTTAGAACCACTCGAAAGCATTATTTCATGAAACTTTTGATGCCATTGTTTTAGAGTTTGCTTAAGTCATTACAATTTTTTTAATTAAAAAAGCGGCTCGACCCATTGGACCCCAACCTCAGGGTAATCCTAACCCAATGGGCTAGCACATTAGGCCTCTAGCTATCTCAGGGTAATCCTAACACAATGAGCCTTTATTGGATCAGGGCACAACATGTCAGCGCCTAAAGTAGGGTCATCTCTCACCCACAACACTCCCACACATTCCTGGCAAGAAAGGAATGTTCCCTCCAAGAATCGAACCCTGGAAAGAAGGATGGAAGGTAGAGCTCTTGATACCAAGGCAAGGGTCAATTCGCAAGTAAATATTAATGATTTATAAGTTTACAAACTTTGTTCTCTTGTCTTTCATCAAAAGATCCTTAAGATTGTTTTATATACACTTTGTCTTATAGTTGAACATTAAAAAAACCATCTTGACATGCATATGAATAACTAGTTTATTGATACACCACAAAAAAGTGGTTTTTACCAATATGACTTATATGTTGGCAAAAGTGAAATATTTGTCAGCACAATATTTGTTGGTAATTCCAACTTGATTATGTTGTTGTTGTTGACGAATTTATACCAACAATTAAAATCCATTGGAGATACATTACCTTTACTGACAAACATAAATGTTAGAGAACGTATTTTGGCCACTTAAAAATATTCCTACGTATATTTCTTGGTAATAAATTTTCTGTCCATTTTGATATACATTGTCAAACAAATATAAATGTTGGTGATACAATTAACGCAATTTTAAAACAAGAATATATGTTGGAAATAATGCAAATAGTCGTATGCATTTGACAAATATATCATCATATAAATTAATTATTCATGTTGTAAAGAGGCAGTTGATGTAGTTATAGTATCTGAAGAATCACAATTTTCATATTCATTTGGTGCTTCAAATAGTAAAGTACATGATGTCTAAGAGTTTAGGTAATTAGGTGCAAAGTTTCAAAATGAACCATAATAGTTCGTTAGATACCATTTACTAAGAGTTAAAAATAATATTCTAAACAACATACATAGCCTTACTCTACTTGACGGTATCTCTATTTTCTTCAATAGTGTTGTCTTCGTAATATTCATTGCTATTTACATCGGCTTCGACATCAACCTTTGCAACTGCAACAACATCATTTTCACTATCCTCAAGTAAAACGAGAAGATAATCTGATAGCTCTTGTGAATTTGCACACAATTAAACTAAGTAAAGAAAACTAACTCACTAACAACTAATTTCAAAATGCCAATGCGAAGAAATAATTATTGATATTAATTGGCTAATTCCAAATCAACATACAGTCAAACTGGACGAAAAAATAGACATTCAAACTATCCTCTGTGTTTGTATGTAGAGGTTAGAAAGAAAGAGTGTTACCTAGACATAAAATGTTGGAAATTTTTAGGAAACACAGTTATACAAAATAAGGGATCACATGGGCAGTTAGGAGTCGAGGGTCAAAACCCATCTCCCCTTAAGACTTATTTACAAGAACGTGAATAGAATTAAGGGTAAAACCTAACTTCTTATGAGTAAAGAACGAAGTTTCTCAAGAACTCTCAAAGAATGTCGTTGCAGTCAACACCTCAAAGAGTGTCTTGAGGCTCTCAAGGAATTTGAAGAAGATGAGAAGAGGTATGTCTAGGATGAATGAATTCATACTCCTTTTATAGCGGAGTAGAGCATCAAGACTTCCCTCACAATTTCCACAATTCAAGAGCATGATTCATGGGATTGCAAGCTTGATTGTGGAAGTTAATATTGACAAATGAATTCAATCAATATTCAACCAATTTTTAATCCCTATGTGTTAATATCAAAGGCTACAATCTAGAAAAATCAAATTACATGTTGTTGGGCACCACCACGGTCCGTGGTGCACCTACCACGACCCGTGTCAAGCAGACACGGTTTGTGTTAGACCAATTGCAACTTTCTTGAGCTACTAGCTAGTTGTTGACACGACCCGTGTCACACCTGACACAGTCCGTGCTAGCCCAGTTTCCGCTCCAAGAATTATGTTGACCTTCCTGGTCAACTCTTTACTTATGTTTAGTGAATTTCTAACCTTCATTAGCCTTTTAACTCTTGAAGTACTCCAACAATCCCCCGCCATTTCAAAAGTCATGAAACTACTTGAAATAACTCAGGATAACCTTGGGTATATTACTCCCGCCATTCATGCCACCACCTAGAAAACTTGAACACCAGAGAAACCAAGGAGTATATATGCATCGTGAAAGTGTTTTTGAACTTGAACTTTCACTCAGTGTACATAATTTCAATTCATGTGAATGGAATAGTTGACAAGCTTTGAACTTTTCATCCATATTTGACTAATTAGATACATATCACACATACAACTCAATCCTTACTCAAACAATTAACATTATTTATAACCGACCATGTGTTCATTACCCTCTGCAAAGACAATCAAGCCCTGCCCTAGGCTATCCGAAGCGGTCCACTTCACATAATTGAGCTCCCCATCTTAAAGATTCCAAAGTCTGTTAATGCGTCATAGACCCAAATATTCTAATCATTATGATCCTTGAGCATCAGTTGACCTTGGGATGAATAATAGAATTGATGTTCCAATTGTCCGACAATGTCGTCAACCATTGAACTCAAGATTTGACCACATATGTCAAGTGTAAATTGGAGCTCTATTTTTAACAATTTATGAGTGAGCTTTACTCCCATCCCGGTTATGAAGGATCGCTAGATAATCTTGTGACCTTGTAAGAATTTGATCATGATACTTTTGAGCGCCCTATTTACCTAAGATCACTAGATATATACATATCTTTCCATAACCTCACTTATCATGATCATATCTCAAACTTAACATTTCTTCCCTTATGTGATTCACCTCACTATAAGCTTAGGTAAGAAATATTTTACCCCTTGTCATAGTACGACTAAACCATCGCATTATAAGCTTTGGTAAAAGTTAAATATTATCTTCAGATGAGTTCATACTAAACTTACAAACCGAATGCTTTAGTAAGCAGGCTTTTGAACTATGCATTCTTTTGTAACGCTTATAAAAACTCATAAACTCATAACCTTTACTATAACCTTATCCAAATAGCATGGACAATTCTCATAATCCTCACAAAGACCTCTTAATAACATAACTATAACCTTGCCCAAAATGTTCGACTACTTTTATAGTAACCTTGAAAGAAATGCTTACAAAATCTCTTAATACCATAATTATAACCTTGCCCAAGTACTTTTGACTACTTGCATATTTACCTCAAGAGGAATGCTTACAAGAACAAACATTCTTTTGCTTTTCCGCATTCTTTTCCTTGTAACTATGTCTTTATCTAAGCACCTTCGATTACATAGTTATAACTTATAGTCTTAGAGCAAGCTTATAAAACAAACTAACATTTGATTTTCCGTGTTCTTTGCATAACAATATCCAAACAAATTTGGGATTTTATTGTTATAATCTTTGTCTAAATCAAAGTACCATTTGATTTTCCATGGAAGAAGTCTCTTCTATCTTAAACTCTAAGAACCACTTAAGTCTCATGAAACTTAAAATTCCATCTTGTGTGTAACGTAAATCATTACACTTTTAACCATTTACCACAAACTTGAATACCATATGTAATTAAGCTGTTACATATCATAACATTTGCTAGGTGAGGATGAACCTCCATGATCTTGAATGATCATTTATACTTATACGACTTTTTTAATATGATGAAACATCATTTTAATTAGGGTCATATCTCCTTATACATTATTAGACCCACTTCTTAAACATTAAACCGTGGAATTGATAATCATTTGTCTCATGTGCCAATCTTACTCATAATCTTAATCCATTAATAAATCACTTAAAGGTGGATATATATAAGATCTATATACATTTTCCTTTGTAGAAAAATTAATTGAATCATGCATATCAAGCATGCAAACTTAATTCATAAACTATTAGCAAATGAAGCCATGATCATCTAATTTTATAACACATGAACTTAGGTAAACGTCATGCGTTCAAAATATACGATCATGCACATAGTCCAACATGCATACATCATGCAACTTATCTTATAGCAGATACATACTGCTTTAATTCATAAATCATGAATACTTATAATATTGGAAAGTGACGGTAAAACCAAGGACATGTATTCAACTTAAACACATGAATACATTGAATAATGATTACCTTACATCTTACATAATCATATACTTGATAAGCCTTAACCATATGCCTCAATATGTAAGCTACATATATTAGCATACAAGCCATACAAAGTATGAACCTTCTCATAAACATTTATTTAACTTATGAAGAAACATCAAGTATTACAAATAAACACTTAATAACTAAATCATCTTGGTCATACCAAGATCATTGAACATGAGAAGCTTGCAATTAGTTCATAAATCATTTATAAACTTGTGTCTATCTCACTTATGATACACCCATAGCCATTATGCTTATAATAATCATTTAAATCGGGATTATTTCTTATTAGGCTATGCGAAACTTATTGAAACATTCTTATGCGTGAAACTTAACTACCATCATGGCAAACTAGAAATAGACATTTCTACTTGTACTTATATGAACAAAATACCTTATTCATATCTTAATAATAAGAAAACATGCCATGGCCAACTTATTCACGCAATAAAATCATACGAATTAAGTTGATCTCATACTTTAAGCAAAGTTAACACAAGTCCTTATTTAACATGATATAATTACTCTTGTACTTGTCATCCCTCAAACATAAATAAATTTCTATAACATGATTGATTGACAATTTGACATAAATACTAGCATACTTGAAACTTAGATCAACTAAGACATTTTATCATAGCATACTTGTATAAGTGCTAATAACAAATATATAGTGACATATATATTTAATCAACTTATAATCATACATGGGTATGAATAATTGTCAAGCATTTATAAACACATGATTGTCAATACTTTAAGCATAAACTCACATTAGACAATCAACTTGAACTTGAGAGAAACATGCAAAGACTTGAATTAATAAACATTAGTTTCCATATAAACCTTCTTTGCATAACCAACTAATTTAGTCATATGAATTCATCTTAAAATAAATTACCATGAATCCATATTCTTACAACATCTAAATTTCCATGTCAAATTCATACATGTCATGAACATTTGCACCTTATTCATATTATGTATGCTTGAGAAGACATGAAACAAATAAGACAACACAAGTATATATCTCAAAATCATATATACTAATGAAACAAGAACTTCCATTAATAAACATTATCTTAAATCAAGCATGCGTGTATCTTTAGCGGAAAATAACACTAGTCATGTACATAAACTGAAACATGTGAATCATATAGATTGACATACATTCTTACACATGTACATATACAACTACTTAAAACACGCATGCTTATCATTTCATCAATTAACAATATAACTTGATAAAATACCAAGTACTGAAAATATAAATAATGAGTTTTGGACAATAATACACTGAACTTTAGAGGTATTAGACAATAATGCACTGAACATATTTTTTTTTTGGACTCTAACACACCAGACTTTGAGGGTATTAGACAATAATGTACTCATAACAATTCCGGTGGTGGTTGACACGGTGGCGGTCCTACTTTGAGGTGTTGTTTTTCTATTTTTTTAGAAAAAGTCTTTGCCATTCAAGAAAGTACATATAAGCAGCATGACTAATATACTTTTTTTTAAAAAAAAAAACAACAGTTCAAAGTAGACCCGCCACCAAGTCAACCACCACCGGAATTGTTCTGAGTGCATTATTGTCCAATATTCTCAAAGTTCAGTGTATTAGATTCCAGAAAAAAAGTTCAATGCATTATTGTTCAATATTCCTAAAGTTTAGTGTATTATCGTCCAATAATCCTATAAATAATTATGATAAACTTAATCAACAATTATCATGCTTTGTATTCAACCAGGCAACTCATATATGAACACCACATATATATGCTTAACCATGGAAAATATGCCATAAAAATTATAAACTCACTTAACATGACACTTTGTGATTTACTTGATAATAATAAAGACACACTTAACAACTTGGCAATATGAATAATAGCAAAGAAACATGTACTCATAGAACATCCTAACACACCACTTTATTGAAAGCTTGTAAATGGTGATTTAACAAGGAACATAAAAATAAACCACATGTTTCATATCTTTTAATTCAAATCATACCAAGATAACTTATGCCACTTAATTCAAATAAATGTTAACTTTCTCGATGTAGGCAATTTCTTCATATACTCATTAAACCTCTTGAGTATAAAAAAAATCAACCGCCATTGCCCACAATAGATCAAGATTCTAACTACACCAATCAAATAAATTACGATTTGTTGGGTTTATGGCCCATTGGATCCGCTAAGGTCCAAAACGACATAGGATACTGTTTTAATCTAATTCTAATTTCCTCTTCCAGACATATTCTGCTTGTTATTATTTGAGTTTTAATCTTACTCTATTTTCTCCTAGCCGCCCTATAAATAGGGTTCCTTTTTGTCCATTTTATTCACCAGAGCAAGAGAGAGAGAGAGAGAGAGAGAGAGAGAGAGAGAGAGAGAATATTGAGAGAGAGCTAGTGAGTCTCACCAATATTTTTCCTAGTGTATCCTGAGAGATTGTGAGTTGACTGTGAGAGAGAGATTTATATTGTAATCTCCTTTGGTGACCGTATCACACCTTGTGATAGTGATCAGGTTGTACTCCTCCTTTTCTCATAGTTGATTATTTTCTGATTGTTGCCGTCCGTGGGTTTTTCTCTGAGTTCTTCGGTTTCCCACGTAAATCTGGTGTTTGATTTTATCGCTCTAATTTTTTCGTTCCTGAATTTTGTCGTAATATCCGTCATCTCAATTTATTTCACTTCCGCTATTATCTTGCTTATTTTCTAACAAGTAGTATCAAAGAGAGGTGGAGATGGCTTCAATAATGAAGTGCGATATTCCAAAATTCGATGGAACGAGGAGTTTCACTATGTGGAGACTACAGATAAAGGCGACCCTGATTCAGCATGGGTTATGGGTGTTAGGTTTTAGGTTATATATTTCCTAAACAGATACAGATTAATTGGCGAAATATTATAACAGTTATAAACAATTAATCAACACAATTGCAGAGGCTTTAGTAATTATACCTGATCGCTAATTCCTGCTGAAGAAGAGGTTGATCTTCTAGATTCCAACGCTGAAACCCTCTACTGAAAAGTCCACGCAGCACTCCGAGAACCCGATTGCTAGATCGACCCGATCGAGACGAATCTCAATCTAAGATGTATGTGAGATTGTTTCGGGAAACAGATAATGTTTCCTGAAACTAGAACTGCAAACTAAAAGAGAGAGGAACTCAGGAAATCATCCTGGTATCTCTCTAAGAGTCTTAGGCAGTTGGTGTTGAATAATCTCTCCCAGAGACCCCTTTATATAGTATTTAGAAAACCTAGGGAAAGGGTTCAAAAACCCTAAAAGGCCGAATTAAAACGATGGCGCGTTTTCTGGGCCCAACACAGTCAGTGTTGAAACAACACGGTCCGTGTTGGACTTCAGAAGGTCCAAGTAATCGACCCATGGACACCACGGACCGTGGTGTCTCAACACGGACCGTGGTGGGTCAACACGACCCGTGTTGGGCTGATTTCTCACAGAAATCAATTTCCAACTTTTCTAAACGTGATACAATATCACTTAGGTTACACACATTGTTCCAGGGCACTGACTTGTGTGACCCAGTGGGACCAAATAATATAGTTGTAATTAAACATATTTAATTACTAATTATAGAGGTCTCTAGCAAGACATATAATTACTATATTACTTTGGTTTAATCTCCGTGTATATCGAACATTGTCGGGACATTCCCAACAATCTCCCACTTGTCCCACAAGTGTTCGATTCCTTGAATTCCCTTGTCATATATTGTCTCATGTTCAGATAAGGTAAGCTGATGTCATCCTTATGTAAGGTCCGAAACGTTCCTCGATCTCCGAGTTTAGACTTTGAAAAACAGATGATCAACTATTGATTCAACTGAGCTCGGCCAAGCATTTTCAGTCCAATCTCACCGAGTGGTCAAAAGACAATTGTCCCTAATAGGGAGGCTAATGCCATCTTGTTCAGACACACATTCTCACATGATCCAATCAGAACCTGGACAATCGCCTTTATAGCCTCATTTAAAGGCGTTTGACGCGCTCCAAAGTCACAACAGACCATGTAGTCTCTATACTGAACTCAGGATTTAGGAATTTTGAGTAGTGAGAGCTCCTATGACAATTCCCAACTTATAGAGCTCCTACTGTGGGTCAGTTCGGTAGTTGTTCTCAACAGTACCCATGTGATTGATTTATGATGTCATTACATCACTATGATCACGAAACTTGATCATCACCTCAATCCTACATGCTAATTGTGTTGATATTATCACTGTTCCTACGTGATAATACAATTAGGAACCAGGTCGACTATCGACCAAGACTAGCGTTATCAAGTTCACTAATGGGGTTTCAGAAATCAGACCTCATCCAATTTCCCATTTTGAATGCGCTAACCTTTTTGGACAATTACATAATTCTAAACCACAATTGATGTAAATTTTGGAATCTTATTCTCAATGATGAATCAACAAGGTCATAATTCATGAACAATTCATGCAAATTTGACTTGTTAATATTCCGGAATGTGTTTAATACATATTGCCCATGCATGACTATCATACTATAACTACAACAGGTGTTTAGTACATAATACTTGCAATGAACCTCGTACATATACCAACTCACTAATGACCTTTCATATAGGAAGATATTTCCGGAACACATGTTTGGATTCATAGTGAGCTTCAGTTCCTTTGCTTGAGTGATGGCTCCTATCAATAAGGCTTCATTTCTCTCGCAAGGCTAGAAACATCACCCAGTTCTAAAAATGAACTTCGCAATCCTAACAGTTTCTGCCACAACTTCTAAAGTCGTGTCATACTTGTCTTATTTGTAGAATTAACCGCATGTCATGTTAGGAACTTCTTTCAGTTCACCTCAATACCACTCAATACAGATCGTATAATTTTCTCTGACCTTTCAGATAATCATATTTCTCTGCATGAGTGTAGCATCAATGCAACTCTTCACACTTAGCTTTTATCAACCACTTTAGACTTAGGACACATCCTTAGTTTTGCTTATACATATACAATGTATATGTTATGTTGGACTTTGAACATCTCATGGCATACATTAATCTCACGCCTGAAGCATGAGTTATATGTCTCATCCTTCTTAGAACTTCTGATTGTTTTGAGACAATCAAATTCCGTAAGGATATGCCATGATTTTTGGAAATTAATCCATTCTGGAAGTGAGTTGAACTATTCAACACCTAGTTAACTTTGATTCAAACAATCAAAATCTTTAATCTATCATTATAGATCTTGTCTCCAAAAAAATTCTTAGCCCCACCAATCCTTCACTTTGAAAATTATTTCCAAGTCAACCTCAGTAGAAGCAACATTGGAATATTCTTCTTAGTAGGCAGTATGTCAATCACATATAATATCAGAAAACGCATTGCTCCCACTGAACTTCCGGTAAACACAATATTATCTTTGGCACTTCCCGGTATGTCAAACCTTTTTGATATCCTGGTCAAGAAGGTCAATGATTCCAACTCCTAGAAGCTTCCTTAAGACCACAGATGGTCTCTTGAAGTTTACAAGTATTCCAACAAAAGACCACTCAGTTGTGTCAAGTACACACCTTTCTTCAAAATCTAATTTTGAAGTCAGTCTTGATGTCTACCTTAATGAACCCATGTTTTGCCTTAAAACCCTCATATGCCTGATGGCTCACAGCTTCAGACAAATCAACCAAGTTCTAAACTTAGTTGAATACATGGAATCCATTTTAGACTTGGTTGCATGGAATCTTGATTTACTTAAAGCTTCTTTGATGTAGGTAGAGTCATTACTTTCTAAAAGTAACATCTCACGTTCATCCATAGAAGATCGATATCTTTGTGGCTAACGGAGTTGTTTTCTGACCTTGCTTGGAGTAATGTTCATGACACCCGCTCCTCAATGTTTTGAGAAACTTCAACTGCCTCAACCTTGTTCTTAATTTTCCGATAAATAGGAAAATTTGAACTAGGATCAAGTAGCGGAGTTTCATGTGATGATTATAGTGTTTTGTGTCTCTCGAACTTCGGTAAGTTCAAAATCTCTCTCACTCTTTCTTTTAGAGAATAACATATTCTCTAAGAAGAAAGTATTTTGAGACACAAACACTTTCCTCTACAACAGTTTGTAGAAGTGATACTCCTTTCTTTCAGAAGACGGTTCAAGAACCTCTCTTCTCCATATCATATATGGTGTCTTCTCTAATGCTTCAGATAATCTTTATTCAGTAATTAGAGCTATGGTTAATTGCGTGTATCCCCAAAAGGTAATCGGCAATGTTGACTCAACCATCATTGATCACACCATATCTAATAAGGTGTGATTCCTGCTCTTAGATACGTCATTGAGATGTCGTTTTCTTAGAGGAGAGAGTCATGAAACAATTCCATATTCTCTGGAATGGTCAATGAAATCTTTGGTTCAAATACTCACCTCCTCAACCTAATTGAAGGGTTTTGATTTTCTTGCCAAGTTGATTTTGTACTTCACTTTGAAACTCTTTGAACATTTTCAAAGGATTTGGACTTGTGGCGTATTAAGTAGATATACTCATATCTACTAAAAAATCGTCACTGAAAGTGATGAAATAATACAGTAAACCTTCTTCTAGCACTAGTGCTCATAGGTCCACATACATCAGTATGTATGCATCCTAATAAGTCATTAGCTTGTTCACCAATTCCAATAAGAGGTGATTTTAGTCATCTTACTCATCAGACATGCTTTGCAAACATTGAAATTTTCAAAGTTTAGGTTTTCCAAAATCCTGCACTATGCAGTTTCTGAATACATTTCTGATTAATATGACTTAAACTTATAGTGCCAGAATTATGTTTCATTTGAGTCATTTGTTCAAACTCTTGGCTCAACTATTAGCATCCTTTCGATCTTATCTAGGTGTTCTTCATTATTTCGCCAAGACTACTTCATTTTCGGAAATCTTTAAACTATTTTAACATTCCAGCTTCAGATGAATCTCACAGACATGAATCACCATGTGTTATTTTATTCATCTTTGAAGATTTGAAGTAATCCATCTCTTGTACTTGTGCTCAATTGGACTACATACATCCATATGCAAGAGTGTTTATTGGCACATTCACCCTTTCTTGTAAAAGGTACAGTCATGCTTTGCAAACATCACATGTTTCAAAATCTTATCATTCAAAAGTCTATCACTGTGACGCTTCTAAATGCGCTCTCATTTGCATGACTTAATAGATAGTTACAGGTTTTATGTTTGAACATGAGTTATTCCTTTTTAAACCTTTTGGTTTCGATGTATTGGGTGTGTTTATCCGAGATCCTCTCTCTCTCTCATTGAGAGCAAGAAATCAAATTTCTACTTATAATGAGAACATAGAATCACCTATAAATTTCTCTTAAAAGTCTTGAGGGAATGGATAAACAACCAACTCTTCATAAGGAACTACAACTAATTGCATGTTCCTATTTGTAGGTTGACTCTCATCCTTCAAAGCACATCTACTTTGCTGTAGATACTGCACATTTGCATAAATGCGAGTTTCACAGCCGGTATCTTATACTCAAAGTGGGTTTAATAAGGGTAGTGTGTATCATATACGCATTTTCCTAGAATTGAAATCATATCTCAAGTCTTCCTTATAGTTATTCACGCTCCCAGTGTCATACATGATCTGGTTGTTAACCGATTGTTGTCATTGGTTGGGTCTGTACAACTGTTTGTCCTTACCTTTCCTTTGACTTCTTGTCTTTAATAGATTTCTTAAATCTTATTTTCCCTTTAACTAAAAGACTATATTTGGTTACCAATCTTTTGGCTAAATGGGGTCTGAGGTTTATCACGTTTTTAAAATAGTCAAATTATTTCAGAACATGAGCGCCAATAATTGGCTCTTATCTAGCTCAACCGAGACTATCTGGTTATTGGTTTCATATTTATCAACTCTAACTAGTTCGATAAACTTGGTTTTGAGTTGGTAATATTGAAATCTTCCTCTAATCTTCAAACATTTTGAAGTTAAAATTGTATGAATACTATGACATTACATGTATTCATTTGGCTTGATTGACCTCATAATATTGATGCCTAGCTCAATGTAATATCAAAGACATGTTTCTTTTAATTCTCCCAAGACAGTCTTGTGATAGCGATGTCAATTTAAGGAATTGGTGTAATTGTTTTTCTCTTTCTCAAGGAGATAACAATATTTTATTAGTGGTGTATGTTTAAGTGAAAAGACAATAAATAATTCTACGAGACAAGTTGGTTCATTTTAGTTATTATTCATCAAAAGAAATTAAACTTATTTTAATTTCAAATCAAAACAGTTTATCAACTCTCATTTAGTGTTTTAATTTACCAAGACCCACAAGACTCATGGGCTCAAGTGGACTTTGGCCCAACAAAACTCGATCCCATGTTATCTTTGGTGGATCATCCTATGATCGATCATTCAAAATGACTCCTTGCAAGAAATTTGTATCGAATACAATATTTCTCTTCCTCTGCTCTTGGCCCAAAACTATTTTGATAGCCAATTTGAATTGACCTAACTCTCACCCTACTTATTAATGATGGACAAATAATTCGCTTTGGCTTTCTTTATTTATCCATCTAAGTGGTGTTTCGATAGGTTGAGCAATAATTCAATTTTGAGAGTAGGTTTTATTATCCTAAGCATGCAATTCTAGGTGAACTCTTTCGAAAAGCATAAGAGGCATAATAAAACATGCAATAACAAAATTAAAGCATAAATAAAACCCCTAGTATGCCCACCTAGACTTAATCAACTAATTTAACTAAGCCTTGACAGTCTTCAAGAAAATCTTCTTGGGTCTTGCAACTTCATTGGATAAGCTCCTACTCGAATCATCACATCTATTGCTGTTTGGCTCCCACTCAACTTGATGTCTCCAATTACAACCAATTTACAATTTGGACCTCACAATTGAGTCATTACATGAATTAAAATAAACTTAACTGAAATTTAAATTTAAAATTTAATTCAAAGATTGTACGCAGACCGTATTTCACCCAACCCGGTACGTAGACCGGTAAAACTGACTATCTATGGCCATACTAGAAGAACATGCAAACATATAATATTGCAATAATTATATCAAATATAAAACATGCTTAAATAACAAATTATAAAGGCATATATATAATTGCCATATAACACATAAGGAAATAAATACTAAATAAAATTTCCTAAAAGGTTTGCATGATTAATATAATAAACAAAATCCAAATTTTATCTTAGTTACCTAAACAGATTTAGGATTTTATACCTATACATACAAAATACTTGACTTTCCTAAAATCAAGGAGTCTAAAAGATACTATATCTTTGAAAGATATTGTAAGTTTCCTAAACTTTACAAAATAATAGATTTTATGCCCATTATCTGATTTAGTAGTAATAGGATTTAATAATTAATTTCTAAAATTAATTACAAACCCTAAAACACACAAATTCACCAAAACTGCTGGCAACACGGTCCGTGTTGGATCAATACTATCCGTGTTGCTTCCCAGTTTTGGTTAATTTCGTGAATGAAAAACTTAAATAAAACTATCATAACTTATCGAATTAAAAGATTTCATATCATAGTGTTATCTAATAACCCAAATATGAATATTTTCCAGAATTTTAACAATTTCTAAAAGATTGTTAAAATTTAGGGAATTAAACCTTTTAATTCTCCGTTTAAGAGGAAAATAAATAATACTCCGATAAGTTTAAAAATCAAATTTTATAATTTTTCCATACAGTAGGTTCATCCAATATGCTACTGTAAAAATTTCAGATTTTATCAAATTTCAAAAATTAGAATAAAATTCAGAAAATTAAACAATTATATTTTTCTGTTAATCTGAAAATTAAAGGAAACTTAGTAAACGATTTTGCAAATTCACGAAAATTTATCCACAACAAAATGGTTATTCAGTAACCTACTGTAAAATTTTCAGAAAATTTGCAAATTTCTATAAATATACAAAATTCAGAGAAGCAACAAATTTATTTCTCTGAGATCTGAAAATCTAAATTAGAAAATATAATTTGATCGGATAAATTAACGGAAAACTTTTTCCCTAAAAGTATGGTTACCCAGTAACCTACTGTAAAAATGTCAGAAGTTTTACAAATTTCTACAAATTTATAAAATTCAGAGAATTAAACGAATTTTAGTTCACTTCAGATCTGAAAACTCAATTAAAAATCCATTTTAATTGGGAAAAATCTACAAAAATGATGGAAAGTCCAGAACACTTCCAGACATCTCCAGTAAAAAATTCAGAAATTTTCGAGTTCGTTTGATATTTTATTTCGATTTTTCATATTTACCGTAAATAAACTAAATCAGAAAATTAATTCTACAAAACCCTATTTTGCGAATTTAGACCTATTTCATGTATTTCCTACTGTTTAACAATATTAAACATGATTGTTTCTAAAACATTCAAAATTAAATCGAGTTCATGCTATATTTAACAATTAAACAAACATAAAATCGATTAATTAAAGGCAATAAGAAACAAATAATAACAAAGCATGAAATTTTACAATAAAATCTCAGATTTATTATCATGAACATTAAAGTTTAAAACTTTCATAAAGATTCAAAATTTTAGGCATAAATCTATTCTAGTATATTCATAATATAATTCAACTATTGACAAAATTAATTATGAATACAAGTACAATACTTTAGCATGCAATTGGTGGCTCTGATACCACTGTTAGGTTTTAGGTTATCTATTTCCTAAACAGATACAGATTAATTGGCGGAGTATTATAACAGTTATAAACAATTAATCAACACAATTGCAGAGGCTTTAGTAATTATACCTGATCGCTAATTCCTGCTGAAGAAGAGGTTGACCTCCCAGATTCCAACGCTGAAACCCTCTACTGAAAAGTCCACGCAAAGACTCGAACCCGATTGCTAGATCGACCCGATCGAGACGAATCTCAATCTAAGATGTATGTGAGATTGTTTCGGGAAACAGATAATGTTTCCTGAAACTAGAACTGCAAACTAAAAGAGAGAGGAACTTAGGAAATCACCCTGGTATCTCTCTAAGAGTCTTAGGCAGTTGGTGTTGAATAATCTCTCCTAGAGACCCCTTTATATAGTATTTAGAAAACCTAGGGAAAGGGTTCAAAAACCCTAAAGGGCCGAATTAAAACGATGGCGCGTTTTCTGGGCCCAACACGGTCCGTGATGAAACAACACGGTCCGTGTTGAAAAAACACGGTCCGTGTTGGACTCCAGAAGGTCCAAATAATCGGCCCATGGACACTACGGACCGTGGTGTCTCAACACGGACCGTGTTGGGTCAACACGACCCGTGTTGGACCCGATTCGGTCCGTGTTGGGCTGATTTCTCACAGAAATCAATTTCCAACTTTTCTAAACGTGATACAATATCACTTAGGTTACATACATTGTTCCAGGGCACTGACTTGTGTGACCCAGTAGGACCAAATAATATAGTTGTAATTAAACATATTTAATTACTAATTATAGAGGTCTCTAGCAAGACATATAATTACTATATTACTTTGGTTTAATCTCCGTGTATATCGAACATTGTCGGGACATTCCCAACAATGGGATGTGATTGAGTATCCCAACACGAAGACTGATGAAACGATGAGCGATGAAGATTTCAAAAAACTCCAGAAGAAGATAAAGTCTATCCTGAGTCCAAGGGAGTGGAAGAAGCTGGAAGATAAGGCTCTAGCGGCAATTCATCTATGTTTGGCAAAGCATATTCAGAGAGAGGTGATTCATATCGAGAAACCTCGAGAGCTTTGGACCAAACTGGAAGAGTTGTACATGTCTAAGAGTCTTGCTAACAAGTATCGAATGAAGGAGAAACTCTACAGACTTTGAATGCTCACAGGTACTTCTATGCAAGCACATCTTAGTGAATTTGTTTCTATTATTACTGAGTTTGAATCAATGTAGGTGATACACACTGATGAGGATAAGGCTTTACATTTAATCATGTCCCTACCAGCATCACATAAACAATTTAAGGAGATCATGTTGTATGTGAACTGTGGTGTACTTAACCTTAGTGAAGTAAAGGTCAGTTTACTGTCTAAGAAGAAATTTGATACCGAGGGTGAAGACCAGGATAGTGATGCCTTGATAGTAAGGGGAAGGAATAATGATCGTTGAGGAAATGGGTCTAGAGGGAAGTCTAAACACCGTTTAAAGTCTAGGAATCCTCACAAGAACAAAAGGTGTAATTACTGTGGTAAGATGGGGCGTACAGAGAAGGATTGTTAGACTAAACAGAGAGACCAAAAGTAGGATAGTAAGGATAACCACACCAAACCTGGCACCTCAATATGTGTTGAGTCCGAGTTAGATGGTGATGGGTTTGTAGTTACGGATGATGCATTGGCTACCACATCGAGTAAGATAGTTAGAGATGAGTGGGTTCTTGATACGGGGTGCAGCTATCATATGTGTGCTCATAAGGATTGGTTCGAGTCGTATGAGAATGTTGACACCGACATCGTAATCATGGGTAACGACATAGCCTACAAGGTTGCAGGAATTAGCAACATCAAAATCAGGACTCACGATGGCATCGTTAGAACTTTGAAGGAGGTTCGTCACATCCCTAACATGACCCACAATTTAATTTCTTTGGGTACTCTTGAGGCTAACAGTTGCAGATACAAAGGAGAAGAAGGTGTCATGAAAGTGTGTAGGGGTTCCATGATTCTAATGAAGGGAATCAGAAAGGGCAGCCTATACATCTTGTAGGGGTCTACAGTGACAGGAACTGCAGCAACAGTTTTAAATCTTAATGAGTCCGACAACGCAAAGTTGTTGCAAATGAGACTAGGCCGCATGGGAGAGAAGAGAATGTTTATGCTAAGCAAGAAGGGATATCTTGGAGGCGCACTAATCGGCAAGCTGGAGTTTTGCGACCACTATGTCTATAGGAAACAGAAGAGGATTAGTTTCTCCAGGGCCAAGCATACAACGACATGGATCCTTGACTATATTCACTTAGACTTGTGGGGTCCTGCTAGATTGCCATCACTAAGTGGCAAGCACTACATGTTGACCTTCGTGGATGACTTTCGAGAAAGACCTGATTTATTTCCTACGACACAAGAATGAGACATTCTCATACTTCAAGAAGTTCAAAGCTTAGGTGGAAAACCAAACATGCAGGAAAATAAAGAAACTCAGGACATACAATGGGTTGGAGTTCGTTGATTCTGAATTTACTGAGTTCTGATAGCAGCATGGGATTGCTAGGCAACGAACCCTGGTGGGTGAGCCACAGACAAATGCTGGAGCTGAGAGAATCAACAGGACTCTCCTGGAGAAAGCTCGCTGCATGCAATCTAACGCAGGGCTTTGGAAGAACAAATCGTTCTGGGCAGAGGTGATATCTATTGCGTGCTACCTACTGAACAGATCACCTCATGCCTCTATTGAATAACAGATTCCAGAGGAACTATGGACATGTAATCCAGTTATTTATTCTAATTTGAGAATTTTCGGATGTCCTATATATGCCCATGTGAATGAGGGGAAGTTGTCTCCCAGGGCTGTTAAATGCATGTTTCTAGGTTACGGACCTAAGTCTAAGGGATACAGAATGTGGTGTGTTGATTTGAAGAAAGTCATATAATCTAGAGATGTAACCTTCAATGAAATTGCTATGTTATCTGGAATGGAATCTACCGGTACTTCTGGAACCTACAATTAGGAGTAAGCTGCTGATAATGCTTCTAAAACAGCTCAGGTTGATAAGCCTGAGATTGATACTGATGTTCCTGAGGTGGAGGAAGAACCAAGCATAGCAAGAAATCGTCACAAAAGGGAGATCAGGAGACCAACGTAGTAAACTGAAGAAGATGATGCCGTGATCGCATATACGCTGAGTGTTGCAGAAGAGACTCTTGAAGGTGTTGAACCCTCTACCTATTAGGAGGTCGTCTCTTGTCTAAGTGCCTCAAACTAGATAGGTGCTATGCAAGAGGAGATGGAGAGCGTGCAGAAAAATCATACATGGGAGCTGTGTAAGTTGCCTAAAGGGCGATGCGCTCTTACTGCAAAGTGGGTGTGCAAGAAGAAAGAAGGTATTCCTGGTGTAGAGAATGCAAGGTGGAACGCCAGATTGGTGGTTAGAGGTTGCAACCAGAAACAGGGAATCAAGTACAACGAAGTATTCTCGCTAGTTGTGAGGCATACGTCGATCCGCACCTTGCTAGCCTTTGTTGCTCTATTTGAATTGGAGTTGGAGCAAATTTATGTGAAGATAGCTTTTCTCCATGGTGAGTTGGAGGAGGAAATATAAATGAGGCAACCAGAGGGTTTCATCGTTCCTGGTAAGGAGGAACAGGTGTCTAGATTGAGGAAGTCCTTGTATGGACTTAAACAGACACCCAGGTAGTGGTACAAAAGGTTTGATACCTTTATGGTAAGTCAAGGGTACACAAGGAGTCACTACGACAACTGTGTGTACTTCAGACAATTTGAAGGGTCTTTCATTTATTTATTATTGTGCATTGATGATATGTTGATTGCCTCCAGGGACATGTCACTTATAAAGAAACTGAAATCTCAACTCAACCAGGAGTTTGAGATGAAAGACCTTGGAGCGGCAAAAAAGATTTTGGGAATGGAGATATAGAGAGATAGAAAGGCAGGGAAGTTGTTCCTATCTCAGAAGAGGTATCTGGAGAAGGTGTTGGACAGATTCAACATGAGAAACTGTAAGGCAATTTCAACACCCTTAGCTGCACATTTCAAGTTGTCTGGTGAGAACTGTCCTAAATCTGATATGGAGGTAAGGAGGATATCAAATATTCCCTATGCTAGTGCAATTGGTAGTTTGATATATGCTATGGTGTGCACTAGACCTGACCTGTCCCATGCAGCTAATGTGGTGAGTAGATATATGCAGAATACAGGGAATGAGCATTGGGAAGGAGTGAAGAGTGGATCCTTCGCTATATGAAGGGCACTTTAGAGAAGGTCATCCTGTATGATAGAGGTAGTGTTGCAATGTCTAACGTTGCAGGTTATGTTGATGCTGATTATGTTGGAGATCTGGATAGGAGACGCTCAATTTCAGGGTACGTGTTCTGTCAGGCCCTGGACCCAAGGAGTGATAGACGCCGCACACCTGTGGGACAAGATCCAACAAGTATGCAAGGCTCAAAAGACAGAAACAAACCCAAGATACAAAATAGACTTAACCTCAAATAGAGTACTTGATTGAACAGTCAACCTAGGAAGGATACTTAATTACACAACGGATACTGCAATAGAAAATAATGAAATGATCCTCCAAACTCACAAACAACCAAATCAATAACACAAGCCTTTTTCCACATAATCACTTGGCCCACTACGCTTCACTACGCAACTCTGATACCACAAAGAACTCTAACACTACCAAAAAGTCTAGAGTCTCAACCTGAAAAAAAAAAAGGAAGATGAAAGGATGAGCTCGAAAGCCCAGCAAGTAGCGTAACACCCCTTTAGCTGGGTTAGGCATGCGGGTAAAACAAAGGCTGGGTCAGAGTTCATAAATAAATAAATAAATAAATAAATAATATATGACTGGGTTTTACCAAATATTTTTCTCAGCTCAAAACTCCCAAAAATAGAACATAATAATTATCAAACGATTTCCATCAAAGTAACAAAGTGTATATCAGTTTGGCTTTATGCCTGGCAGGTCGACAATAGAAGCTATTCACCTCTTACGCGGGCTGATGGAGCATTATAGGGAAAGGAGAAAGGATCTCCATATGGTGTTCATAAATTTAGAAAAAGCTTATGACAGGGTCCCTAGGGAAGTAATATGGGAGTGCTTGAGGGCGAAAAGGGTGAAAGAACCTTATATTCGAGCCATTAAAGACATGTATGGTAATGTTAAAACTTGTGTCCGTACGTCAGTGGGTACCACGAGTGATTTCTCTTGTGATATTGGGGTGCATCAGGGTTCAGCTTTGAGTCCGTTTCTTTTTACCTTAGTTATGGACGAGTTGACTAAAGACATTCCGGATGACCTGCCTTGGTGCATGCTCTTTGCAGATGATATTGTGCTTATAGAAGAGACGAGGGAAAGTTTAAATGACAAGGTGGAGCGTTGGAGAGACACGCTAGAGTCAAAGTGTTTTAGATTGAGTAGATTTAAGACAGAGTACTTATGTTGTCCTTTTAGTGGACGGGACGCTGATACTCCATCGCACGAAGTAGCCATAGGAGGGGTGCCAATACCAAGGGTTGAAAAGTTTAAGTATTTAGGTTCTATCATACGGAGTGATGGGGACGTCAATGATGATGTTACACATCTAATCAAAATTGGTTGGCAGAAATGGAAATCAGCGTCAGGTGTCCTTTTTTATAAGAAGATCCCACTCAAACTTAAGGGGCAGGTGTACCGTACGGTCGTTAGGCCAACAATATTGTATGGCGCTGAGTGTTGGGCAGTCAAGAAGATGCATTGTCAGAGGCTAAATGTTGCCGAGATGCGGATGGTACGGTGGATTTGCGGCTACACCAGGTTTGATAAGATTAAGAATGAGGTTTGTCGATCCAAACTAGAGGTAGCACCCTTTGAGGAAAAACTGCGAAAGACTAGACTGAGATGGTTTGGGCATGTTCGTAGGAGAAGTGTGGATGCTCCTGTAAGGAGGTGCGAAGGGATTGGAATACCTCAGGGTCGTCGTGGGCGTGGGAGACCTAAAAAGTCTATGAGAGAGGTGATAAGAGAAGATCAAAGACACTTAAGTTTAGTGGAGGACATGGCTCTAGACAGGGGGGCTTGGAGGGCTAGGATCAAGGTCGTAGGGTGAGGAAGGTGTTTGTGTTTCGAGCTAGCTTTACGTCTTTTGGCTTGTATTTGTTTTCTTATGCAGGTACCTGTTAGCCCTTCCGATAGCTTTGGCAACACTATGGTATGTGTTTTCTTCTATTAACAAGCTTCGCCTCTGTTTTTGTTACGGATCCGTCGGAATCAATCCCTCTATGAACTTTTGTTCATGGGGGTAAGGCTGCCTACATTAGGATCCCCCATACCGCGCTCAAACGTGTCACATGGGAGGTTGTTGTTGTTGTTGTTGTAACAAAGTGTATATCAGAACAAAGCAATAAAAAACACAATAGTTAGGGCTAAGGTCACTATTGACCCAGTGACAAGGGCAGCGATAAGCCACTGTTGACCCAGGGGCGGGGCAACGATGTACCACTATTGACCCAGTGGCAGCGCAACAAAGGATTGGGCCCAATGGAACACACACACATATCGGAATACACAATAGCGCGCATACAAGTCGATCGACAGGTCCAGTGCATACCTTAACTGGCTAAGGCAGAAGACATAGCCCAAAAACAAAACCATTAACTTGAGAATCAAAACGTACAAACAGTACCCAGTCAATCTATTTGCCTATTTCAAATAACGGTAAACTAAACCAACAAAATCACTTAGAGACGAAAGATTCAAATAATTCAAATACCAAAATTATTATTCAAAACGGCTACTTTGCAAATAATTTAGTTAAATCATCACAAAACGTCACTTGGTACATAAAGGCAAAATATAAAATAAAATAAAATAACTACAACTTATAAAATTATCGTCAAAGGGGTAGTTTTTAAACGCATAAATCAATAGGTCAAAATTACGAAAATAACTTAGTAACACATATTTGCAAAGATTAATTAAAATCATTACTAAGGGTTCCAATATTAAGTATATATCAAAATACGAACTTAACTTATAAATTGACAACGAAAGGCCCTCTTCAAAAACAAAGAATTAATACGGAGTCGATCAAATCTTTCGAACATAAGTACAACCAAATATAATATGCGTAAGCAATAGCATGTCAACCCGATTTAATAAAATTACTTTACGAAAAGGACTTTACAAATAATGTTTTGGGCACAAAGGAAGACTAAAAGAGTATCACACCACTTACCTGGATCACCAGAAATTGAATGATCTACTCCAATGACATATAGTCACCTATAATTAATCCGTGACTTATTAATTAGTAGATACTCATGAAATTTATTTTACCCCAAAAATATCAATATACCATTCTTAACGACCCAAGCAGCAGATCGTGAACCATACTTTCAAAGCTATGATACTCTAATCGGTTTACTAAGGAAAACCAACAATACTAATTAAAACCCAATAAAACACGTTAAGCTTGGTGGGTTTGTGTACAAAAGCATCTACTAACAAATCCTAATCGAATTTCGAGGGCTATGCTATTGATGTAAAACTTTTTATTATATGTTGGTTCCCTTTTTCTAATTTGCCTCACTTATCACAGGGAAAGTCATGACAACTATGAACTAATGAGGCTATATGGGTTTTTTGCATTTTGGACCCTGAATTTCATGGGTAATTACATTTTGAACCCTTAGTTTTCAACTTTAAATTTTTGGACTCTAAAGTTTGTAGGCTGAAAAAAAAGACCCTAAAGTTTGTGAGGTGAAAAAAAAGCTCGTTTCCCGTTTTTCTTTTTCTTTCCATGTTTGAATTTCTCTCCTGATTGGCATCAAACTTCAAGACTAAGGTTAAAACTGATATTAAAGTTATAATAAACATTTTTTATTCATGTTGGAGTTACTTAAAACCATGTACTCAGGGGTCTAAGTAGCCTCGACACGAATAAGAGAGGTGTATTATAACTTCAATATTAGTTTTAACCATAGTCCTAAAGTTTGACGTCAATCGGGAGATAAATTTAAACATGGGAGGAAAATAAAAAATGAGACAGGGGCCTTTTTCTTCAGTCCACAAACTTTAAGGTCATTTTTTTATTCAACCTACAAACTTTAGGCTCCAAAATATTAAAGTTGAAAACCAAAGGTTCAGAATGTAAATACCCCTAAAATTCGGGGTCCAAAATACAAAAAATCCGCTATAACACTGTTTGAAAACACTGAGATTGACCCAAATATAAAATAGGCTATCAAAAACTAGAAACACTAATTTGATTAAAATATAATAGTTAAAAGATAATAATGACAAGGAGTCTTAGAATCATGAAGACTAAACAACTCCAATGTTGTATGGCCTTGACATTGTTAACCGAATCAATAGTGTACCCATTCTTGAATCGATCAATCATATACGATTAACGGGTTGTAATCTTGATAGTTCTGGTTTTGTGGGGTTTTTTTCTGTGCTTTGTAGAATAAGATGGATAAGTCTATAGCTATGCTCATTATGCATTTGAAGGAAGGTCTTGGCAATCTTCTTGAGTAGGGATCACTCTTGGTGTCAAGATGATATATGGTGTCATGTCCCAGGGTTTTGCGGCTGCTATCGTTTACTGTTTGGGGGGCAGTCTAAATGTTGCTGATGAACGTCCTTGGGATCAGGCTGTTTTATGGAGTCAGCTGCAATTGGTCTAAAATGTCTTCAATAAATCTGGTTTTTACAATCTTCTAGGTGTTTTTATTATTGTGGCATGCACATTGTACAATTGGAGATGCCTGATGTCTAATGTTTGTGCGTTTTCATTCTTTGTGAGTGTGATCCTGTGTGATTGAAGTGCTATGGGTGGGTTTGCTGTCATTAAATATCTTCACTTGATTTGGCAATGCCCTTCTTCAGTGGTGGCCTCAATAATGGGATTAAATTAAACTTTGATGGGTTTGCTTTTAAGTTGCTGTTGCAGTAGGTGGCTGGTGGTTCTTGTGGAAACATATTTGTACATTCATAGATAATAGATATTTTATCTTATGTATGCTACCAGGTTGGTTAGGATGTTAGGATATTTTTGAGGTTGTTAGAGCCTCTCCATTCTTGTATATATATACTACTTAGCTCAGGTCTGTCCATTATCACAGTTAGATTGAATAACAAATCAATCTTGCTACATCTTCTATCTTTCTCTCTCTATTTTTCTCTCTCAAACCTTCTCATGGTATCAGAGCTTTCAGGTTCTGACCTGAGGCTTATTTCTACTTGATTTCAATCAGGATCGTGAATTCTTGAGTCGCATCCGATTGATTTTTTGTTTGATTGATTTCTTGATTGAGGAATCATCATGTCTGCTGAGGAGGAAATTTCTGGAGCGAAGAAATACGATAATCGCGTGTACCGACATCTACAACAACGATCCACTCTATCTTCAGAGTTCGGATCATCCAAACCTTCAGATTTTGAACATTAAATTGACTGGAGTCAGTTTTCAGAAATGGAGCAGATCTGTGAAGATTGCTCTTCGAACTAAGGTCAAGCTAGGGTTCATAACTGGTACGTGCAAGCGATCGAACTATCAAGGATCTCTATTGGAGCAATGGATCAAATGCGATTCGATGGTGATGAGTTGGCTTCTCAACGCCATGGTCAGTGATTTGTCCGACTCTTTCCTCTATGTCGATTTTTCACATGAGTTATGGGAGGAATTGACAAAGCGATTCGGTCAAAGTAATGGCCCTATGCTTTTCCAATTGGAAAAGGAGATCAGTGATTTGTATCAAGGTAACAATTCAGTTGCTGTCTATTACACCAAATTAAAGCAATTGTGGGATGAATTGAGTGCCATGGCGTCTGTTGCTGAATGTATATGCCCTAAGACATGTCTGTTAGGTTTTTAGGTTATCTATTTCCTAAACAGATACAGATTAATTGGCGGAATATTATAACAGTTATAAACAATTAATCATAACAACTGCAGAGGCTTTAGTAATTATACCTGATCGCTAATTCTGTGAAGAAGAGGTTGACCTTCACGATTCCAATCTCGAAACCTTCCTCCGCATTCCAATGCTGAAATCCTCATCGAAAGGTCCACGCAGCTCAGGGAACCCGATTGCTAGATCGACCGATTGAGACGAATCTCAATCTAAGATGTATGTGAGATAGTTTCGTGAAACCGATAGTTTTCTGAAACTAGAGCAGAAGGGAGAGAAGAACTTAGGAAACCACTCTGGTGTTTCTCCAAGAGTCGAAGGCAGATGGTGTGGAATAATCTCTCCCAGAGACCCCTTTATATAGTGTTTAGAAAACCTAGGGATAGGGTTCAAAACCCTAAAGGGTCGAAAAGAGCAACGGCGCGATTTCTGGGCTCAACACGGTCCGTGTCGAAACAACACGGTCCGTGTCGAAACAACACGGTCCGTGTTGGACTCCAGAAAGTCCAAACATTCGGCCCATGGTCAACACGGACCGTGGTGTCCCAACACGGACCGTGTTGGATCAACACGGACCGTGTTGGATCAACACGGACCGTGTTGACCCCAATTCGGTCCGTGTTAGGCTGATTTTTCACATAAATCAGTTTCCAAATTTTCTAAACCTGATACAATATCATTTAGGTTACATACATTGTTCCAGGGCACTGACTTGTGTGACCCAGTAGGACCAAATAATATAGTTGTAATTAAACATATTTAATTACTAATTATAGAGGTCTCTAGCAAGACATATAATTACTATATTACTTTGGTTTAATCTCCGTGTGTATCGAACATTGTCGGGACATTCCCAACAATCTCCCACTTGTCCCACAAGTGTTCGATTCCTTGAATTCCCTTGTCACTTACTGTCTCTAGTTCGGATAAGGTAAGCTGATGTCATCCTTATGTAAGGTCCGAAACGTTCCTCGATCTCCGAGTTCGACTTTGAAAACAGATGATCAACTATTGATTCAACTGAGCTCCAAGCATTTTCAGTCCAATCTCACCGAGTGGCCAACGAGACAACTGTCCCTAATAGGGAGGACAATTCCATCTTGTTCAGACACACATTCTCACATGATCCAACTGTAACCCAGACACCGCCTTTATAGCCTACTATTACGAAAGACGTTTGACGCGCTCCAAAGTCACAGCAGACCATGTAGTCTATGTATTGAACTCAGGATTTAGGAATTTTGAGTAGTGAGAGATCTTATGACATTCCCAACTTAAAGAGCTCCCACTGCGGGTCAGTTCGGTAGTTGTTCTCAACAGTACCCATGTGATTGATTTATGATGTCATCACATCACTATGATCACGAAACTTGATCATCACCTCAATCCTACATGCTAATTGTGTTGATATTATCACTGTTCCTACGTGATAATACAATTAGGAACCATGTCGACTATCGACCAAGACTAGCGTTATCAAGTTCACTAATGGGGTTTCAGAAATCGAACCTCATCCAATTTCCCATTTTGAATGCGCTAACCTTTTTGGACATTTACATAATTCTAAACCACAATTGATGTAAATTTTGGAATCTTATTCTCAATGATGAATCAACAAGGTCATAATTCATAAATTTTACTTGTTAATATTCCGGAATGTGTTTAATACATGTTGCCCATGCATGACTATCATGCTCTAACTACAACAGGGGTTTAGTACATAATACTTGCAATGAACCTCGTACATATACCATCTCACTAATGACCTTTCATATAGGAAGATATTTCCGGAACACATGTTTGGATTCATAGTGAGCTTCAGTTCCTTTGCTTGAGTGATGGCTCCTTTCAATAAGGCTTCATTTCTCTCGCAAGGCTAGAAACATCACCCAGTTCTAAACGAACTTTGCAATCCTAACAGTTTCTGCCACAACTTCTAAAGTTGTGTCATACTTGTCTTATTTTTTTTTTTTTTTTTAGAATTAACCGCATGTCATGTTAGGAACTTCTTCCAGTTCACCTCAATACCACTCAATACAGATTGTATAATTTTCTCTGACCTTTCAGATAATCATATTTCTCTGCATGAATGTAGCATCAATGCAACTCTTCACACTTAGCTTTTATCAACCACTTTAGACTTAGGACACATCCTTAGTTTTGCTTATACATATACAATGTATATGTTATGTTGGACTTTGAACATCTCATGGCATACATTAATCTCACGCCTGAAGCATGAGTTATATGTCTCATCCTTCTTAGAACTTCTGATTGTTTTGAGACAATCAAATTCCGTAAGGATATGCCATGATTTTTGGAAATTAATCCATTCTGGAAGTGAGTTGAACTATTCAACACCTAGTTAACTTTGATTCAAACAATCAAAATCTTTAATATATCATTATAGATCTAGTCTCCGATAAAATTCTTAGCCCCACCAATCCTTCACTTTGAAAATTATTTCCAAGTCAACCTCAGTAGAAGCAACATTGGAATATTCTTCTTAGTAGGCAGTATGTCAATCACATACAATATCAGAAAATGCATTGCTCCCACTGAACTTCTTGTAAACACAATATTATCTTTGGCACTTCCCGGTATGTCAAACCTTTTTGATATCCTGGTCAAGAAGGTCAATGATTCCAACTCCTAGAAGCTTCCTTAAGACCACAGATGGTCTCTTGAAGTTTATAAGTATTCCAACAAAAGACCACTCAGTTGTGTCAAGTACACACCTTTCTTCAAAATCTAATTTTGAAGTCAGTCTTGATGTCTACCTTAATGAACCCATGTTTTGCCTTAAAACCCTCATATGCCTGATGGCTCACAGCTTCAGACAAATCAACCAAGTTCTAAACTTAGTTGAATACATGGAATCCATTTTAGACTTGGTTGCATGGAATCTTGATTTACTTAAAGCTTCTTTGATGTAGGTAGAGTCATTACTTTCTAAAAGTAACATCTCACGTTCATCCATAGAAGATCGATATCTTTGTGGCTGACGGAGTTGTTTACCTGACCTTGCTTGGAGTAATGTTCATGACATCCTCTCCTCAACATTTTGAGAAACTTCAACTGCCTCAACCTTGTTCTTAATTTTCCTATTTGTCGGAAAATTTGAACTAGGATCAAGTAGCGGAGTTTTATGTGATGATTATAGTGTTTTTGTGTCTCTCGAACTTCGGTAAGTTCAAAATCTCTCCCACTCTTTCTTTTAGAGAATAACATGTTCTCTAAGAAGAAAGTATTTTGAGACACAAACACTTTTCTCTACAACAGTTTGTAGAAGTGATACTCCTTTCTTTCAGAAGATGGTTCAAGAACCTCTCTTCTCCTAATGCTTCCGATAATCTTTATTCAGTAATTACAACTATGGTTAATTGCGTGTATCCCCAAAAGGTAATCGGCAATGTTGACTCAACCATCATTGATCACACCATATCTAATAAGGTGTGATTCCTGCTCTTAGATACGTCATTGAGATGTCGTATTCTTAGAGGAGAGAGTCATGAAACAATTTCATATTCTCTGAAATGGTCAATGAAATCGTTGGCTCAAATTCTCACCTCCTCAATCTAATTGAAGGGTTTTTGATTTTCTTGCCAAGTTGGTTTTGTACTTGACTTTGAAAATCTTTGAACATTTCAAATGATTTGGACTTGTGGCGTATTAAGTTGATATACCCATATCTACTAAAAATCGTCACTGAAAGTGATGAAATGTATAACAAACCTTCTTTTAGCACTAGTGCTCATAGGCCCACATACATCAGTATGTATGCATCCTAATAAGTCATTAGCTTGTTCACCAATTCCAATAAGATGTGATTTTAGTCATCTTACTCATCAGACATGCTTTGCAAACATTGAACTTTTCAAAGTTTAGGTTTTCCAAAATCCTGCACTATGCAGTTTCTGAATACATTTCTGATTAATATGACTTAAGCTTATAGTGCCATAATTATGTTTCATTTGAGTCATTTGTTCAAACTCTTGTCTCAACCATTAGCATCCTTTCGATCTTATCTAGGTGCTCTCATTGTTTCGCCAAGACTACTTCATTTTGGAAATCTTCAAACTATTTCAACATTCCAGCTTCAGATGAATCTCATAGACATGAATCACCATGTGTTATTTTATTCATCTTTGAAGATTTGAAGTAATCAATCTCTTGTACTTGTGCTCAATTGGGCTACATACATCCATATGCATGAGTGTTTGTTGGCACGTTCACCCTTTCTTGTAAAAGGTACAGTCATGCTTTGCAGACATCACATGTTTCAAAGTCTTATCATTCAAAAGTCTATGACTGTGACGCTTCTGAATGCGCTCCGATTTGCATGACTTAATAGATAGTTACAAGTTTTATGTTTGAACAAGGGTTATTCCTTTTAAACCTTTTGGTTTCGATGTGTTGGGTGTGTTTATCCGAGATCCTCTCTCTCTCTAATTGAGAGTAAGAAACACTTATAATGAGAACATAGAATCACCTATATATTTCTCTTATAAGTCTTGAGGAAATGGATAAACAACCAACTCTTCATAAGGAACTACAACTAATTGTATGTTCCTATTTGTAGGCTGACTCTCGTCCTTCAAAGCACATCTACTTTGCTGTAGATACTGCACATTTGCATAAATGCGAGTTTCACAGTCGGTATCTTTTACTCAAAGTGGGTTTAATAAGGGTAGTGTGTATCATATACGCATTTGCCTAGAATTGAAATCATATCTCAAGTCTTCCTTATAGTTATTCACGCTCCCAGTGTCATACATGATCTGGTTGTTAACCGATTGCTGTCATTGGTTGGGTATGTACAACTGTTTGTCCTTACCTTTTCTTTGACTTCTAGTCTTTGATAGATTTCTTAAATCTTTATTTTCCCTTTGACTAAAAGACTATCTTCGATCGCCAATCTTTTGGCTAAAGGGGTCTGAGGTTTCTCATGTTTTAAATTAGTCAAATTATTTCAGAACATGAGTGCCAACAATTGGCTTTTATCTAGCTCAACCGAGACTATCTGGTTATTGGTTTTATATTTATCAACTCTAACTAGTTCGAAGAACTTGGTTTTGAGTTTGGAAATATTGAAAAAAGCTTCCTCTAACCTTCAAACATTTTGAAGTGAAAGTTATATGAATACTATGACATTACATGTATTCATTTGGCTTGATTGACCTCTTAATATTGATGCCTAACTCAATGTTATATCAAAGACATATTTCTTTTAATTCGCCCTCAAGACAATCTTGCGATGGCAATGCCAATTAAGGAATTGGTGTTAATTGTTTTTCTCTTTCTCAAGGAAAAAACAATATTTTATTAGTGGTGGATGTTTGAGTGAAAAGACATAAATAATTCTACGAGACAAGTTGGTTCATTTTAGTTATTATTCATCAAAAGAAATTAAACTAATTTTAATTTCAAATCAAAACACTTTATCAACTCTCACTTAGTGTTTTAATTTAACCAAGACCCACAAGACCCATGGCTTCAAGTGGACTTTGGCCCAACAAAACTCGGTCCCATGTTGTCTTTGGTGGATCATCTTATGATCGATCATTCAAAAATGACTCTTGGCAAGAAATTTGTATCGAATACAATATTTCTCTTCCTCTGCTCTTGGCCCAAAACTATTTTGATAGCCAATTTGAATTGACCTAGCTCCCACCCTACTTATTAATGATGGACAAATAATTCGCTTTGGCTTTCTTTATTTATCCATCTAAGTGGTGTTTCGGTAGGTTGAGCAATAATTCAATTATGAGAGTAGGTTTTATTATCCTATGCATGCAATTCTAGGTGAACTCTTTCGAAAAGCATAAAAGGCATAATAAAACATGCAATAACAAAATTTAAAGCATAAATAAAACCCCTAGTATGGCCACCTAGACTCAATCAACTAATTTAACTAAGCCTTGATAGTCTTCAAGAAAGCCTTCTTGGGTCATGCAACTCCATTGGATGGGCTCCCACTCGAATCACCACATCTATTATTGTTGGGCTCCCACTCAATTTGATGTCTCCAATTACAACCAATTTACAATTTTGGACCTCACAATTGAGAATTAATAAACTTAACTGGAATTTTAAATTTAATTCAAAGACGGTACGCAGACCGTATTTCACCCAACCCGGTACGCAGACCGGTAAAACCGACTATCTATGGCCATACTAGAAGCACATGCAAACATGTAATATTGCAATAATTATATCAAATATAACACATGCTTAAATAACAAATTATAAAGGCATATAAATAATCGCAATATAACACATAAGGAAATAAATACTAATAAAATTTCCTAAAAGGTTTGCATGATTAATAAAGAAAATAAAATCCAAATTTTATCTTAGTTACCTAAACAGATTTAGGATTTTATACCTACACATACAAAATAACTTGAATTTCCTAAAATCAAGGAGTCTAAAAGATACTATATCTTTCAAAATTATTTGCAAGTTTCCTAAACTTTACAAAGTAATAGATTTTATGCCTATTATCTGACTTAGTAGTAATAGGATTTAATAATTAATTTCAAAAAATTAATTACAAACCCTAAAACACACGAATTCACCAAAACTGCTGGCAACACGGTCCGTGTTGAGCTAACACGGTCCGTGTTGCTTCCCAGTTTCGGTTAATTTCGTGAATGAAAAACTTAAATAAAACTATCGTAACTTATCGAATTTAAAGATTTCATATCACAGTATTATCTAATAACCCAATATGAATATTTTCCAGAATTTTAACAATTTTCAAAAGATTGTAAAATTTTAGGGAATTAAACATTTTAATTCTCCATTTTAGGAGGAAAATAGATAACAGTCCGATAAGTTTAAAAAAAACAAATTTTATAATTTTCCCATACAGTAGGTTCATCTAATATGCTACTGTAAAAATTTCAGAAATTTTCGTTTGATAGTTTATTTCGATTTTTTTTTTATGTTTACCGTAAAGCTAAATCAGAAAATTCTACAAAACCCTATTTTGCGAATTTAAACCTATTTCATGTATTGCCTACTGTTTAACAATATTAAACATGATTGTTTCTAAAACATTCAAAATTAAATCAAGTTCATGTTATATTTATTAATTAAACAAACATAAAATCGATTAATTAAAGGCAATAATAACAAAGCATGAAATTTTACAATAAAATCTCAGATTTATTATCATGAACATCAAAGATTAAAACTTTCATAAAGATTCCAAATTTTAGGCATAAATCTACTCTAGCATATTCATAATATAATTCAACTATTGACAAAATTAATTATGAATACAAGTACAATACTTTAGCATGCAATTGGTGGCTCTGATACCACTGTTAGGTTTTTAGGTTATTTATTTCCTAAACAGATACAGATTAATTGGCGGAATATTATAACAGTTATAAACAATTAATCATAACAACTGCAGAGGCTTTAGTAATTATACCTGATCGCTAATTCCTGCTGAAGAAGAGGTTGACCTTCACGATTCCAATGTCGAAACCTTCCTCCGCATTCCAATGCTGAAATCCTCATCTTGAAAGGTCCACGCAATACCCAGAACCCGATTGCTAGATCGACCCGATCGAGACGAATCTCAATCTAAGATGTATGTGAGATAGTTTCAGAAACCGATAGTTTTCTGAAACTAGAAACGAAGAAGGAGAGAAGAACTTAGAAACCACTCGTGTTTCTCCAAGAGTCGAAGGCAGATGGTGTGGAATAATCTCTCCCAGAGACCCCTTTATATAGTGTTTAGAAAACCTAGGGATAGGGTTCAAAACCCTAAAGGGCCGAAAACAGCAACGGCGCGATTTCTGGGCTCAACACGGTCCGTGTCGAAACAACACGGTCCGTGTTGGACTCCAGAAAGTCCAAACATTCGGCCCACGGTCAACACGGACCGTGGTGTCCCAACACGGACCGTGTTGAGTCAACACGGACCGTGTTGACCCCAATTCGGTCCGTGTTGGGCTGATTTTTCACATAAATCAGTTTCCAACTTTTCTAAACCTGATACAATATCATTTAGGTTACATATATTGTTCCAGGGCACTGACTTGTGTGACCCAGTAGCACCAAATAATATAGTTGTAATTAAACATATTTAATTACTAATTATAGAGGTCTCTAGCAAGACATATAATTACTATATTACTTTGGTTTAATCTCCGTGTGTATCGAACATTGTCGGGACATTCCCAACAATGTCCTCACGGCAAACAGTCTGCTGATCTGGAGCAGCGAAGGAGGTTGTTGCAATTTCTAATGCACCTCAATGATGAATATGACAACATTCGAGGTCAAATCTTGCTAATGGAGCCATTATCGACTGTCAACAAGGCATTTTCATTGATTCAGCGGGCGGAGAGTCAGAAGATGGTCTCGGGGAATTTACATTCTGCGGGTGAGCTGGCTGCTTGTATTTCTAAACAGGCATCTGGAGTAGATTCTGAGACGAGCAATGCCTTCGTTGCTAAAAATGTGGCTAAGGGAAAGGAGGTTAGAGGCAAACACAAGAATGGCAAGTTTTGTGATTACTATAAAAAAACCAGGACATGAGAGAGACCAATGCTTCAAACTAATCGGATATCCGGATTGGTACGAGTAGAAGAAGGGGACCAAGATGGCAGCTAATGTCTATTCTGAGGAACATGAGACTCCTTTTGGCAGTGGGGGAGATACAGTACAAGGCAACCAAAATCGTAGTCTGCAGTTGGACAACAAATTGATTCAGGCAGTGGCTCAGGAGATGATGCGAATGGTTAAAGGAAAACAGGCAGAGTCTCAGCCAAAAGCGATGAGTTTCTTCTCTCAATTTGCAGGTAATAATCCAACTGTTGCCACTGTTAGCTCTTGTTGTACTGCTCAACAAAATGATTCTAGCTGGATCATGGACACTGGGGCAAGTGATCACATGTCTTACAACCTGAGCCTTTTTAGCACCTATGTTTCTTTATCCCATCCTGTGCATGTTGCCATGCCAGATGGAAGTATCAAGCTTGTCACCATTGCTGAACCATACATGTTACACCTCACATTGTTTTGCATAGGGTTCTGTATATTCCAGATTTCAAATATAACCTCACGTCTGTGATCAAACTGTTGAATGATCAAACCTTGTGCATTAGGTTGTACTCTGATCGGTATGTGTTTCAAGACCATTTAAGTAGGAAAGATGTGGCGGTTGCTCCTGTGGTGGCTGGCTTATATAGAATGCAAGCTAGAGGTGGTTGTTCGGGAGAGGAAGGTGCTAATAAGGACAAGCAGGTTATTGACACCATTGCTAGTACAACTCATGTTTTGCCTATTGACCTTGTACACGCGAGATTCGGACATGTTTCTATGTCTAAAATGCGACATTTGGTAGAATTTAAGGATTGTTTGAATGAAGAATTTGATTGTGAAACGTGCATTCTTGCGAAGGCACACAGGTTTCCTTTCAGTAGAAGTTCAATAAAACCTCTGCTGTTTTCCAGCTTGTACATATGGACTTGTGGGGGCCATATAAGATTGCCAATGTGGATGGGGCACACTACTTTCTTACAATTGTAGATGACTTCAGCCGATGTACTTGGACACAACTTTTGAGAAATAAAATCCAAGTGTTTGCTGCTATTGAGAAGTTTTTTTACATGGTTGAAAATCATTTACATGTTGCTGTTAAGAATGTCAGGTCTCACAATGGAGCAGAATTTATTCAGCAATCTTGTGCTTCTTTCTTTGCCTCTAAGGGTGTGTGCTTCATCAACGATCGGTCGCAAGAACCCCACAACAAAATGGAGTTGTGGAACGTAAGCATCGACATTTACTAGAGGTGGCTCGGGCCATTAGATTCCAGGCAAATCTCCCAAAATATTTCTGGGGGGAGTGTGTCCTTGCTGCGACACATATCATCAACAGATTGCCCATGGAAAACCTTCAATGGAGGAGTCCCTACGAGGTGTTGTTTGGTGACAAACCTAGCACCGATGATTTGCGGGTTATCGGGTGTTTGTGCTATGCTGTGAATACTGAAAGAGTGGATAAATTTGATGCAAGGGCCACTAAGTGCATCTTATTGGGGTATACTTTTGGAGTTAAAGGTTATAAGGTGTATGATCTTGAGAAGAGGAAGATCTTGCATAGTAGGGATGTGATTTTTAAAGAGACTTGTTTTCCCTTTAAAAATCTATCACATGCCACTGATTCAACCGTGTCGGACACGGATATTAGACCTTTGTATGAGCAGTGGTCAGGTCTAGACGACCATCCATCTGTCTCTAGGGCTGTACATTCGCCTTCTGTTCACAAGGTTGATCCTCAGCCAAATGCCAATACTCCCTCCTTCCATGATGATCATACACCCCATTTTGATGATCATGTTGATCACAATGATTCTTTAAGTGAGGGTCTGCCTACTCCTCCCTCTCATTCAATCCAACCTTCACCACCAGCGCCTATGAGGAGATCCCAGCGAGCTAGAGGACCACCCCAATGGCTCAAGGACTTTGTACAACCTGGGAAATCCAGCCATGTTTCTTCTGGTGGGTCTGAATCCCACAGTTTCACCAGTAGCACGAAGCATCCTATCTTTCATTGTGATGATTTTTCACATTTATCTGGGGAATATATGCATTCTCTGTTGAGCACAATGCCTATTCCAGAACCCCACACTTATCAACAGGCTTGTCACCATCCGGAGTGGGTGGCAGCCATGGGAAAGGAGTTGGAAGCCTTGGAAGACAACAAAATCTGGATTCTCACTACATTTCCCCCTGGCAAGAAAGCGTTTTCTTCCAAGTGGGTATATAAAATCAAGTTCAAGCCTGATGGTTCCGTTGAGAGGTACAAAGCTCGCCTTGTCATTCGAGGCTTTGAGCAAGTGAAGAACAAGGACTATAAACACACCTTCTCTCCGGTGGCAAAGCTCACTACGGTAAGGGTTTTTATATCCCTTGCCACCTCGAAGGGTTAGCCTCTTCATCAATTGGACATAAACAATGCGTTCCTACATGGCTTCATCGAAGAGGAGGTTTATATGAAACCATCTGAAGGCTACTTGGCAGCTGCGGAGGGTCAAGTATGCAAGTTGGAACGATCTCTATATGGCCTCAAGCAGGCCTCACGACAGTGGAATTTGGAGCTGACAAAGTTCCTTCAGTAGCTTGGTTTTACTCAATCCAAGGCTGATTGTTCTCTTTTTGTTCGGGAAAGAGAAGGACTCTTTACTCATGTTTTGGTTTATGTCGACGATCTACTTGTCACAGGTGACGACATTTCGGGTATTGTTGATGTAAAGGCTCAACTTTACCGTGCCTTCACGATTAAAGATCTTGGACTTGCAACGTATTTTCTTGGAATTGAGATCGCACGCTCAGATTCGGGTACTTTCCTCAACCAACGAAAGTACATACATGATATCCTACAAGATGTTTGTCTTACTGGGTCCAAAATTGCAAAATTTCCTCTCCCACGTGGACTAAAGCTCTCTAATGAGACTGGAGAGCTTTTGACAGATCCGGAGTCATATAGAAGGATTGTGGGTAGGCTTTTATACCTCACTATTACTAGACCCGATATCTCCTACGCCACACAACACTTGAGACAATTTGTTCATGCTCCTCGAGTACAACACTATCAAGCGGTTGTTCATGTTCTGAGGTATCTCAAAGGGACTATTCACAAGGGTCTGTTTTTTTTGCACCGATTCTGATTTTAGCATCCAGGCCTATTGTGATACGGATTGGGCTGGATGTCCAATGACGGCCCGTTCTCTAACAGGCTATTGTGTGTTCTTGGGCGCCCATTTGATTTCTTGGAAGACTAAGAAACAACAAACTGTTTCTAAATCTTCTGCCGAGGCCGAATACCGCGCCATGTCTGCGACAACCTCGAAGTTGGAATGGGTGGTTCATCTTCTTCAAGATTACCACATACCTATTCAACTACCTGTTCTCATGCATTGTGACAACAAGGCGGCCATTCATATTGCAAATAATCCGGTTTTTCATGAATGGACCAAGCACTTGAACATCGATTGCCACTATACTAGAGACAAGCTTGTAGAAGGCTTTTTTCAACTGTCTCATGTCCAGAGCAAAGAGCAACTCGCGGACATTCTCACCAAACCTCTTGGAGAGTTTCCTCACAACTATCTCTCCTTCAAGTTGGGCTTGTTGGATACTCCACCAACTCCATCTTGAGGGGGGGATGTGGAAACATATTTGTACATTCATAGATAATAGATATTTTATCTTATGTATAACTACCAGGTTGGTTAGGTTGTTAGGATATTTTTGAGGTTGTTAGAGCCTCTCCATTCTTGTATATATATACTGCTTAGCTTTGGTTTGTCCATTATCACAGTTAGATTGAATAACAAATCAATCTTGCTACATCTTCTATCTTTCTCTCTCTATTTTTCTCTCTCAAACCTTCTCAGTTCTCATGTGTGTTGGCACTGATGGGTTTGATGTCATTGCTAAATGTTTTCAGTAACCTGCCTCAGCATTGCTCAACATGAGAGTGAAGTTTGTTTGTGTTGGTTTACAGTTTCTGTGGTTACAGTTTCCAAGTCTACACTAACTTAATTTTGTTCTTTCTTGTATCAATATGGGGTTGTTTTCTTTCATTGTGGTTTTATCATTTCAGAATGGTGGTATTTTCTCATATGTTGATGTATGGGGCATTTTCTTGACACTTTGTGTCTTTTTAATAAAAAGGTCTTTTGACCGCTAATTATCAAAAAAAAAATATCCTAATAGCAAAGGGTTCAACGATGGGTGTATTTAGACGCAAGATTTGACGATTAAAAAGAAATAACATAGATTACTAATAGAAAGTATGGAATTCTAACACCTATCCAAAGATAAGTACCATAAAGAATTTAACGAGACTAACCTTGAATAATTAGGGTTCCAAAGGCACTGCTTTTGTCTTGTGTATTAAAGGGAGCGGAAAATAACGTGGGAATTTTTGAAGGCTTGTGATGATGGGAAGTAGGGTTTTAGGAATAAGCGACCATTATATATACAGAAGAAGCTATGGAGGGGGAAAGTTCTAGATGATAAAAGTTCTCCTAAAAATAGGGTATAATAATAATAATAATAATAATAATAATAATAATAATAATAATAATAATACCCCTTTTTTTGTGACCGTGTATCACATGTTCACTATGTGTGGAGGAGTTGTATCCCTAAAAGCTTCACTTTAGTCTATAACAGCCCTTTCTACTGTTGAGGCTGAATATATTGTTGCCATAGAAGGAGTGAAGGAGGGCATCTGGTTGAGGCGATTGGTCATGGAGCTTGGAGTACCACAGGGAGAGACCGTGGTTTATTCAGACAGTCAAAGTGCGATACATTTGACCAAGAATGACACTTATCATTCAAAGACCAAGCATATAAGCGTCAGGTATCATTCATCAGAGATACAGTTGCTGTAGGAGAGATTGTGGTGAAGAAGGTGTATATTTATGATAATCCTGCAGATATGTTAACCAAGCCTATATCTATAACTAAGTTCGAACATTGTTTGGACTTAGTTGGTGTTTTGAGCATGTGAAGAGCCCCGCCCTGCGGAGGGGCGTGTTGATGGCGATAATCGAGGGGTTTATTTGGATCGATAACTCGGATCATGATCCAAGGTTGAGGTTGTTAGGTTTATGGCCCATTGGATCCGCTAAGGTCCAAAACGGCAGAGGATACAGTTTTAATCTAACTCTAATTCCCTCTTCTAATCAGATTCTACTTGTTATTTGAGTTTTAATCTGACTCTATTTTCTTCTAGTCGCCTTATAAATAGAGTTCAATTTCTCCACTTTATTCACCAGAGCAAGAGAGAGAGAAAATATTGAGAGAGAGTGAGTCTCACCAATATTTTTCCTAGTGTATCCTAAGAGATTGTGAGTTGAGTCTGAGAGAGAGATTTATACTGTAATCTCCATTGGTGATCGCATCACACCCTATGATAGTGTAAAGTTGTACTCCTCCTTTTCTCATAGTGGATTATTTTCTGCCTGTCGCCGTCCATGGGTTTTTCTCCGAGTTCTTCAGTTTCCCACGTAAATCTGGTGTTTGATTTTATCGCACTTATTTTTTCAATCCTGATTTTTGTCGTAATATCCGTCATCTCAATTTATTTCACTTCCGCTAGTTTCTTTACTTATTTCCTAACACGATTGATTACTAATCTTGATAATTAAACTTAATAAATTTGAATAAACAAAACTTGTATAAAGCAACATAAACTTATATTTTCTCATTCCATAGCATCTTGATCTTGAAATTTCATTCCTCAAATTTCCCAGTATGATCCTCAACTCGATCATCCATGGTGTAATAAGTCTTAAGATTGTTGGAAATTTTGGGGAAACACGGTGACACACAACATGAGGTATCACTTGGGTAGCTGGAGGATCAAAATTCATCTTCCATTAAGAATTCATAAGACCCTGGATAGATTTAAGGGTAGAACCTAACTTCTTGTGAGTAAAGAATGAGTTTTCTCAAGAACTCTCAAAGAATGTTGTTGTAGTCAATACCTCAAAGAGTATGTTGAAGCTTTCTAGGAACTTGATGAAAAGAGGTGTATCTTGGATGAATAAATTCATCCTCCTTTTATAGTGGAGTAGAATATCAAGACTTGCCTCACAATTTCCATAATTTAAGAGCATGATTCATAGGATTGCAATCTTGATTGTGGGGGTAAATATTGATTAATTAATTCAATCAATATTCAACCACAATTTAATCTCCATGTGTTAATATTAAAGGCTACAATCTAGGAAATTCAAATCTCATGTTGTTGGGCACTACCACGGTCCGTGTCACTTGGCCACGGTCCTTGGTGCACCTACCACGACCTGTGTCAGGTAGACACGGTCCATGTTAGCCCAATTCTCACTTTCTTGAGCTACTGGTTGTTGACACAACCCGTGTCACACCTGACATAGTTCGTGCCAGCTTAGTATCCACTCCAAGACTTATATTGACCTTCCCGGTCAACTCTTAATTTATGTTTAATGAATTTTCAACCTTAATTAGTCTTTTAATTCTTTCTCTCAAAAAAAAAAAAAGTCTTTTAATTCTTGAAATACTCTAACATAAAAGGGGTCTACCGTTCCTAAGACTGAGGAGAAGAGCAGAACAAGTTAGCGTGCAACACGCCAATGGATCCTCTTGCAGAAAGGATACAAAATCGTTAAGAGGGGAACACAAAATATTTTAGAATGCAGACAAAAGAAGTTCTTAAGAAATGAAAATTATTCTTACAGCCGTGGGAGTACACTTCTTGCAATAACTCCTGCTACTATATGAAATAGATAAATACAATGCGCGACTTTCAGAGCAACAATTGATCTTTGGTTGATTGGTTAAGATAGCTTGGTTATACACAAGATGTCACGGGTTCAAAGGCTGCCACCTCCTTTCATTAATAGTTTGACACATACACTTTTGCACATTCTTTAGGTTGTTGTTATAATTATTTTCCATTAATGTTTTCTATATTTTCATGGTTTTATGATTAGTTTCATTTATTTTTTTTATATATATCAATCAAATATTCTCGTTTATTGCTCATGCTTTTTAACTATTTTTAAATTTTATCTTTCTTGCCTAATGTCAGAAGTGAAAATCGCCCAATTTCATGTCTTTTCGATTTGCTACGTACCCGCTCTTTTGGAATGTCCAATGAAATTTTTTTACTCCATTAAAATTTTAATATATTGCACTTAATTTAAAAGTTGGTTTAATCATTCGTATCCGCTCTTTTAGAATGTCTAATGAGATTTTTTTACTCCTTTAAATCTTAATATATTGCTGTTAATTCAAAAATTGGTTTAATCATTTGTATACTTTTGCACATTAACACTTACACTTTTGCACTTCAACACATAAATTTTTATACCCTAACACATACACCTTTGCACTCTAATACAAACACCAACACATATACCTTTCCACACTAACACGTACACCTTTACACACTAACACACACCAACACATACACATTTGCACACTAACACACATACATTTGCACTCTAACATACACATGTTTGCACACCACACACCCCTTTACACACCAACACATATACCTTTACAGACTAACACACACACTTTTTACACGCTAACACATACACTAACCATATTTTTAATTTCTAGACAAATTGGAAACTTTCTTAATTTGGAACATTTTACAATTAAACAAATAAGTTGCCCAAATTTAATTTAAAAAGGATGTTTTGATATATATACATTATAAAAAAAATTATACATCGATGTCCATTCAATAAGTATTTTTAAGTCCTTGCACAATTTTTAATGTGTAAATAAAAACTAGTACGGATAAAGATAAAGAGATATTTTACTCGACAAAAGGTATAGTTAAATATGTGAATAGCCATTTTTTAAAGGTTGTTATATCCAACCCTACTAGAACAAGCAAAAATAACCTTACACTAAATTTATGAAAATATATTTGGTCCCGGCGGGGTTCGAACCCGCGACCTTCGGCTCATAAGACCAACGCTCTAACCAACTGAGCTGCGGAACCATTGCTATTTATATAAAAGGACATTGGAAAAAATATTGCAAACCGCTCATTAGGAATTTATGAACGGAAAAATATTCAATATTCAATACTCAAGAAAGCCTGAAGGGTGTGTAATAGCAAAATAGTAATTACATGTCATGTTTCAACAGCATGCTAAAATTGACTGGATCTAAAATAAGGATGAGTACTGTACTAGGATTTTCTTCTCTAGAATGAAACAAAAACAGTTGGAGAATTATGTTTTCATGCGTAAGGGTGGTTTGGACAATCTTGTTAAAGGCTTTGATGAATTTGAAGTGGCTTAACTAATGTGTGATGACTATAAACTTCTTTTGGGAGAGCAATAGTACACTAGACAATATATTTGGAATTTAATCAGAAACGACATGGTTCTATCTATATAGCAACAGTTTGGTCTCATCAAGGATTTCTCACCCAAAGATGTGTAGAAAGCTATGTTTAGCACCCCTATGGTTAAGGCATCGGGTCCAAGTGGCTATAGTAGCGCATTTTATGAACAAAATTGATCTCTTATTGAAGATTGGGTCTCTGAGGCTATCTTAAACTCTCTCAAGTAGGGTAAGTTGCTTTCTTATATTAATGCAACTAATATGACATTAATCCCCAAGAAAGTTAACCCTGAAACTTCGATGGATTTTAGATCCTTTTCATGTTGCAATGTGCTTTATTAGTGCCTCTCAAAACTGCTCTATGATAGGCTGAAAGTTGTTTTTACCTTCTATAATGAATTTAAACCAAGGAGCTTTTGTGAACGTAGGGAAATTGTACATAATATTCTTTTGTGTCAAGAGCGTGCTAGGGGGTATGGTAGGAAGAGCATCTCTCCCTGGTGTATGATAAAAATCAAACTCCGTAAAGCTTATGATTCTATTGTAAACACAAATTTCGAGTCTAAAATTTAATAAGACAGGAAATTGAGAAACAAATTAATTTGTATTAATATTTGAAAGTATATGGGTGCAATCTGCGTATGATAGTTACAAGAAAAAGTAACTAATTCACCTATTCGATCCCCATGAATGAACTCGAATTTGATCTTGAAATATGGTTTTGATGACTTGATCTCGAAGAAAATGAGTATTTGATCTGTCGGGAGCGGGCGACACAATATTTGATGTGTTTGATGCCTTCTCCTAGAAAATATGTTCTTCTCTTTAGTGAGTCATCAAAGAACCTTTTGTGATTTGTAAGAGTCTTCATAGTCCGGGCATTCTCCAATCCCAAATTGTTGGGGGTCTGAAATGAGGGTTGGACCCCTATTTATAGGCTCTGAAAGGCTAAGGTTTAAGTTGAGCATTGTGCATGGGCCCAATTAAATAATTATTCCTTAAAGAAATAATTATCATTTTCTTCATCATCATTAACACTTGTTAGCTTTTGATTGGTCGAATTATATTCCCATCTAAATTTTAATTAAATGGACCGTCATAATGAATTTGACTCAAGGCAGGTCATAATTGGCGAGAAAATTGGCTTAAAACTTCCCCATGTCATTTTCTAATTATTCGATAAATTTTCACCTCCTACAGATGGCCCCATAGAGAGTCAGTTGCGAAGACAAAGTTTTAATGTTTGACACGGTTGACTCTCGAATATTTGAGAGATATTTTGATTGCATGTCTTTCTCTTTTAATGTGGACAAGACAAACTTTTGACGTCCATCCAACATGTTCATCTAATCCCAAATAGAATTTGGGCCTTAATTATAAGTTGTGCATTTGCAAACCGAAATAATTGAATTGTTGGTCATAACATCACTTTCTCTTCTCTTTCTTTTATCGATACTCTTTTATTTTTTACTGAAAAAATTTCCATGTACGTTGGTTCCCGAATATATGAGGAAGATGATTCTTGTAGAATTCTCCCTCTTCTATAATTACAAACTGGAGCCACTTTATTTAATGTGTATTCTACTGTTGTGGAAATTGTAGTTGGATTAGAGACTTGAGTGATCCATTGCTATATGAAGGAGCCCTCTTCACATCTCCTTTCATCCATCTGCTTGAAACTAGATTGGGTTTCTCTTCCCTTCCTCCCACTTTTCTTTCTGCTAATTGTTTAGAGCATCCATGATCCTTCTTTAATAGCAAAAGTGTTGCAAATCGTTTTCAGCCTTCCTAGGTTTTTCTTTTTGCAAACGACATTTTTAACCAGTTGTTGCTTTGCGAGAAGTGTTCCTACTTGTGCAATCTTTACTATAATCTTTAGGAATTTATCTTAATCTTTAATTTCTGAGAGAAATAGGGCGTCTAATCCTTTCCTCAAAATTTTGCTTCCACTTCTAAAATTTGTTGCGCGTTATTGCTTGAATTCGATTCAAGAAGGAACGGTAGGTTGGAGCCAGCTTTGAGAATTAATTTGTTCCCTTTTGATGCTCTGTTCCGGTATAATGCCAACCTTCTCCTAAGGTTTCCTTAAATATGTCTTTGAACTGAGATTTGTAAACACGCAAGCAGAGCGAGAGGAACAACCAATATAAGAGATCGAATCATGGAAGTGACATCCATTGTTGCCATGCTCGGTTTTCTTCTACTTCGGTGCTCCAAAATGGGGTTTTCTTTTTTTTCCTATTTTGTTGCACACAATCACGCGCCCTTGCCACTCATGTTTTCTGCTTTAGTTTTGCTTGTGGACCCATCATATATGAATTGGGAAAATGGATTTTGTTGTATGTTGTATCATACGTACACCTATGTTGTATCATACGTTCACCTACGCAATTTGCCTGAATTTGATTGTCTTTTCTTTTTCTTTTTTATATAATCAAGCTCCTATGGCCCCCAATTAATTTTTGGAAACAATTGAACGTGTCTTTGAAGTCATGTATCTATTACACATGATATGCCAATGCCCCTCTTTTTCTGTCTCTTTTTGTAGGTTGATCTCTTTGTGTTGATTTGGAAGTGAAAATAATCTTAAAGACAACAATTATAAACTTAGAAGTCATAATCAATTTTGAAGACAAAATTTACTTACTAGAAAGACGTTGACCTAGGGACTAAGGTGCAATTCTAGTAATCGGTTGGTTATAGCCCGAGGGTTGCGGCACAATTTGAGAAACCGGCCCGTTAATGTTTTTGGAATTCATCCCTTATGGGGAAGTTAAGGCTTATGTTTTCTGGCACAGTTTCTTTTCTTTGGCTTAATGGGCTGATGTGTTTTGGTTTTGGGTTTCGAGTTAGATTTAACCATTTACTTACTTTGAGGGACATAAAGAAAAAAGAAAAATGACAACTGTATCAATTTACTCTATAAAGCGGGACGAAATCCGGTATCTGCAGTGACTGCAGAAATAACATCGAGCAAAAATTTCATATCAGGCTAAAGTAGAAAACCAAGAAATCCATTCTTAAAAAGGCTAAAGGCCAAACCTCCTTGATGGGTTTTGGGGGAGGGACATAGCGCACACAGTGGTGGCCCAAAAAGAAAACAGGCCAAAATGACCTCTGGGCCTAATGGCCTAAGCTTGAAATTGGAGTCGTTGATTGATAGCATGAATCATAGGATTTGATGGAGAAGCGTATGGAAGTCAAACGACCTTGTGACCATTCCTGATAATTTTTTACCATCTTTAGGCATCCCCTCTATAATATAAATAGTCCTTTTTTGTGCATATTACTTCTCATCAAAACTGTGTACACTATCATTTATACACATATATACTTCCTCCAAAATTCTAATGGCCTTTGAGAGGAAACAATCCACTTCGACGAGCACCTTGTCCAAGGAAGATAAGAGGGAATTGGGAAGATACAAGCTGAAGTGTCCTTTGAGCTTGTGGTAACTGAGGGTAAACTACGATTTCCTTCGTGCCTCGGAGACCTTTTGAGATTCCAACATGTACGCGTTCCGCTTCGATATGAGAGAATTGTGCCCATTACTAGATGAATTGTCCTCGATTTTGGAGATGAATCATTATATATACACCACCGATGTCTCCTCCTTTGACCATTAACATAAGCAACGACTACAAAGGATTGCTTTGACTTCCATCCCAAGTGTTGGATAGCGCATTGATTGGTGAGAAGGTCCACTTCCAAATTGTGGTTGAATATTTGCAAGCCCCCGAGACCTTGAAATATGGGCTAATGATCAGAGTGTAGGCTCTTCTGCTATGCCTCTTGGGTTAGTTCTGTCTGTATCATGGCAGAAAGAGAAACGACCCAACCTACCTACTTCACATGGTGGAGGATATAGCCCGTGGCTTTAATCCTGTACCCGTGATACATGTAGAGACATTGATGTGCTTGGACGATCCCTATCCCGAATACTGAGGGAGCCCACTGCTTTTATAAGTAACCCTAGCATACCTCCTTCATTTTAATCTTGCACATTTGTCTTGAAAGAAGTTGGGGTATAATCAGATGGTAGTGCCAAGGCTAAACGTCTTAAAGGACCAAAAAAGACCATGTCCAGCTTTTGTTTAGGCTGGGGCTCTAGCTATGATTCTCTTGGCCTGCCAAGGTCATTTGGCCTAAACCCCTCCCCCCCCCCCCCCCCTCCAAGAAAATAACCTTTTCTTGCTTAGTTTGGGGAGATTATGTAATTTATTGAAAATTTTTGCAATCTTTAACCCTTGATTTTTTTTAAAAAAATTTGTTGATGGAGCACATGGGCCTTTTGGAGAAACCTCGAACGGCTTTGACGTTGGTCAATTATTACCACTGAAAACAAAAGACACCGAGCATCTATCCGTTGTGGGTGGACTGCTTTTTTGAAAGAGCCTCAAGATATTGTGTTGTAGGTCGAGTGTCAGACATCTCGGACTACGTGATATGTGATCAGAGGCATACTTACGTATGCATTATGGGCCAAACACATCTGACCTCCTACTTTTCCGAGCAGGTGATGTGGCGAATGGGGAAGAGAAAATTAATCCCCTTTCAGCTATGTGAAACGCAAGAGTTGATTCGTTTGTAAAATACCATGGTGGACTGATGCTGCAATATTAGGAGAAACGGCCCACGGCTCGTGCCCCATTGAAAATACATGTATTGAGCCAAGCCGATTCGGGCTATCAACATTGGCTGACTGCGGCAACTGAGTCTCGCAGAGATGAGGAGGCATCGAGGCAGAATTCGCCTCAACTATAAAGGATTGGCTAGGTCCAAAGACCTTTATGAGGGACATGCTTGGCCTGAAAGCCTCTTTGAAGGTCATGCTTGGTCCGGCTCAACCAGGGGTTATGATTAGGGAGCCAAATGGTATCGTATCCAAGAAAACAAGTGCAATCAAAGAGTGAGGTCGAGCCCCCATGTTCGTGAAGGAAAAGACCAAGAAGAGGTACTGACCCAAGGACAAAAATGCAGTTCTAAGTTGGACTAAGGAGATAGGGACTATAAAAGAGACATCTAACAATGCATGAAGGTGGAAAAGGATTGAAGAAGATGGAAGGAAACTGAACCTGGTACCCATTTCCAATTTTAATTTATTATTTTAGTTAAACTTTGGTAATAGTAACAAGTAATGCACTCGTACTTTTTCATTTAAAATAACAATAATTGTAATGAAGTTCATCTTTATTAATAAAGAACTCAATTCATTCAAATATTCATCTTCAAACTCTATTGTCCTTATATTGTTCTTGTATAAAGATGGAACCGCAATCTTTCATTATAACCGACTTCTGGAACTTCTCTCTTCCAAACTTCTTCTACCCTGTGTTGAATTTTCACAAAGTGACTGAAACTTGGTTTTTCAGTTGCTTGGTTCAATTAAGAGGATTTGTACTTTAAGCATAGAACCGCATAAGTTAATCCGAGTTGGTGGGTTGCACCATTTCCTCTCTGTCAGTTGTCACCAATCTAGTTGCTCCTCCAGGTATAATGTTTTTGATGACATATGGCCCTTTCTAATTGGGCGCGAACTTCCCTTTAGGATCTTGCATGGGTGTTCACATCTCATTGACCACCAGATTCCCTTCTTGTAGGGTGCGATCCTTAACCTTTTTATATTAAAGCCCTGAGATATCCTATTTTGATACAGCTGCAAATTATGTAATGCCCTCAATCTCCTTTCATCAATTAATGTGAGCTCTTTAAATCATGCTCTTGCCCACTCTGCTTGTGGGAGCTTACTCTCGGCTCCTATCTGTAATGATAGTATTGCAAGCTCGATCAGGAGTACCGCTTCCATCTCGTAAACCAATGAATAAGAGGTGATGCGGGTGGCAGTGCGTATAGACATTCGATACCCCTATAGCAACAATGGGAGCTTGTCAAACAAATCTTTGTATGTAACAACCATCTTTTATACGACCCTGACCACGGTATTGTTGGTTGCCTCGACGGCTCCATTGGCGTGAGGCCTATAAGGCGACAACCTATGATATTGGACGTTGTACTTAATCAACAATGCTTCCACCTACTTTCTGAAGCGGCTCCTATTATCACTGATAATCTCATGTGGCACACCATATCAGTAGGTGATTTTGTTTAGGATGAATTTCTCCACATGTTGAGAAGTAAGCTTGGCGTAGGAGGCGGCTTCCACTCACTTGTGAAATAGTCTATGGAAACCAATATGTATTTGTGGTCTCCTATGCTTGTAGGGTGAATTTTACCTAAAATGTTGATTGCCCATGCAGAGAATGGCCAAAGAGATGCCAGGGTGGTCAACTATGAAGGTGGCTGATGTTGAAGATAGGAATACTCCTAACATTTGGGGAACTTCTTGACGAAGGCAAGGCAATAGGTCTCCGTACTGTTCTAAAAAATATTTTGATATGCATTATAAAAAAAAATTTATACACCTTTGGATGTCCATTCAATAAGTATTTTCAAGTCCTTGCACAATTTTTAATGTGCAAATGAAACTAGTATAGATAAAGATAAAGAGATATTTTACTCGACAAAAGGTATAGATAAATATGTGATTATCCATTTGTTAAAGGTTGTTACATCCACATCCTACTAGAAAAGGCAAAAATAACCCTACACAATTTATGGAAAAATATTTGGTCCCAGCGGGGCTCGAACCCGCGACCTTCGGCTCATAAGACCAACGCTCTAACCAACTGAGCTACGAGACCAATGTTGTTTGTATAAAAGGACATTGGAAAGAATATTCCAAACCTGCTCATGAGGAATATACGAATGGAAAAATATTCAATATTCAATACACAAAAAGTCAAAAGGGTGTGCAATAGCGAAATAGTAATTACATCTGATGTTTCAACAACATGGTAAAATTGAATGGATCTAAAATAAAGATGAGTGTACTAGCATTTTCTTATCTAGAATGAATCAGAAACAGTTGGAGAGTTATGTTTTCATACAAAAGGGTTGTTTGGGCAATCTAGTTAAAGGCTTTGATGAATTAAAGTGGCTTAACTTATGTTTGACGACTACAGACTTATTTTCGGAGAGCAACGGTACACTAGATAACCTGTTACGGAGGATTTAATCAGAAACGACATGGTTCTATCTATATAACGATAGTTTGGTCTCATCAAGTAGTATTTCTCACTCAAAGATGTGTATGAAGCTATGTTCAGCACCCTTATGGTTATGGCATCGGGTCCAAATGGCTATAGTAGCGTATTTTATCAGCAAAATTGGCCTCTTATTAAAGATTGGGTCTTGGAGGCTATCTCAAACTATCTCAAGCAAGGTAAGTTGCTTTCTTGTATTAATGCAACTAATTTGACATTAATCCCCAAGAAAGTCAACCCTGAAACTCCAATGGATTTTAGACCATTTTGGTGTTGCAATGTGCCTTATAAGTGCCTTGTCAAAACTACTCTATGGTATGCTTAAATTTGTTTTTACCTTCTATTATCTATTTAAACCAAGGAGCTTTTGTGAACGTATGGAAATTGTACATAATGTTCTTTTGTGTCAAGAGCTTGCTAGGGGGCATGGTAGGAAGAACATCTCTCCCCATTGTATGATAAAGATTGAACTCTGTAAAGCTTATGATTCTATTATAAACACAAATTTCGAGTCTAAAATTTAATAAGACGAGAAATTGAGAAACAAATTAATTTTTATCAATATTCGAAAGTATGTGAGTACAATCTTTGTATGACAGTTACAAGAAAAAAGTAACTAATCCTCCGGTTCGATCTCATTGAATGAACTTTAGTTTAATCTTGACAGAGGGTCTTGATGACTTGAATTCGATCAAGACGAGTATTTGATCTCTCAGGAGTCGGCGACACAATATTTGATGTGTTTGATGCCTTCTCCTAGAAAATATGTTTGTCTCCATAGTGAGCCATCAAAGAACTTTTTGTGATTTGTGAGAGAGTCTTCAAAGTCCAGGAATTCTCCAATGCCAAATTATCGAGGGGTCTAAAAATGAGGGGAGGTTATAGACTCTGAAAGGCTAAGGTTTAAGTCGAGCTTTGGGTTTGGGCCCAATTAAATAATTATTCCTTAAAGAAATAATTATCGTTTTTGGCATCATTATTAACACTTGTCAGCTTTTGATTGGTCGAATTATGTTCCCATCTAAATTTCAATTAAATGGACCGTCATAATGAATTTGACTCATGGTGGGTCCGAATTGGCTGAAAAATTGGCATAAAATTTCCACATGACATTTTGTAATTATTCGACAAACTTGCACCACCTACATATGCCCCTTAGAGAGTCAGCTGTGAACACAAAGTTTGAGTGTTTGAAACGGTTGAGTCTCGAATATTTGAGAGATATTTTGATTGCATGTGTTTCTCTTTTTATGTGGGCAAGACAAACTTGTTATGTCCATCCAACATGTTCATATAATCCCAAATAGAATTCGGGCCTTAGTTATAGGTTGTGCATTTGTGCTAACTGAATTAAATTGAATTGTTGGTCTCCACATCACTTTCTCTTCTCTTTCTCATATCGATACTTTTTTTAAGTGAAAAAATCTCAATCTACGTTGGTTGCCAAATATATGAGGAAGATGATTCATATAGAATTCTTCCTCTTCTATAATTACACACTGGAGCCACTGTATCTAATATGTATTCTGCTGATGTAGAAATTGTAGTTGGATCCAGAGACTTGAGTGATACATTGCTATATGAAGGAGTCTTCTTCACATCTCTTTTCATCCATCTACTTGAATCTCAATTAGGTCTCTGTTTCCTTTCTCCCACTTTTTTTTTTCTACTAATTGTTTAGAGCATCCATTATCCTTCTTTATTGGCAAAATTCTTGCAAATCGTTTTCAGCCTTCCCAGGTTTTTCTTTTTCCCACCGACATTTTTAATCAGTTGTTGCTTTGCGGGAAGTGCTCCTACTTGGACAATCTTTATTGTAATCTTTAGGAATTTATCTTAACCTTTAATTTATCAGAGAAATAGGGCGTTTAATTCTTTCCTCGCAATTTTGCTTCCACTTCTAAAATTTGCAGCCTGTTATTGCTTGAATTCGATTCAGGAAGGAATGGTAGGTTGGATCCATCTTTGAGATGTAATTTGTTCCCTTTTGATACTCCGTTACATTATAATGCCAACCTTCATCGAAGGTTTCCTTGAAGCTTGCTTTGAACTGAGATCTGTAAATACCCAAGCAGAGAGAGCAAGAGGAAGAACCTATATAAGAGATGGAATTATAGAAGTGACATGCATCTATTATTTCCCTGCTTGGTTTTCTTCTACTTCGATACTCCTAAATGGGGTTTTCTTTTTTTTTCCTGTTTTGCTGCACACGATCACGTTTCCTTGCAATTTATTTTTTCTTCTTTAGTTTTGATTGTGGGCCCATCATATATGAATTGGGAAAAGGATTTTGTTGTATGTTGGATCCTACGTACACCTAGGCAATTTGTAGGAATTTGATTGTCTTTTCCTTTTTCTTCTTTTTAATCAAGTTCCGGTGGGCCCCAATTAATTAATGGAAACATTTGCATGAGTCTTTGAAGTCATGTATCTATTACACATGACACGCAATGCCCCTCTTTTTTTCGGCCTCTTTTTTTTTTAGGTTGATCTCTTTATGTTGATTTGGAAGTCAAAATAATCTTAAAGACAACAATGATAGATTTAGAAGTCTACAATTTTTGAGAAACCGGGCGGTTAAAGCCTGAGGGTTGCGACACAATTTGAGGATGACGTCCGTTAAGGTTTTTGGAGTTTATCCCTAATCAGCAAGTTAGGGTTTGGAGTTTATCCCTAATCGGCAAGTTAGGACTTGGGTTTACAGGCACGTTTCTATTCTTGGGGCTTAATGGGTTGATGTGTTTTGGTATCGGGTTTCAAGTTAGATTTGAGCATTCACTTACTTTGAGGGACCTAAAAAAGAAAAATTACAACTGTATTAAATTACTCCATACAGCAAGACAAAATTCGGTATCTACAATGACTGTAGAAATAAAATCGAGCAAAAATTTCCAAGCAGATTAGAGTAGAAAACCAAGCAATTCATTGTTAAGAAGGCCCAAGGCCGAACGACCTTGATGGGTTCGGGGGTGGGACTTGGCACGCACAGTAGTGGCCCAAAAAGAAAACAGGCCAAAATGTCCTCTTGGCTACGACTGTTCATCGGTTCGTGACTAGACCGAACTAGACTGGACCAAAGACCGAAGAAGGGAATGGTCTGGACCAAGGAATGGGTCGAACTTTTTTTGGTCCGAGACCGGACCAACCGAAAAAAGTTTGATCCTGGACTGGACCGACCGAAATGGAGCGAATAAGGAGCATTATGCTATCATTTTTGTGTGAACTAAACCTCTGCAAATAGTTTAACATACAAACTAATAATTAATCCGAACGTTTTGCCTCTTCAAAGTAGGGCTACATAACATAAAGGTTAAGTCTCTAATCCGGATCGATAAATGTACTAGGTCGGACTAGGTCGAGGACTTTTGACAAAGTTCAATACTTTAGTAAGTCCTTACATAACCATTAATAAGTTGATGACATTTCAAATAACAAAGTACATAAATGCATAATAACAAAACTATAAAGTAACAAGCAAGTTCTTGGCATAGTCTTCACTCTTAAGTCTTGGCATCCAGTAATCTTGGCATATAGCCTTATTGTTCACTAATGATGAGTACATGACTACATTTGTTCATGATTTGCTTGATTTCCACTCCTTGCATAGTCAAAGTTCAAATTAGTCATTAAAAAGTTGAAAAGATATATTATTGTCAAACATAATGATGAATTGATGATTAATTAGTAATAATTAATAAAATTACCTTAAGCAACCGTCAACTTGTCAAGCACAACTATAACATTATCCTTCTCACTAATGTTAGTAACATCTAAATTGCATTATTAGAATAACAACAAAAGATCAAATATTAGAATATGCAATTATATTAATATCATAATAATGAAAGAACTCAAAGAAGTATTATCATAAATTCATAATTTCAAAACAATAACCTTCAAAGTTAAAAAATTACCTTTCTCCACGTCTTCTATATCGTGCAAGGTCACATCAACATCTTTGATTCTACTACTTGGCCTAAGCCAATCTTGAGCACATATGATAGTTTGGACCATCTTCCATACAAGTTGCAACCATAATAAAACGAAAATCAATTACTTAGTAAAAGGTAATACAAATAATAAAGTTATATAATATCTAGACCTGGCAAACCTGATCCGAGATCCGAAATCCGATCCGAAAAATCTGAACCCGATCCGACACCGAAATAGATGATCCGGTCTTGATCCGAACCCGGAGACAATCCGACCCCGAATCCGATCCGAATCTCAACTCGAATTTTACCGAATAAGAAAGAGATCTGAAATCATCCGATCTGATCCGATCCCGACCCGAGCATTGCCAAATCCGAGTTAACCCGAATCCAAAATTGCCCGAACTGATTTTTACCTGACCCGAGCCACATCCGAAATAATCTGATTTGATCTGAACCCGACCCGAGTATTGCCAAATCCGAAAATGCCCAAACTGAACTTTATCTGACCCGAGCCACATCTGACCCAAGCCAAGCCAAATCCGATTTAACTCGAATCTGCCAAATTCCCGAACTGAATGTTACCCGACCTGAGCCAAGCCAAATATGATTTAACCCGAATCCGAAAATTGCCCGAACCGAATTTTATCTTATTCAAGCCGCATCCGACCCGAGTCAAATTTGATTTAACCCAAATTCGAAAATTGCCCGAACGGAGTTTCACCCGGCTCGACACACATCCGACCCGAAATAGAACCAAACTAAGCCGACCCGATTATAATTTGACCAATTAAAATAAAAAATGTCCGATACCATTATAATTTATAAATTATATAATTCAACTTTACTTTTAAGTTGAATTTTTGTAAATTGTGATGATTACGTTTAATTTATAAATTATATATATTGATTTTTGAATTCTGAATTTAGAGCTTAGTAGACGTGTATTCGAAACCATCCGCCAATCCACAACCACTATATATCTAAACTACAAATTTTTCAAACAAGGTCTGAGAAATTGGCATAAAATTATAGACTAATTTCATTACTTCGGTGTATATGACATGTTTAGATTGTTTACCCAATATTATAAACTTAGATGCATGTGATATGTTCACGAAAATTTAAGTTACGTTGCACCAAGGATCTATTATATGCCAAAGTGCCAATTATATCACCGACTAACATGACTAGATTCAACCCCACCATCCCCGCCATTTCCTGAATTGAAATAGAAATGCCACAGACATACTACCCATAAGTACCTGCTGATTATAGAAATTTCATTCAGAGGCAGTCAAGCAGTAAATAACATGTACAGTGGGTTGAACTGTAACTACATAAATAGGGCAACAAATCAGCAACAATTCATAACCATTAAGTCATTAACTTGTCTTACATTACAATTCAAATCCACACCATCATCAGTCATCACATCATGGATGGAAACATTACATAAAATCCCAACAAATTTCAACAAATCTCCAACATAAATAAGTTCCAAGAGACCTAGTCTAGTACAATCCATGTCATTATGGCTAACATTATACAACATAAACACACAAAAGCAATAGTTCATAGCTTCAAGCCTTCAACACATAAAGCACAGCCCTATATTAGAATGAGATCAGATCATCCAACATAGTTTCATCGATAGCAATTATTGGTTGATATAAAGTAAACTCCTTCATGCCTACCAGAAAAAATAATGTGAGTAACAAGTTAAAACATAGACAAAACAATAATAATCTATATATTTATAAGTCTGATTAGCACCTAGTTGGGGCTTAAATCTAGCTTAAGCAGTCAATTACAAGGGTCCTCCATCATTTATTTCATTTGGTCCTTTCTGAGTTTCCTGTTTTCCTTGATTTCAATTTGTTTCTCCATTCATTTGGTACTTGCTGGAGAGTTCTAGGGTTCAAACTTTCAAGTAGGATAGGTGTGACAAGGTGGAGTGCAACTGCTACTTTATTTTATTTTTCTGGCTTTATTTCTCAATTCTCTATATTAGTATTACATGATATAACAAATTTTTGTCTGTCTTATTACTTTGAACTTTGCAATCAATTGGGATTAGTTATGGAAAACTTTATATTCAATCAAAGAGGGGAAAAAAATCAAAAGTTTGGACTGTCAATCAATATATCTGCCCAGACTGATTAGAGAAAAATATTACTTTCTACCAAAATTTAATTTAAAACTTTCCTAAACTTAAAAACGTAAATTCCATATCAATTAAGTGGTAGCAAATACTAATTTCATTATTGCCAAACACATAAACTACGAATTTTACATATATCACGTTTTTCTTAATGAGAACATATGTCCTTGCTTTCAGATAATATTTTACCAAATTGCAGACTGCAAAATATACATTCAATTCACATCTACAATCAAGATTTCCTTATATTTTCATCCATTAAGTGACAACAAAGCTTTGCATGTTATTCAACTGCTACTTTGCATGTTATACAACAAACTGAACAAGGCATACTTTAGAACACTGTGTAAATTGTAAAATGCCAAAGGCAATGTATTTCAGAAGACTCTAATGAGTGTATACCTTAGATTTTAATTCAGCAGATATTCCAGTGCCTCAAGCAGATGAAGTTGACCAGATTTGACACGAACAGCACAGCTAGTGCAACAACCTGAGACAACAAAAATAATATGTGCGGTTAACTGCCTGCCTATCCTCAATTTCCATATAATTGTAACCAATAGCCCTTATTCAACTAGAAATTGAGAGTCGAGACATACCAGTTAACCAAATTTCAAAGAATTGAGACAATGAAAGTCAATATAACTGAAGAAATCCGAACACTTCAAGAACTCCGAAAACCCGAACACCGCAAGTCCCAGTGCATGAATGACAATCACTGCAAGAAACTTTACATGTTATTCCATTGAATTGATACATACCTAGATCAAAATTAAATCTAAAAACACTCATGAAAAATGAGAATTCGATGAATGTGTAGAAAAACACATTTTTAATCTTGACAGAAGAAACTGAAGAAATTGATGACCGAGAGACATGCAATTGCTGGAGAAGAAACTTCAATTTCAGAGAAGAAACCATTGAAATGGGCTGGCTTCAACCTTCAAATGCATCAGCGCTGGTGGGAATGAACAATAGAAAGAGTAGAAAGAGTGGGAACGAAGAGGGAAGTAATATTAGGGATTGGTGACTGGGAGAGGCGCCCAACTTGGGTTTTTTTTTAACGGTTTTGCTAAATGTCGCCCTAGGGGCGATGGATAAGGAGTATCTAAATTTGTTTTATATCTTATTTTTGGTGAGAATCTAAATTGATTTTATATCATAATATCTATTATATACTACTTTCCTATTAGAAAAATAAAATCATGTCTAATTAATTTAAGCAATGATGAGATCTATTATTATGGTTTCAATATCACTCTTTGATTGATATTTCTCACATGATATATTATTAACAATTGCAAAATTAAATTTTATGATAGTATTTTTCTTTACAAATCTAATGGTACTAATTTTAGGTAACAATTCATTTTATATATTGAGAAATTTGTGGCTAAAATTTTTGAAATTTGATTGTACAATTTCCAAAGATGATAATTAATATGGAATGGAGGAATTACATATATTGGTTGTGATTTATCGGCTCCTTGTCATTCAGCCCCCAATTTTCGTTTACTTGAGGAAGATTTTGCACAAAATTAAATTTTATGATAGTATTTTTCTTTACAAATCTAATGGTACTAATTTTAGGTAACAATTCATTTTATATATTGAGAAATTTGTGGCTAAAATTTTTGAAATTTGATTGTACAATTTCCAAAGATGATAATTAATATGGAATGGAGGAATTACATATATTGGTTGTGATTTATCGGCTCCTTGTCATTCAGCCCCCAATTTTCGTTTACTTGAGGAAGATTTTGCACAAAATCTCCTGCATCGAGCCTCAACCATGAGCAAGTAAATGGAGAACAAGAGCTTTTATACTTTTGATAAATGGAGCATTATTATTGACGATAAATATATTTTGAGAAGCCAGGTTAATAGAAAATAAGATTATAAGAACATAAGATTATAAGAACGTGTGACGTGTAGTTTGCACAAAATTCAATATACTAATTGTTAATGGAACGACTCAACCAAGATATTAGGGAATTAAATTTCTATGAGGGATCAAATTCTTTGAAAAATAAAATCTTGTCCCAATCAAATTTAAGTAATAACAAGAAGTACAATTAAAAATAATTAATTAGACATGATTTTATTTTTCTAATAGGAAAGTAGTATATAATAGATATTATGATATAAAATCAATTTAGATTCTCACCAAAAATAAGATATAAAACAAATATAGATACCCCTTATCCATCGCCCCTAGGGCGACATTTAGCAAAACCGTTTTTTTAAAACTATCTTTATCCTCTTTATTTTTTACAACCCATTTGAAATTTGCTAAAAATTTTGGTGGGAGATTGAGGCGCCCAGTGAAACAATGCTGAAATTTTTGGTGCCCATTGCGCTGTCAAAAATCCAGGTCCGGGTCAATTCGGGTTGGACAAATTCGGACGAGAAATTCATGTCCGAATCTGGTTTTATTTCAGGTCAAACCGGGTCGGAAAATTCGGACGAAGCTAAAATCGGGTTCGGACAATAGAAAAAAGAGAAATTTTATGTCCGAATATTCGGTCAATTCGGTCAATATAAAAATTCGGACGAAAAATTTATGTCCATACTCGGTTTTTCCGGGTCGGACAATTCGGGTAATCCGGGTCGGACAAAATTTTGCCAACTCTACCCATTAATTTTTACAACCCATTTGAATTTTGCTGAAAATTTTGGTGGGAGATTGAAGTGGGAGTGCCACATCAGCAATCCGTGGGAACCTCAAACTATTTTTCTGCACCACTCGTTATGGAAAACACGGATTGCCCATCCTAAATCTATTTTTTAAAATTAAATATACTCTTTACACACTAAATTATGATTATAAATTTCACAAAAAAAAAATTAATAAAACTATTCAGTAATTTTATGGAAAAAAATTGTATTATTTTACAAAAAAGATATTGAAATATTAATCACACTAAAAATGAATTGTATTACACACTAAATTATGAAAATAGTACGATTTTGTAAATAAGAAATGAAATTTTGGCAAATATATATCTATTGATTTTTTTTTTGTGTTTTTATTGATTGGTATTTTCTCAGCTACTTAATTTATTTGTGTATTTTTATTTTTACGGAGTGGTGTTATTTTGAAATTTTCATCGTATCATCGTCATGAGATCTTGGTAAATAGATTTAAACTAGTACTATGACCATGTGATCCCTTTCATGTGACATTGGCTGGAGACTGGAGTGATGATCCTTTAGATGAATTGTCAATAGATGACGTGGACCATGATATAAGCGGTTTTGAGATTGTTGATGGGTCGAGTGACCATCGTAAATGTGACAACCTAATTCTTTATCAACTATTCTTAGATGATGTGGACCATGATACGGGCGATGTTGAGGTAAAATATGGATTGAGCGATCATCGTAAATGCATGTGATAGTACGGATAACGTCACTAACCTATTTCAGAATATGGAATTCACCAAATTTGCCTGTTTGTGCTGGTGGATTACCCACTCGCATGAAGAGAAGCATTACAAAATTTCTTCAAAGATCAACAATCATCGTTTCTTAGGTTAAAATTTGACCAGTCACGACCTTTTTATATATCTACCATGTATCCATATGATCCAAACGCGTTGCTTGTGCAGTGTGCTAGTGGATTATCATTACTCTCTTGCCGATGAGCGTTGTGATCCAATAGTGAAGGTTCTTGACCCCAAACTCTCCTTTGTCCGTTTTCAGTTGCCAAGTGACCTCCCACGAGGTTGGAGGATGGTCAAAGCGATGTTCATCATTGTTCCATAGAAGGTTTCTATAGAACTACGTTGTTTTGTTGACTCCCTCGGTAGGAAGGATCGTCTTCATTTTATAGCTAAAATTGATTTTCGAATATATGATTATCAAATTTCCACCTTACTTTAAATCCAATTACTGGGTTACTTTAAATTCAATAAAAGTCATAATCACTTAATTATGGCTTAGTATTATTCAAAAACAAAACTCTGAAAATTAAAAAATGGAAAATAAGTGTAATAAAACTAATAATAAATATCCTAGCAGTCGATCACATACATTATCGTTATTTATTTATTTTGACTTCAACTGGTGTAATAATTGATATCCTTTTTTGGCAATTTCCATATAATACAATACAAATTAATGAATCACAATTCATACGCTGTTAATCATTTAATTATTCAATTAATTCTTGCTCAAAATTTGAATATTAGCATTTTAGTAATAAATAAATTTTAACATTTAATATAATACAAAAGTAACTTGATCTAAGAGCAAATTGACTCGAAAGCATTCCGACCCAATTGTAATCTGATCCAAATGTAAATACAACGTGGGATTCACTAAAAAACAACCAACCAAATCAACTGGGAATCCGAACCAACCCGATCCGAATTTGGTCCAATCCGAAAACAACCAGAAGATCTCGATCCGATCAAACCCAGTCCTAATCCGATCCAAACCCGACAAAAACCCATCCGAGTGAATCCGAATCCGAACCCCACCTGATCCGACTATAACTCGAAGATCCTGATCCGATCAAAACCGGTCATATTTCGATCGGAACCCAGCACAACACATCCGAGTCAATCCGAACCCGACAAAAACCCGCGCCGAGTCAATTCGAACCCGAATCCCACCCGAACATTACGATCCGATTAAACCCGGCCCGAATCCGACAAAACACATCCGAGTCAATCTGAACCCGAACCCCATCCGATCCAAATCCGGATCCGAACCAGAGTACGGCTGATCCGAAAAATCCGAATCCGAGCTAATCCGATCTGATCCATCCGATTGCCAGGTCTAATAATATCTAAAACGTAAGCAAAATGGAGAACTCAAATACAATAATCAAAATCAATTACCTTTGGAGATAAACTTGTCCTAAATGAGTCCAGATGACATCCTCTGGTAAAAAATTCAGACTCAGAAGCAACTTGTCCTAAACTACTTTTGCAAGTCTGTCCTTGACCCACCATCCTTCTTTCTATCCCTCACTAACTCAGTACTTGAGCCACTTACATTCGAATTGTCCGTAGTTGGCATACTATCATCACTGAATTTATTGGACAATCGCAAGTACTCATCAAACAAACTTTCACATTTCTCTTTTGTCTTTATAGCTAAAGAGTGAGCCTTTTCTTCACCAAACACCTTACGAAGAGTCGCCACAAGACCGTCTACTTTCACTCTAGGGTCAAAGAGAGGAGCAATAAACACCAAGGGATTCATTTTTTTCAAGGTCACCACAGTACTTTTCATATTTCTCCCTCATCATCCTAGCCATCTATACAAAGTTTAAAACCCTAAGCGTAGACTCACCATCATTTTCATTCCCCACATCATCACTAACATCAATGTATTCAACTTCTTCTTCCAAACGAGTCAACATTTTATGAATAGCCACAATCTCAAGAAAAAGCATATTGGAGGTCACATAAGAAGTGCCAGACAATTTCAAAGTAGCATTACAGAACACCTCCCAAAAGATCACTAAGTTTTTCACTAGTTTCCAATCATAGGCATTGGGAGGTCTATTTATTTCATCATCTTTGGGAAGATCTGCAACTATATTTAATATGTATTCTGATGATGTAGAAATTGTAGTTGGATTTAGAGACTTGAGTGATCCATTGCTATATGAAGGAGCCCTCTTCACATCTCCTTTCATCCATCTGCTTGAAACTAGATTGGGTTTCTCTTCCCTTCCTTCCACTTTTTTTTTTGCTGATAATTGTTTAGAGCATCCAAGATCCTTCTTTAATAGCAAAAGTGTTGCAAATCGTTTTCAGCCTTCCTACGTTTTTCTTTTCCCAACCGACTTTTTTAACCAGTTGTTCCTTTGCGAGAAGTGCTCCTACCTGGGCAATCTTTACTATAATCTTAAGGAATTTATCTTAACCTTTAATTTCTTAGAGAAATAGTGCATCTAATCTTTCCTCAAAATTTTTCTTCCACTTCTAAAATTTGCAGCGTGTTATTGCTTGAATTCGATTCAGGAAGGAACGGTAGGTTGGAGCCAGCTTTGAGAATTAATTTTTTCCCTTTTGATGCTCTGTTCCGGTATAATGCTGACCTTCTCCTAAGGTTTCCATAAAGCTAGCTTTGAACTGAGATCTGTAAATACGCAAGCAGAGCGACAGGAAGAACCTATATAAGAGATCTAATCATGGAAGTGACATCTATTGTTGCTTGCTTGGTTTTCTTCTACTTCGGTGCTCCAAAATGGGGTTTTCTTTTTTTTTTTTTTGCCTATTTTGCTGCACACAATCACGCGTCCTTGTCACTCATGTTTTTTGCTTTAGTTTTGCTTGCGGCCCCGTCATATATGAATTGAGAAAATGGATTTTGTTGTACGTTGTATCATACGTATACCTACGCAATTTGCTTGAATTTGTTTGTCTTTTCCTTTTCCTTTTTTTTTATAATCATGTTCCTAAGTCTAGGGCTGTTGATCGGTCCAGGACTGAACCGAACTAGAGTGGACTGGACTGGATCGAAGATCGAACAAGGGACTGAACTGGACCAAACTTTTTTTCGGTCCAGGACTGGACCGACCAAAAAAAGTTCAGTCCGGGATTATACCTACCGAAATGGACCGAACATGAAATGAGGAAATGATATAAGAACATCAAAAGATCATCCAACTTATTACCTGTTATCTATTAGATTAATGTACACACAACCCATAAATTACCTGTTATCTATTTACTAAGGAGACTGAAAAATTAAAAGAAGCTCTAGTTTGGAAAGAAAGAAGATTTTGTTATGCACATAACCAAAAAATCCCTTGATCCTGATCTCATATACACATAGCCAAATTGACATAATGAGAACCAGAGGGGGCCAAAAAAAATCAAAGCTGACTTGATGAAGTCTTTGGTGGAAGGCTTGTAAGCTAGCACTTTAATTGGACAAAGGATTAGATATATACTACCTATATGAATGAAGGGAACAAGGGGTGGTTCCCAAATCCTCTTTTCCTGATATATGTACACAACATCCACAAATCAAACCGCTTGCTTTTCGTCGCCCCCCTTTTTACTATTGTCGCCCACCTTTCGCATAATATTTCCAACCCACGCCCTTGAACCTTATAACTTCACTCTTCACTCTCTCTCTACTTTATCTCTCTAGAAAACGCTCTCAACCAACTACCACCACAAACCACCCTCATACCGGGATTGAATCGACGAATTTCAGTTATGAATTTGTGTTTTGAATTTGTGGTTTTATGTTTTTTAGTTTTGAAAAATGAAGAAATAAACAATATTAATAAAAATAAAAATATTATTATTAATAACAATAATAATATTAATAAACATAACCATAATAATATTAATAACAATAATATTAATAAAAATAATATTTTTACAAAAAACGCAAAAAAAAACAAAAAAAAATTCCGGGACGGCTGCCGCGCGAAACGCACGGCAAAGCCGGTGCCGCCGGTGCGAAATGCATGCGTGGACGAGAGGAAATACAATCCCCCCCCTAGCTGGTGGCCGTTCGGCCTTGGTGGCTCCGCCTACACGTTGACAATTGACCACGTGCCACCGTCCATGCAAGCTCATCCCCACTAGCTGCCTGGTGTTTTGTGTTGATCCGGAGACTACGAGGTGAGTGTATGTATATGGATGCATGCCTTCTCTCTACCTAGCCTATAAATACCACTCCTCTGTAAGCCATTTCACTCAATCATTCACTCATCCTTCCCCCTAAACTCTCATTCCTCTCATTACTCCCTACTAATCTCTAATCTAATATCGTCATTCTACCACTCCTTTCCTATCACCTTTCCACCATTCTCTTACTATCCTAATCCCCTATCCTCATCCTCTTAAACCCCTTAATCCATACTCTGATACTATCCCCACCATTCTTACATAAAACCCTCACAAAAGCATCCTAAAACATTACTAAAAACCCACAAAAAAAGCCCTTTCTTCCTACACCTTTTCTATCATCTTTCCACCATATTCTTACCGTCATAATCTTCATTCCTCCACCTTCTTCCACTAATCCTGTCCTTTTTCCTATAATTATTATCTCCATTTCTCCACCCTCTTAAGCCTCTTATCTTCATTCTCATCTTACCTTACATTATTCCTTCATAAAACCCTAAAAACTTCACAAAAAGCCTAACCTTTCTACTACTTAAAACACCACAAAAAAAGTCTTTTCCTACCCTTTTCTCACTCCCTTTTCCATACTTTTCCCCATCCACTTTTGGCACCATTTTGGCATCTTCAAGAGCAGTATTTAAGGCTTCCAAAGGTATTCAAAGAGACTCCTATAAAGGCTAGGCAAGGCTTCCCTTCAAAAGGCATAATGTAAGCTTTTAAGTGTTCTTATGTAAATAAAGTGTATATGTTGTATCTTTCTCTCTTTCATTCTTTTGCATGTTCAATGACATAATTCTATAAAGTATTTATCTATTTCCCTTCCAAACTTTATCAAAAGCACATCTTTAAACTTTTAGTAGAGTCTTTCCTTTTGTGAGAGGCGAACTCTTAAAGTTTACTTTTTGAGTTCGTAGCCTTACCCCCGAATCCAATCTTGGGTTTCGCACAGAGTCTTTCTTTCTTTTCTTTCGGTTTTGTCTTGGCTTTTCCCTTAAAAAGTCGGGTGGCGACTCCCATTTCGAACCAAAATACATCGGAGATTGCATAAACTATGGTAAACATGGTTTTACAATGTGTTGATACAACTTTAGAGTATTTTTCTTATATTTCTAAATGATATTTGCATAAATCGCTTTCTTCCGATCCTAACATTTAAATGAGCGAATTGGGTTAAATTTACAAGAGTTTGGAAAAACTGTATGTTCACTCTTAGAGGTTTAATTCAAGGACTCATAGAGTGCATAAGTAAAGGGAAAGTGATTTTACAAGATATTATTCATGAAATGTACGATTAATTCCTGAAAGAGTTTTCAAAGGTTAAACCCCAGCACAAACTACCAAATCACAACCCAATCCATATGGACGTTTGGAAGCCCGAACGGCGAGGAAAAATGTCAACAGTTTCTTTTCCCTTTCTCCCGCTTTTTTTTTTCTACTGATTGTTTAGAGCATCCATTATCCTTCTTTAATGGCAAAACTCTTGCAAATCGTTTCCAGCCTTCCCAGGTTTTTCTTTTGCCAACCGGCATTCTTAACCAGTTGTTGCTTTGCGAGAAGTGCTCCTACTTGGACAATCTTTATTGTAATCTTTAGGAATTTATCATAACCTTTAATTTCTCAGAGAAATAGGGCGTTTAATTCTTTCCTCGCAATTTTGCTTCCACTTCTAAAATTTGCAGCCTGTTATTGCTTGAATTCGATTCAACAAGGAATAGTAGGTTGGATCCATCTTTGAGATGTAATTTGTTCCTTTTTGATACTCCGTTCCGGTATAATGCCAACCTTTATCGAAGGTTTCCTTAAAGCCGGCTTTGAACTGAGATCTTTAAATACATAAGCAGAGCGAGAGGAAGAACCAATATAAGAGATCGAATCATGGAAGTGACATCCATTGTTGCCCTGCTCGGTTTTCTTCTACTTCGGTGCTCCAAAATAGGGTTTTCTTTTTTCTTTTTTTTTTTGCATGTTTTGCTGCACACAATCACGCGCCCTTGCCACTGATGTTTTTTGCTTTAGTTTTGCTTGTGGGCCCATCATATATGAATTGAGAAAATGGATTTTGTTGTACGTTGTATCATACGTATACCTATGCAATTTGCCTAAATTTGATTGTCTTTTCCTCTTTGTTTTTTTTTAATCAAGCTCCTACAGCCCCCAATTAATGATGGAAACATTTGAATGTGTCTTTGAAGTCAAATATCTATTACACATGATATGCCAATGCCCCTCTTTTTCCGTCTCTTTTTTGTAGGTTGATCTCTTTGTGTTGTTTTGGAAGTCAAAATAATCTTAAAGACAATAATTATAGACTTAGAAGTCATAATCTATTTTGAAGACAAAATTTGCTTACTAGAAAGACGTTGACCTAGGGACTAAGGTGCAATTCTAGTAACCGGCCGGTTATAGGCCGAGGGTTGTGGCACAATTTGTGAAACCAACCCGTTAAGGTTTTTGGAATTCATCCCTTATCGGCAAGTTAAGGCTTAGGTTTTTTGGCACGATTTCTTCTCTTTGGCCTAATGGGCTTATGTGTTTTGGTTTTGGGTTTCGAATTAGATTTAACCATATACTTACTTTGAGGGACATAAAAAAAGAAAAATTACAACTGTATCAAATTACTCCATAAAGCGGGACGGAATCTGGTATCTACGGTGACTGCAGAAATAAAATCAGCAAATGTTTCATATCAGGTTAGAGTAGAAAACCAAGAAATCCATTGTTAAAAAGGCGTAAGGCCAAACCACCTTGATGGGTCTGTGGGGTGGGACTTGGCGTGCACGGTAGTGGCCCGAAAAGAAAACATGCCAATACAAACTAAGAAATCCATTGTTAAAAAGGCTCAGGTACTTCAACGTCATCCTCCTCGTTATACTCAGTGTCACTCTCATCCCATTGAGGACCTCCTTGTACTCCCACATCCTCCACTTCTTCAGTTGAAGCTCTTCTCTTTTTTGGATTTGGGGCTCATCTAGCAAAACAAATAAATATACTAAGTAAATCCAAATAAGATATAACCATTATCAATAAAATAATAAAGTCTAAAAATAAGAAACATACATTTCGAGACCAACCTGAAGGAGGCCCTGTGTTTAACCTGTAGTACTGAGTTTATTATTTACACAATACACCTATTAAAAAAACACCAACATTCATGTTTTAGATGTAGAGGCAATGCAAGCTACATAAATTAAACATCATAAACATCAGGAGGCTACTATTTACATAAATTAGGAGGCTATCACAGATTCACATATCAAAAGATTCACAATCTAAACTTGAAATGGAAAAAATCATTAAAAAAAACATCAAAGATCATGACAGGGTCGCAAGCGCACGATGTACGGAGTAGCACGTCAAGGTCGATCCCACAGGGACTCAATTAGCAACGCAGTAAACTAGTTCTCTATGAGATTGCTAAGCTAACAGGGTTTGATTCAGGAAGGTTTAACAGCTAACTAAGACTAACAAAACAAGGAAATTAATCTAAAGTTCAGTCAAGGAAGAAAGATTTCTAGGGAATTGCTTTCCTAACAATGAGTTTGAGCGTTACAACCTAGTTTGCGCAATCACTCATTCAAGCCGAATCAAGAACGATAACCATAAGAACTCTACTGCTCTTTCGATGCTAATAGAAATACCTCGATTAACCTAAATTACAACTTTCGTATGCTTTTGAAGTTAATCAAAGTTGAAGGTCTCAAATATTTTGGTTATCAAAAAGGTTCCCTAGTCTGCTATTCTTTTCTCAAATTTCACAATACTAGGTAGAAAGGTTTGTAGTCGGATTATCCTAATTCACCTTTCAGTATTTCTCAAGTTAATCTCAAATTATAAGTATTCAAGGCCTTAAGAACACTCATAAACATGGAAAACACAACTTTCTATTGATTCAAAGCAAGAATTCATGAACAAACTAAGAACATTCAACCAAACTACATCGTTTCGGGTTGTAAACCCTAAAATTCAAGAAATCTACTCACTCATTGTCAAAGAAAGCATGAAACAAGTTCCAATCATCATATCAATTCTCAAAACAAAGAAAGAATTCAAAAAGGAAGAACAAACTGCGAAGAATACGTCCCGATAGAGTCTTTCAAAAAGGACTTCAAAAAGGAAGCACAAACTTCGAAGAATACGTCTCGATTGAACAAACTGCAAAGAATTCAAAAAGCATGAAGCGCCACTGCTTTCCTTGCAAATCTTGATCTTTGCCTCTCTTGAATCAATTCGATCTTGAATCTTGATTGGATGGAAGAGGAGTAGGAGAAATTTTGACTCTCTTTTCCCTCTTGATAACCTTGGAACGAATGGAGAATGATAGATATCTAAAAAAAACTGTCGCTTTCTTCTTTTTCTACTCGCGAAAACAAGCCGGCGTGCCCTGTCCGTACAATTCGTACACAGACCGTGGGGATCACCATGGGTAGACCATGGTGGGTTCTCGTCGGCCATTCTCTGCTCCGTTTTACGAGAAATTCATGCCACGGTCCGTGGGTCAATGGAGGATGTCCGTGGTGTATTCGTTCTTGCCAAAAGTTGAGGGAATGTTGGTGTTTTGGCCTCAAAACCTACAAATTTGTATCAAAAACATCAACACCAAGTGTAATAGGGAAATTGGGATATACATCAAGATTTACCATTAAAGTTATCTCTAACTCACTATCGAAATCCCCTAAAAATGTAGTCACAAAAAGCACTTATCAGATCATATAAAACATCAAAGATATATCAAACTCACAATAGAACACTAATAGGAAACATCATTCAAAGCTCTGAAACAGTTGCAAAAGTGAGTATAAGAAAAGTATACTGTGATGAAAATTACATTAGAAACAAATCCGTCTGCAATGAAAGCAAGTATCATTAGATATTCTCCTTTTGGGCTATTAATCATGTATAAATGTAGCCACAACGTACAGGAATGGCACAAGTATATGTGTTTAGTGAAGGGCTTCTTGCTTATGGTTATTGTGACTAGTTTCCTGTAGTTTTGATGGTGTGCAAATGTATTCCCACGGTTAGGCGGATTGCTAGGGACAACCACTAGTTTGGTTGTGTTCCTACTATTGTGACGACCAGATCGGGTGAGAAATGCAACCCCGATAGAGATCTCCTTGACTTGACAAAAGGAGAAGCAAATCAAATGAAAAAAGAAATAAAAAAAATGAGGCCAACCTAAACACCTATTAGTTGGGCGAAAAGAGAAGTAAACGAGTGAATCATGTAATTCAAAAAGACACATTCAACATAAGGGGTTTCCAATCGTTTACCATCTACATCATCATGCTTAGTCATTTACATCACTTTTGGTTCGTCACATGCATCACCTACATGGCTACACATACATCATCACCCTATGCATCAATTTTGTCCCCTTCAGCCACAATGTCACTTTCTTACCTACATCCTTACCTATTTCCCAAATCGTTTAACCTTCACAAATTCATTTTATGATCAATCTCTACCTAAACTAAAATTGTGTTTCAAGTAACAAACGTCATTAAGAGTAGAATCATAAACAAAACTCATCAAGTATGTAAAAGAATAAAGGATAAAAACAAAACCAAAACACAAAAGATATGAAAGATGAAAGATGAAAGAAGAAGAAAAAATATTAAGGAAATAAGAAGATAAACAAGAGGTAGTTGTCAATCTACACAATTCACCTAGAGACATCCCAAAATTATACATCAAGCCTTCACTTGTGTAACAACCCAAGGAAAACCCCTTTTATTATACGTGTGATTAAGCCGTAATAAAAAATTAGGAAAGAATTAATTTATAGATTAAATAAAGCGCGTGCTCCTTATTTTATGATTTTACGTTATTTATTTTATTTTTATAACCAGTGTACGTTTTTGCAGGGCTTGAACAGTGCAACGCGTTTCTCTTTAATAGTCTTCTATGAATTTCTCTCCGTTAGTAGTATCCCTTCTCGGTTAGATTGAAAATACTCTCATCGGACTCCACCCCATTCATTTTTAGGATGATTTCGTTAGATGTTTTAAGGTGTTACTTATGAGAAGTAAACCGAGAGCTATGATTACTTTTAGTCACCATGGATAATTTTTTTATGGGTTTTATATTTTGGAAAATTGAATTGGGAATGTTATAAGTTAAGTATGGGAGAATAAATTGAAGAAAATATTTGGGCCTTGGACCCTTGTTTTTCGGCCAAAGAGAAGGAGGGGGGAAGGAGTTGGGTTTTATTAAGTTGAGATTATATATACTTAGGAGGAAGAGGGAGTGTTAAGGTTTAAACATTTCAAACTCTCTCTCTCTCTATTATTCTCACTCAAGTGTGGTGTCCTCTTGCCTTCCTCCCCCATAACCGCCGGCCACCACCATCACGCGTGACCGCCGCCGCCGCCAGCTCCGACCACCGCAGGCCGGCCGTCGCCCCCCCTTGCTCTCTTGTTGCTTTCGTTCTTCTCCCATTCAAGTGTAAATCCTTCCATCTCAATTCTCCTCTTCAAATCTTTAGAATTTCTATGAATCAAATCTGAATTCTTTGTAATGGGATAAATTTCAGAATATAGTGTGGAAATTCTTGAGTTCTTCAAGGAAAGAAAGGAGATCTTCAAATTGGAAGAAAGGAAGTGGTGAGTTATGTTAAATCCTTGTTATTTTGGTTGTTTCAAGTGATCTCTTTGTGAAAATAAGCATGCATGTAGTATTAGAGATGTAATTTTCTGTGAAAGTGTGGAAAGTTCGATGTGTTCAAGTTGCATGTTCATAGATTAGGTGTAAATGGGGTTGTAAAAGAATATTGTGAAGTTGCATGTGAAAATTGATGCTAGTTAGTGAAAGTGAATATGAATTTGAGGATGTATGAGTTTAAAAGAGAAGTATTTGATGTCCTTTTGACTACTTAAGGCTGAGTTTCTGTGTATATGATGATACCGTGATGGTTTGTGAAGGATCCTTGGCTAAATCACAAAGATTTAGGCATGCATGTGAGTTTTGAACCTATAATTGCATTCTGGTCGGATTCGTGTTTTCCAGGAAATAAAGAAAATGATTTTTGGTGATATTAGGGTTTAATTAGATAGACAAGAGTGTTAGCTAACACCCGGCTTTTACGGATCGTCTTTTCGATGTGTATTTTAGAAGTTATGACCAAAACCGTAGAATGGTGCGAATATGGAATTTAAGTGACGGGAGAATGAAAATGGCTAGTTTTCGTCTAGTTAAAGTTTAATATGGTGTCGGGTCTGAACATGAAAGTTTTAGAGGACTGTTTAAGCTTTCCGGAATGGTATGGTTTGCGTTCATATGACGTCGGATGAGCAAGTTATAGGTGTTTATTTGAAGGACAGAAATTCTGGAATTTTCCAGAATTAGAGGTTAGTGACTGCTCTTATGTTGGGTTAAAATTCGGCCTTTTCCCAAGTTAAAATCGTGTGGGGGTAAAAAGATAAGTTAAAGTTTGATCCTTAAGCTTTCCGTAGACAGCTTATATGCCCAAAACCGAGTAGTATAGCTCAAGATATCGCGTTCCGAAAAACGTTACTCGGCTTGTACGAATTCTGGGCAGATTGTGTAATTAAGCGTTTTGACCCCTGTAATCATGTTTTTAGCTTCCGGTGTTAACTATAAAGTTGTAGGGCGTGTCCTAAGCTTTCCGAAAAGTACTCTTATGTAGTGATCCAATATCTATAGCGATAGTTACCTTCCTCCTTGTAAATGTAGAAAAACAATTCTTCTAGTTTACGAACCGATTTTGTCCTTTAAGAATTCCTCGCCTCTCTCCTATTTGGACGAGAAGGTCTAACTCTAATTTTTCTTCCTCTCTAAGTTTCTCTCAAGTGATCGTTGCTCGTGCACTGTTCAAGCCCTCGCTCGTTGATAGTTTTCGATTGTCAGGTACGTGTACTACTTAGTTTTTATGCTATACATGTACTTAGCATATTTATGCTTGTACTATCTTTATTTTTGCGGCAAAATGGTTCTATTATATATGCTTACATGCTGAATTTTTACTACTAAACATGTCCACGAGAAAGATGCTCTTTTATAAGTAAAATTTTTACTACTTAGCTTATTTATGCTTGTACTATCTTTATTTTTGCGCCAAAATGGTTCTACTATATATGCTTACATGCTGAGTTTTTACTACTAAACATGTCCACGAGAAAGATGCTCTTTTATAAGTAAAATTTTGGATCTTAGAAGCGAATTTCATGCTTTAAGAACTAGTGTGCTTTTATGAAATTAAAGAGGAAAATCCCCTTTATAAATTAAATATCCAGTTTCAGTCGAATACAAAAATCAAGGGGTTCACCTCTTAAGAAGCTTTTTTATAAGCTAGCTTTACTTGAGGAAAAGTTCTTTTGATGCTTATCGTTGAGTTTTAATTAAAAATTATCTTTACGGTTAAAAAATTCTTTTCAAAGGAATTAGAAGTTGTTTTAAGTAATAAAGCCCCGCCCATGTTCTATGTGCGTGAAAGCACAACAAGGAAATAGGGTTTAATACACACCATGTTTATGTGCCTTCGTGCACCCCAAGTTATTCATAGTCGTGCCTCAGTGCACCCAAGGAAAAAAATATATCTTTAGTGCCTTAGTTGCACGCCATGAAAACCTGGCCAATAGGATTATTATCCACCATCCGGATCTCCTGATCGGTCCGGGTATGCGCATACGGAGCCTTAGCCGATGATTGCAAGTAGGGGCATCCATGTTAAGTCCTACTATAGCACGTATTATTCTCTTTGTAAACTTTTACGTTTATAAGTGTTTAATTTCAATACCTCTACAGCTTTGTATGAATTTATGTACTTTATAAATTGTGATTGTGTTCCTAGTCTAGCAAGTTTATTATGGAAAATCATGGTCTGTCTTTACACGTCCAACCACCCTGTGGTCGGTTACTCTATTAAATGGATATTTGTGTTGTGAAGTCAGGAAGTTACCTAAAATTGGAGTTCTTGTAAGTTGATTTACTAAACTCTTCTCTTTCAATCTTTACTTCAATGTTTCGTTAAATGGAGCTGCGCGCCTAGGGATAAGAAAATCTAAGTCTACTTTTGCTTGGTTTATTCAATTCTATTAGTATACATACTGATTAAAACTCACCTCTTTAAGTTGTTTGTCACTTTTAGGGCCGCAAGGCAAAGGCAAGGGCAAAGTCATCGAAGGGCGGAACCCAAAGGCAACCTAGGTGGTACTCAGGTGATCTTGGAGCTCCTTTTTGGAAGTTTATAGGAGCCTTGGTTAAGGGTGTGATGGAACTAATGAGAAGTTGTTGTTATTTTGGTCTTGTGGCATGTGTTATGAATGGTTTATATGTTAAGTTGTTTCCACTTCTTTGGGTTGTATAATTCTAGGAGTCTTATATCTTGATGTTTGTGATGTCTTGTATGATGGTCTAATTATGTAGCTGGGTGAAGTCTTTTGGTGTAATGTGTTGGGGTCTTAGCCTAGTCCATGTTCATGGACGGCGGTAGTGCTCTCAGGTAATTATCCGCCGCTGATCATTGGGTTAAGTAGTGCATTAACTTAATCTGGTGATTAGTAACCTGGGGGTGTTACAGTTGTGGTATCAGAGCAAAACAAAAATTTGGTTGTAGAACCTTGGTTACACTTGTAGGTCTTGAGTTAATTCAGGAAAAAAGAAGAACCTATAGGAAGAAAAAGGTGCAACATGAAGGAGTTAAGTGAGCAACATAGTGAAAAATAGGGAGTCTTATTTATGGATTCGAGGATGACACGTGGGAATTGAGTCAAAGAAATTAGAAGTTAAGTATGCTTGATGTGTAAGGGTCTCGATTTGGTTGATAACTCATAAGTCCTTAGTGGAATTTTCTTTTCCTCCAAAAATCATGGGCATGTAAATATGTGTGAATTCAAGGAAGTATCCTAAGGTTAAGTAAGTTGGGGTATTGTAGTTCCTAAGGAAAGAGGGTCCGCCCGGACTGAAGGACTAGTGAAATAAGGTCTTGGGGTGCGTTAGCAGTTATCTTTATCTTTCTTTCTTTCTAGTTATCTTGTGTAACATGTAGATTGCTGACGAACTCCCTAACCCTTACGCGACGTTCATGCCTCCCGGAGGCTGCGTGATTAACCACATTAATGAGTTGGTGGCCCAGTTCAACATACGACGAGAGAATCCGGATTCCATCTACCATGATCCAGTGCGGAGGGCGCACTGTCTGCTGAGCACCCTCCCCTATGTTCCTCCATGGAGGAGGTTTCGAGAGAGGTACCACTCGTTCATTTATTATTATGATCAGGGAACGCATGCTGAGCGTTTTGGTATATTGGGAGCTTGGTCCGTGGTGACCTTCAAGCTGACCCTACAAGACCGGGCGATCCACTGGGATATGGAGCCTTGGGAGATCCCATACTACTTTGTAGACATGTTTGGACCACATCACATCCAAGCAGAAGCGCCAGCGCCTCCCCCACCTGCCAACCCCGTACCTCAGCCAATCCAGGAGGAGGAAGGAGAAGAATAGGAAGAGCCATGGAGGACGAAGAAGAGGAGGAAGCGCGACCTTCTCACAACCCGTCCCACGCCTCTAACGAGGTAGAGGTCCATCCAGCTCCCCCGGCACCCGAGCCCATGGTTGTGGAGATTAGCTCGGACCATAGTGGGGAGCCAAGTCAACCCCCGGCCAACCCCAAGACCGAGAAGAGCGATGCCACCGAGGACAACGATGATGCGGATGACTCCGACTACCATCCTTCTTAGGGAGTTCATATTCAGTAGGGACCAAGGACAGGGGCGATGGATGTTTTGTGAATTTTGAAACATTGATATGTTTTGTGGAACATCGATGTAGGCTGGATTGCCAACCATTGACCTTTAGGTTGTGACAATTGATGTTTTGGAGATTGTTTTGTGACTTGAACGTATTGTGGCTATGAACTATGCATGTATTGTGGATTTTATGAAGGGTTAAATTATTTTGTTTTATAAGCTATGACTCATTCACAGGTGGTTATGGCGCTGGTTATCCGACAATGTGCTCACGGTAGTGTGAATGAATGATAGTATATACATATATGTATGCATGATGATGACCTAGTGGTTCTATGGGAAGCACAACAACTTTATTAAGATGGGCATGAAACCTAAATTGTTAATGTTTATCATGTAGAATGTCTAACGCTTCTAACAACGAGCAACCTCAAAATGAACATGGAGAAGACTCGACTGATAACCGCGAGGCTAACCTGCAACTTCAGGGATATCAAGGGGCCTCACACGCTAAACTGACATCCTCTATTAATCGGGCTTTTTCTCCTAATGATTATAACACCGAGGTTTTAGGGCAAGTTATCCAAGAACTCTTTCGAAGGATTCCTAATACGAATGATGGAGGAAGTAGTGGAGTAAAGGGGGAAGACTATGCGGATAAAGTGGCTAGAAGGAACCCTCGGACTTATGTAGGAGGTTTCAACCCCGTAGAGCTGGAGGACTGGATAAGGGGAATGGAGAAGATATTTGAGGTACTTGAGGTACCCAAGGAAAAGTGGGTCGCTATTGGCACATTCTACTTGACTAAGGAAGCAGACTTGTGGTGGAGCACTATGAAGGACAAGTATAAGCAGGTGGAGTTATCATGGGAAGGGTTCCTGGTAGATTTGAGGGCGAAGTTTTATCCCCTCTCCCTGCAACGACAAAAAGAGAAGGAATTTCTGGAGTTGAAGATGACGGGGCCGGACATGACTGTAATGCAGTATGCGCCCAAGTTCAATGAGTTGGCACGTTTCGCACTTGATCACGTGACCACGGAACCCATGAAGATTTCTAGGTTTGAAGGAGGCTTGGCGCCATATTTGCGAAGTCATTTAGTGGGACAACCCTTCAAGACTATGCAGGAGCTCTATGAACGTGCCGCGGAAGTGGAAAGGGTGAAAAAGGAACTACGGGGTGCATATCAAGAGAGGAAAACCCAAGTGAGACCGAAGAGGACGTGGAACGACAACAAGGCTTCGAGCGAAGTGGGTCCCCCACGAAGGATCAATCCACCCCCAACCCATAGTCGTACCATCTCTGAGCCTTGCAGGAAATGTAGAAGAACCAATCATTCCACGAATCAATGTCGGGTGGGGACGGACAAGTGCTTATGGTGTGGAAGCAACGACCATCGGGCAGTGGCATGCCCAAAGCGACAAGCAAACCCAAGCGCGGCTAATCCCCGACCAATGCAAGTGCCACGGCCAGCACCTCCTCCACCAACTCAGGCCAATGTGGGAAGAGCATACTCGATGGGGAGAAAGGAAGCAACTACTTCGGGTACAGTGGTGACTGAAACCCTTTTCATCAATTCCAAGCCTGTATATGTTTTATTCAATTCAGGTGCTTCACATTCATTTATATCTATGCATGTTAGTGCTAAGCTAGGTTTACAAAGTCATGAAACTGCGGTAGCATACCAAATAAGATTACCGAACGGTCAGGTTATGATATGCGATAAGGCGTTTGAACAAGTCCCCTTAAGATTTCTAATGAGTGTTCTCCCGTCGATCTTATCGTCATAAATATAGATGAGTTTGAAGTCATCTTGGGCATGGATTGGTTAGCTAAGCACGGGGTAAAGATCAAATGTGATGAGGGGGTAGTAGTGTTGAAAAGCTGGATGGGAGGCAAGATTCATTATAAGGGTGAGTCGGGAAAGACTAGCTGTAGGACTATATCAGTGATGAAAGCGAAAAAGCTCATACGCCAAGGCGCGGAGGCTTATCTATGCTACGTGTTAGGAGACCCAGTAACGAAGTTAAAGATGGAGGACATACAAGTGGTACGAGAGTTCCCGGATGTTTTTCCTGAGGAACTAACCGAATTACCCTCGAAGAGGGAAATTGATTTTGAAATAGAATTGGCTCCTGGGACACAACCAATTTCCAAGGCACCCTACCGCATGGCCCCCGCAGAATTGAAGGAGCTTAGAGCCCAACTGGAAGAGTTACTCTAGTTAGGCTTTATCCGACCGAGTGTGTCGCCATGGAGAGCCCCGGTTCTGTTTGTTAAAAAGAAGGATGGGAGCTTAAGGCTGTGTATTGATTATCGAGAGTTAAACAAGGTCACCATTAAGAATAAGTACCGGTTACCGCGAATCGATGACTTGTTCGATCAATTGCAAGGAGCTGGCGTTTTCTCCAAAATCGATTTGAGGTCTGGTTATCACCAGTTGAGAATCAAGCCTGAGGATATTCCCAAGTCAGCCTTTAGGACCCGTTATGGACATTTCGAGTTCATAGTAATGTCTTTGGTCTCACCAATGCTCCGGCAGTCTTTATGGATCTCATGAATCGAGTTTTCCGGCCGTACTTGGATAAGTTTGTAGTAGTTTTTATCGATGACATATTAATCTATTCGAAAACTCGAGCAGAACATGAGCAACACCTCAGAACGGTATTGCAGACCTTAAGGGACCAGCACTTATATGCCAAATTCAAAAAGTGCGAGTTTTGGCTTGAAGAGGTAGCCTTTTTAGGGCACATAGTGACCAAAGACGGGATCAAAGTGGACCCGCAGAAGGTTGAAGCAGTCACGAATTGGAGCAGGCCCACAACCATCACGGAGGTGAGGAGCTTTTTGGGGATGGCCGGATATTACCGACGCTTCATACAAGATTTTTCAAAGATCGCGCTACCCTTAACTAGCTTGCTAAAGAAGACGACCAAATTTGAATGGTCAGAGAAGTGCGAGAAAGCGTTCCAAGAGCTCAAGAGGAGGCTCACCAAAACGCCTATTTTAACCTTGCCGGTGGAAGGAGAAGAGTATGTTATATATAGTGATGCCTCCAAACGAGGGTTGGGTTGTGTTCTGATGCAGAATAATAAAGTTATAGCTTATGGCTCCAGGCAACTAAAACCATATGAATCAAATTACCCGACCCACGATCTAGAATTAGTAGCGGTAGTCTTCGCCTTAAAGATATGGAGGCACTATCTGTATGGCGCTCACACCAAGATATTCACCGATCACCAAAGTCTTAAGTACATCTTCACTCAGAAAGAGTTGAACTTGAGGCAACATAGATGGTTGGAGCTCCTTAAAGATTATGACTTGGACATCCAATATCACCCCGGCAAGGCAAACGCAGTGGCTGATGCTTTAAGTAGAAAGAATCAACATGAGGATGGGGCATCAAAGAGGGCACAACCAAGGCTTCAACAAGAAATTCGCGAGGCGAGGATAGAAATGGTGCCATTGGGCTATGTACAAGCACGGCTAGTGGAACTTCAAGTGCAACCTTCCATTCTAGAGGAAATCAAGAGGGAGCAGATGAATGATGAGCACCTACAGTATATACGTGCAGGAGTAGAAAAGGGCAAGATGCCGTGATTTGTGGTTCACGAGGACGGAACCCTGAGATTCCAAAACCGAATATGTGTACCAGCGGTTCAAAATTTTCGAGAAAGGATCATGCAAGAAGGACATGACACTCCATACTCGGTACACCCAGGGGGCACAAAGATGTATCGAGACATACGGGAGAAAATTTGGTGGCCTAATATGAAGAAAGACATAGCGACCTTTGTGGACAAATGTCTTACCTGTCAAAAGGTGAAAATTGAGCATCAACGACCCTCAGGGGAGCTTAGACCTTTAGGAATACCCATCTAGAAGTGGGATTCCGTGTCAATGGATTTCATCATGGGTTTACCCTTAACAGTTGCCAAGAAGAATGCCATATGGGTCGTTGTGGATAGATTGACCAAGTCTGCCCATTTTATTCCAATACATGACAGTTGGAAGGTGGATAAGTTAGCCAACATTTATGTAAAAGAGATAGTGAGGCTGCATGGTATTCCGAAATACATCATCTCCGATCGTGATGCTAGGTTCCAATCCCGATTTTGGGTAGCCTTACAAAAGGCGTTCGGCACCAAATTGAATTTCAGCAGCTCCTATCATCCGGAAACGGACGGCCAAACGGAGCGTGTGAATCAGATCGTAGAAGACATGTTACGAGCTTGTGTGCTGGATTTCCAAGGAAGCTGGGAGGACTTTTTACCCTTGGTGGAGTTCTCCTACAATAATAGTTACCAAGCCACGATCCAAATGGCGCCATTCCAGGCCCTAGATGGGCGAAAGTGTAGGTCTCCTTTGTGCTGGAGTGAGATGGATGAAACCCTGATAGTGGGGCCCGAATTGATACAGGATATGACAGATAAGGTGAGGGTGATCCAACAGCACATCAAAACGGCTCAAAGCCAACAAAAAAGTTATGCTGACAAGAGGAGGAGGCCCTTAGAATTTCAGATAGGCGACAAGGTATTCCTCAAAGTCTCACCCTCTAAAGGGGTGCGGACGTTCAACATCAAGGGGAAGCTAAGCCCTAGATACATCGAGCCCTATTCAGTTGTTGAAAGAGTAAACCCGGTAGCTTATAGATTGGAACTCCCGACGGACTTGGAGCATATTCATGATGTGTTTCATGTATCACAATTGCGTAAATATGTGCCCGACCCGAGTCATGTGATTGAGCCTGAACCAATAGCTCTCACCGAAAACCTGTCCTACGAAGAAGAACCGGTACAAATCCTGGATCGAAGGATCAAGCAGTTGCGTTCTAAAGAGATTCCACTAGTGAAGGTGTTGTGGACTAATCATTCTACCTCGGAGGCCACCTGGGAAACCGAAGAATACATGCGGAATAAGTATCCCCATTTGTTTTAAGGTAAAGCAACGAGAATATGAGGGTAGTAACTTTAAGTTTCGGGGACGAAACTTCTTTTAAGGGGAGTAAGATGTAACAACCCAAGGAAAACCCCTTTTATTATACGTGTGATTAAGCCGTAATAAAAATTAGGAAAGAATTAATTTATAGATTAAATAAAGCGCGTGCTCCTTATTTTATGATTTTACGTTATTTATTTTATTTTTATAACCAGTGTACGTTTTTGCAGGGCTTGAACAGTGAAACGCGTTTCTCTTTAATAGTCTTCTATGAATTTCTCTCCGTTAGTAGTATCCCTTCTCGGTTAGATTAAAAATACTCTCATCGGACTCCACCCCATTCATTTTTAGGATGATTTCGTTAGATGTTTTAAGGTGTTACTTATGAGAAGTAAACCGAGAGCTATGATTACTTTTAGTCACCATGGATAATTTTTTTTATGGGTTTTATATTTTGGAAAATTGAATTGGGAATGTTATAAGTTAAGTATGGGAGAATAAATTGAAGAAAATATTTGGGCCTTAGACCCTTGTTTTTCGGCCAAAGAGAAGGAGGGGGGAAGGAGTTGGGTTTTATTAAGTTGAGATTATATATACTTAGGAGGAAGAGGGAGTGTTAAGGTTTAAACATTTCAAACTCTCTCTCTCTATATTATTCTCACTCAAGTGTGGTGTCCTCTTGCCTTCCTCCCCCATAACCGTCGGCCACCACCATCACGCGTGATCGCCGCCGCCGCCAGCTCCGACCACCGCAGGCCGGCCGTCGCCCCCCTTGCTCTCTTGTTGCTTTCGTTCTTCTCCCATTCAAGTGTAAATCCTTCCATCTCAATTCTCCTCTTCAAATCTTTAGAATTTCTATGAATCAAATCTGAATTCTTTGTAATGGGATAAATTTCAGAATATAGTGTGGAAATTCTTGAGTTCTTCGAGGAAAGAAAGGAGATCTTCAAATTGGAAGAAAGGAAGTGGTGAGTTATGTTAAATCCTTATTATTTTGGTTGTTTCAAGTGATCTCTTTGTGAAAATAAGCATGCATGTAGTATTAGAGATGTAATTTTCTGTGAAAGTGTGGAAAGTTCGATGTGTTCAAGTTGCATATTCATAGATTAGGTGTAAATGGGGTTGTAAAAGAATATTGTGAAGTTGCATGTGAAAATTGATGCTAGTTAGTGAAAGTGAATATGAATTTGAGGATGTATGAGTTTAAAAGAGAAGTATTTGATGTCATTTTGACTACTTAAGGCTGAGTTTCTGTGTATATGATGATACCGTGATGGTTTGTGAAGGATCCTTGGCTAAATCACAAAGATTTAGGCATGCATGTGAGTTTTGAACCTATAATTGCATTCTGGTCGGATTTGTCTTTTCCAGGAAATAAAGAAAAGGATTTTTGGTGATATTAGGGTTTAATTAGATAGACAAGAGTGTTAGCTAACACCCGGCTTTTACGGATCGACTTTTCGATGTGTATTTTAGAAGTTATGACCAAAACCGTAGAATGGTGCGAATATGGAATTTAAGTGACGGGAGAATGAAAATGGCTAGTTTTCGTCTAGTTAAAGTTTAATATGGTGTCGGGTCTGAACATGAAAGTTTTAGAGGACTGTTTAAGCTTTCCGGAATGGTATGGTTTGCGTTCATATGACGTCGGATGAGCAAGTTATAGGTGTTTATTTGAAGGACAGAAATTCTGGAATTTTCCAGAATTAGAGGTTAGTGGCTGCTCTTATGTTGGGTTAAAATTCGGCCTTTTCCCAAGTTAAAATCGTGTGGGGGTAAAAAGATAAGTTAAAGTTTGATCCTTAAGCTTTCCGTAGACAGCTTATATGCCCAAAACCGAGTAGTATAGCTCAAGATATCGCGTTCCGAAAAACGTTACTCGGCATGCGAATTCTGGGCAGATTGTGTAATTAAGCGTTTTGACCCCTGTAATCATGTTTTTAGCTTCCGGTGTTAACTATAAAGTTGTAGGGCGTGTCCTAAGCTTTCCGAAAAGTACTCTTATGTAGTGATCCAATATCTATAGCGATAGTTACCTTCCTCCTTGTAAATGTAGAAAAACAATTCTTCTAGTTTACGAACCGATTTTGTCCTTTAAGGATTCCTCGCCTCTCTCCTATTTGGACGAGAAGGTCTAACTCTAATTTTTCTTCCTCTCTAAGTTTCTCTCAAGTGACCGTTGCTCGTGCACTGTTCAAGCCCTCGCTCGTTGATAGTTTTCGATTGTCAGGTACGTGTACTACTTAGTTTTTATGCTATACATGTACTTAGCATATTTATGCTTGTACTATCTTTATTTTTGCGGCAAAATGGTTCTATTATATATGCTTACATGCTGAATTTTTACTACTAAACATGTCCACGAGAAAGATGCTCTTTTATAAGTAAAATTTTGGATCTTAGAAGTGAATTTCATGCTTTAAGAACTAGTGTGCTTTTATGAAATTAAAGAGGAAAATCCCCTTTATAAATTAAATATCTAGTTTCAGTCGAATACAAAAATCAAGGGGTTCACCTCTTAAGAACCCTTTTTATAAGCTAGCTTTACTTGAGGAAAAGTTCTTTTGATGCTTATCGTTGAGTTTTAATTAAAAATTATCTTTACGGTTAAAAAATTCTTTTCAAAGGAATTAGAAGTTGTTTTAAGTAATAAAGCCCTGCCCATGTTTTATGTGCGTGAAAGCACAACAAGGAAATAGCGTTTAATACACACCATGTTTATATGCCTTCGTGTACCCCAAGTTATTCATAGTCGTGCCTCAGTGCACCCAAGGAAAAAAATATATCTTTAGTGCCTTAGTTGCACGCCATGAAAACCTGGCCAATAGGATTATTATCCACCATCCGGATCTCCCGATCGGTCCGGGTATGCGCATACGCAGGCTTAGCCGATGATCGCAAGTAGGGGCATCCATGTTAAGTCCTATATAGCACGTATTATTCTCTTTGTAAACTTTTACGTTTATAAGTGTTTAATTTCAATACCTCTACAGCTTTGTATGAATTTATGTTCTTTATAAATTGTGATTTTGTTCCTAGTCTAGCAAGTTTATTATGGAAAATCATGGATTTCTTTACACGTCCAACCACCCTGTGGTCGGTTACTCTGTTAAATGGATATTTGTGTTGTGAAGTCAGGAAGTTACCTAAAATTGGAGTTCTTGTAAGTTGATTTACTAAACTCTTCTCTTTCAATCTTTACTTCAATGTTTCGTTAAATGGAGTTGCGCGCCTAGGGATAAGAAAATCTAAGTCTACTTTTGCTTGGTTTATTCAATTCTATTAGTATACGTACTGAGTAAAACTCACCTCTTTAAGTTGTTTGTCACTTTTAGGGCCGCAAGGGAAAGGCAAGGGAAAAGTCATCGAAGGGCGGAACACAAAGGCAACCTAGGTGGTACTCAGGTGATCTTGGAGCTCCTTTTTGGAAGTTTATAGTAGCCTTGGTTAAGGGTGTGATGGAACTAATGAGAAGTTGTTGTTATTTTGGTCTTGTGGCATGTGTTATGAATGGTTTATATGTTAAGTTGTTTCCACTTCTTTGGGTTGTATAATTCTAGGAGTCTTATATCTTGATGTTTGTGATGTCTTGTATGATGGTCTAATTATGTAGCTGGGTGAAGTCTTTTGGTGTGTTGTGTTGGGGTCTTAGCCTAGTCCATGTTCATGGACGGAGGTAGTGCTCTCAGGTAATTATCCGCTGCTGATCATTGGGTTAAGTAGTGCATTAGCTTAATCTGGTGATTAGTAACCTGGGGGTGTTACAACTTGCCCCCCTCTCAACCCTCCAGCCTGCTACACAAAGTTCTCCTGAAGACATCAATCCTTTAAAGTTGCAACTCTTGAACCATATGCCTAATTTTCCCTAGATATGTAGAAGCTCTTTGACGCCCGACCGTTGCAAGTTGCTCAAGAGGGCATCCATCCTTTGGTCTTTGAGTGAAATATAAGAGTAGGTAGCTTGAGAACCTCACCAGATGAGCTAGGCAACCGAAAAGAAAACCTTGGTTTAAGGACAAAAAAGACAACCACAATTCCCCCTAAAAATCATTTTATCGCTCATAAGGGACCAGTTGACTCCATGTACTATGTCTCCTCCAAACAAACAACGACAAATACATTTCCCGCTAAAAATGGGTCGCCTTTAAGGAAAACCTAAGGCTTTCCTTCATTCGATAAAAATATGGACTCGAGAGGATGTGATTTATAAGAAGTCATTAGGTCGGACTTGAACTTTTAGATGAAGCTTAGATGCATGGACTTGAATGTGAATGACGATGAGCTTCAGATGTCAAACATGACTAGGGAGTGAGTTGGTCGACAACTCTAATTAGACAACAATGAGACCTCAAGTAAGCATCTCCAACTGGATGGTTGGGTGACCATGGAGCGAGTTGACAAACACCTCCAAGTAGGTAGCTGGAAGGCTTCATTTGGACAGTGGTGAAACCACAAGTGGGCATCTGTGAATGGATGGTTGAGAAGTTCAATTTATTGGTTTAAATTTGGCAAGGCAAATTCCCTATAAGGAATACTTATATAACCTTTTTTTTGTTAAAACTGAACCGATTGGTCCGGTTCAACCGGGAACCAGTGGTTTAGCCAATTCAGTTTTATGGTTAACCGGTTGAATAGGTTCAACCGTAAAAAAAATTGAAAAATCTGGTTGATCCGGTTCAACCCAGATCGACAGTTAGACTTGCCTTTTCCATTTTCACAAAAAAGAGCTGGTTTTTCTCCCATCTAAACCCTAATTGCATTGCCTCCTATTGGTTCTTCTTCTCTCTCCTCGGTCTCCATCCCTCTAACACCTTCCCGGTAGTGGTGATGGATTTATGGCATCAACTTTCAAGTGAGTGATTTCCTTCCTCTTTTACTTTCTCTTGGTGGATACTATCGGACTAAAGAATAAAGACTAAAGACCAAAGAAGATAGAAGAAAGGAGAGAGAGAAGCTTCAAAAGGAAGAAGCAAAGTAATTGAAGACAAAAGTACCCAAAAGCAAAAGGGTGTAATAATAATTAACAAAACAAAAAGATATTCATTCAAAATTCAAAACCTTTTTCCTCCCAGAATCCCTAACCCCTGTCTTGTGCCGCCCTGGGGATACGCCGCCGGTGAGCGGCCAGGCCACCGGGAGGCTGGTTCTGTGTTAAGAGATTTGGTTTTGTTGTTGGGGCCGGCTAAATCATCTGTGCGTGAACCTCCTCCTGAATCTGCCCCGTTGGCTTTGGTGTCTTCAACCCTTGCTGCTAAGCCTTCCAGGCCCTTTGGTGATAATGTTAGGGGTGATAGAGTATTTTCTTTGTTTGTAGAAAACTTGCCGGTTGGGGTGAACAATGCTTGGTTGAGAAGTCTGTTTTTTAAGTTTGGTAATGTTGTTGATGCGTATATTTCCGGTAAGGTGGGACGGAATGGTAAAAGGTTTGGTTTTGTTCGTTTTAAAGATCAGAATGCGTGTTCTAATGCTATCGCTGCTTTGAATGGCTGGATTTGTAGAGGGTATGCTTTGAGTGTTGTTTGGGCAAAATTCTCCAAGAAGGACAGACAAGGGTCCGTTCCCTCCTCTAGGAGGGGCTCTAAAAATTTGATTTGGGTTCCTAAAGTTAAGCAGGGTGCTGTGAAGGCTGTTGATGGTGAGTGTGTGAATTCTTCTGATTCTGATGGCTCGGTTACCATCTCCTATCCTTTCCCTAAGGATGATCCTAAAGTTTCTAAGTCCCCTTATAAAGCTGCCCTTTCGAGGGGCCTTAGTGTCAGTGGTAAGAGTGGTGATAACTCGGTGGATCCTTCTGATAGTGAGCGCACTATTAGTGATGAGGTGGTATGTTCTTCACCTCTTGGTATTGAGGACTCTTTCCATAAGGTTATCAAAGTCATGGGCCGACAAAAAAGGAGTACGAACTTATTGTGGAATTCAAAATGGAGGATGGTAAGTAGAGCTACGTGTAGGGTGCGCTCTAGTGGTACTAGTCGTGCTAAAGGATTCAAGAAGCTTTCTCGAAGCTGTGATTCTAGCAGTAAAGATGCGGTTGATTGTTCTGCTGAACCATCATCAAATGCTTTGGATATCTCATTGGAAAAACTGGATGAGGAGGCTCGTAGAGTGGCGAAGGTTGTGAGTATGTTGAAAATGTCTCATGAGGATCAGGAGACTGTGACTAAGGCCTTCTGTGATGATATGCTAGAACAAAAGAAGAAGCTTGTTAGATAGTTGTATTTCTTTTGTTTGGTTGTGGTCTTTCTCTTGCGCTTTGAGTTTTTTCGGCTGTTAGTTCTTGGTGTTTCTGCTGTTTCTGCGGTCTTGTAACATCTGTGATGCTTTTTTAGCCTTTTATTGGCTATCAAATAATCGGAAAAAAAGGAAGAAGCAAAGTTGCGGGGTAAACGCTGATGAAGGGTGAATAAATGAAAAGTTTAGGGTTTATAATGTATGTCAATAATTTATAGTATGTGTTGCCGATGACATGAAACTTTTTATTTTTGATGGAAATACAATATGAAACTGCTAATGAGTAATGACATAATTTTTAACTTTTCTAATGACATTTTTTATTTAATTATTGTTTTTGATAGAATAGCAAATGTGCGAAAGACAGACATGAAACGCCTGTGGAAAACCATGGGGTAGTGAGCCAGCGACTCAACTCCTGCCATAAGACATCTTTGCCCACTTTTTATTTTTTATGTTTTATATTTTACCTTAATTATCAATAAGTGTTGGGTCTCTAGACTATTAAGTTAAAGGGTTATTGACCATAAAGGATGACCCAAAATTTAAATTGACTATGGAGGATATTAAGGATTATGAGGTCTTAGTTTATGAGAGAGAAAGGAACCGAGCAGTGCAGACTTGACATGTCAGTTGACAGTCAAACTTTTTTTTTTAATTGCTTTACCTCTCTCTCTTTGATTCATGTACAGGATATCTACAAAGCAAACCATGATTCACCTTTGAGTATTTCCATGGATATGTATAAAGATGAACCATGGTTCCCTTTGGAGACATCCAAAAAAGACACCCCCTGATCTCTCTCTCTTCGAACCCCAACCCTCACCCTCATACTCCATCTCTCGAACATCATCATTTTCCCAAATGTGATTCCTTCATCTACTAAAAGAGTGTTGAATTCATGGGAAAAAGAGGTAAGACTCAGAAGAAAGGACCTAGAGATTCCAACAAGAAAATCAAACTGAGGGATGAAGATGGTGGGAGGTTTAATTGGCATGGACAACGAAATTGACGCATGCATGTACTTCTTTACTTCTCCTTACTTCATATATTATGCACTGTTTTTGTTGTTTCTGGTAATGGGTGGAAGTGAAATTCGTGAACTTTTTTTAATAAGGTGTGTGATTGAAAGCAGGTTGAGTATGTTTTAGTGAATATATACGAATTTTCGGAGCTCATAAGAAAAGGGATGTGATTCCTTTGGACATTAATGCACTTGTGTTTATGCACATCATTATTAACTCAGGTTTACCAATTCTCATATGAGGGTGGGGTTGGGGTTTAGAGAGAGAGAGAGAGTGTGTGCGCGTGTGTGTCAGCAGAGGGGTGTCTTTTTCGGATGTCTCTCAAGAGAACTATGATTCGTCTTTGTACATATCCATGGGTATCTTCCAAGCGAACCATGGTACGCTTTGTAGATATCATATATGTGAATTAAAAAGATAGAGGGGTAAAGCAATTGAAAAAAATATTTAAGGAAAAATTGATTGTCCACTTGTCACTAATGGGTCATTTTCTCTCTCATAAATTGGGGCGTCATGTCTCTATGGTCAATTTCCATTTTGAGTCATCCATCATGGTCAATAACCCTAAGTTAAATAGGTCCACCAAATAGGCTAATATTATTATGTGGGTTGGGCTTAATTATTCAATTTTATGTAAGGAAATTTAGTAATTATAATTTTTGAAAAGCATATGAATATTTTTAATCTATGACCAAGTCATGCCAATTTTGGTATTTTCAATCAGTGGTCGAGTCAACCAATCTAATATGGTCAAACCGATCCCACCAGTTAACCCATTGACCCACTGGATTGACTAGTTCAGTGACCGGTTCACGTAGGGTTGTTCATCAGTCCAAGGTTGGACAGAATTAGGCAGAACTAGACTGGATTGAAGACCGAACAAGGGACTGGTTTAGACCGAGGACTGGATTGAACTTTTTTCGATCCTGGACAGGACCGACCGAAAAAAGTTCAGTCCAGGATTGGACCGGTCGAATGGATCGAATTACAGGGAAGATTTGCGATTAAATTTTGCTTGAACCAGTGAAGTGGTTGACTATGCATGGTGCCCTGCTAGACAGTGGCCGACTGGACGTGGACCGCATGGTGCCCGGCTGCGGATGGTGCCCGGCTGCGGAGGAGAAAACAACGGATTTGGGGAGTAGGGAGCGTCGATGAAGCGGTTGAGCGCAGAGGGAGGGCGGTGACTCTGACAGCCTTCACGGTGCGGGTGATGGCGCCCAGCGACTGCGAGTGGTGGAGGCCGGAGGTGGAGTGGGGACTGGGAAGCATCGAGGGATTGAAGAGCATCATGGGTTTGAGATTGACAAACTCAGAAACATTAGTGAATAGTGATGAAAAATTGAAAACATAAAAAAAATAGTTAGTATATAGTTCGATCTTTGGTCCTTTAATTCGGTGCAGTCCCTAGATCAAAGATTGATACTCATTATTCCTTAGACCGAGGACTAGAGCCACTAGACCGAACTATCCATGGTCCTTTTTGTCCTTTCCTCGGGCCAGTCCAGTCCACTCCTTTATTCGGTCTTGGCTAGATTATGAACAACCCTAGGTTAGGGTCTGACAACATAGTATATGACAAAAGAGCATCAAAAAGAGATAACGTGAAAGAGGCAAAGAGCTAGGACACAGTCAAAGTAGCGATCCTTATACCACAATAAGCTCGAAGATAAGTATGCATAGGTGCAGTATTGAGGACCAAGCTATTGGCAGTCTTCCTCCCATAAACTAAAGTTCATAAAGAGTCTCATTTCTACATACCCACGCAAAAACCTTTCGAAATCCACTTTAAAACTAATTTAGTTACCACTTACCACATGAAACCAAGTTTGGAAAACCTTTAGAAACCCTTGAATTTACAAAGAATAAATAAGCATCAACTCTATTGTGGATGGCCTCATGCTATGAGATCATCAAAAATAAAAAAATAAAAAAAGACTAACACTAGAACATGTGTGATTTCCAAAGCAAAAATTGTACAAGTCTCGGTACAAACTCTAGGGCTAACTGAACACAAGCCAATTGAACAGGAAATCTAGACCACCGCGAACCGACCTAAGCCTGAGGTACGAATTTTGTATATAGCCAGCCAAATTGGCTCATTGACAAGGAAACTTCTGAAAACTTCTTTAGTTCTTTTAGCATTTGCCAACTGGAGAATAAATGCCGTGCTGATAAAAGAACAGCCAACCCCTGCCCAAAATATTTAAAAAAAATTATAAAAAAACATACATATGTATTGCATGTGAACAGAGGCGACCATGCCAAGTTATTAAACCATGTCAAGATGAACGTGTACTTGAAGCTGAAACGGTCAAAGTAGGACCCTGTCAAGTGACTCTTGCCCTGCTGTCCAGAACTGTCGCCGCCTCTTCGTCCCTTGAGAACTCATTCAGAGGTATTTCCTTGCAAGTGCTCGTACTTTTGTATCAAAATGTGACGACGTGACGCGAGACCCAGGTAAATACAGAGGATTCAGCAGAGTCTGAAATCTCAAATGTGTTAAGAGATATTGAGTAAATCAATCGTACAAATGCTGCATCACAAATGAACTGAATGATGATTTGCAAATAAAGGATAATCATATGGAGCACAGCCCAGGGCTGATAGATTTTGAATCACCAGGCACTCTCTCTATAAAGGATAAGCTAGGAAAGAACAATAACATCCCAAGAAATGATTCTCACTGAAATGATTGAGAACTCTGAAGAGATGAATGGAAACATGTAGGGGTGTCTCTTATTGCAATTTTTTTTCTTCTTTCTTTTTTTTTTTTTTGTGCTTTATCTTTGTTACCGGGAGATTGAGACTCTACTGTAGGCCCGTAAAGAGGTAGAGCTCTCTCATCACAGATTTTCTCCACTCACAGACTTGAACTTAAGACCTTGCTCAAGGGGAACAAGTGTCAAATTACTTCAATCAACTCTTATTGCAATTCATGCACCTGGAATTGTTCAAACAGAATTTTTTTGAACTAAATTGCAGGATAAGGTTTCTCAGGTGAATTTGTCATGAAACTAACAAACCAAAAGTCTCTTATCCTGATCACGCATTCCTTTTAAGGAACTAAACTGATGCAAGTAGAACTCGTATTCTCACAGAGCCCTCAATTATAAAATCCTAGCTAAGGCACTTATAAAACATAGTTATATGTATGTTCACAAAGTCAGTAGAAGCAACTGCCATATCAAACATAATGTTACTGATGGAAACTTCCGTTGCACATTGATGCAGGATAAAGAGTAAAGGAAGGATTAAGATATCAAAATCTTTCCATATATTTAGAGATCTTTTGTATTTTATTTATTATATTTTCGTAGGTAATTCTTAGCAATATTTTAGGACTATCAAAATAAGGAGATCTAACCATATATTAAAGATATTTAGTTTCCTAAGATATTAGGATAATATTAGGTTAGCATTTTATAGTATTTGACATATTCTAGTTTCCTTATTGTGTTATGTTTCATAGCTATAAAAATCCCTTATGTATTAGGGATTAGTCAGACTTTGATGATTGTTGAATTGAATTGAGTGAATTCCTTTGTGAGAATTCCTTGGTTCTTCATCACACATCTACCTAACATATCCTGCTAAAAGCATGGCCAAAGATCATTGCAAAACCTCAGCAGGGCCCTACTATACAGTAAGCAACCAACAAACTACTAAGATGAATAAGTTTCATTTGGAACATCAATATTGTTCTAAACACATCTCTTGAGAAGGGGGAAAGGGGAAGGAAAACATTTGCTGTAAACACAATCAGCCAGCCACCATCCACCTTATAGAGACTCTTTCTACAATTGGCAAAAGCTGATCTCGAAAGAAAGAATAAAGGGTATGGCTTGTGAATTTAGTTGAACCAGGTCCAAAACTGACCTGCATTAGCTGTTAAAAAGTCAACGCATGACCTTGTTCTGTTTATAAAGGCGACTGTCGGGTCTTTCTACCCAATCATATTCCAAGTGTTATCCGTTGGTAGCTTCAGTCAAGGCAAGATGAGGTATTTAACTAATTGAAGTATACTTATACAGTTTAATTTTTTTCCTTTCCAAAGTACGGTGTTAGGGTATATATGGTTAGGACTTAAGGATATAAGTATAACTGATTAGCCCAACACATTGGTAGTGACTGGCGACAGGAGAAGATTAAGGCTTCTCATCGTACTTCATCTACACAATGGTTTAGATTATACAGTATTCCAGCTAGTTAATCCTATCATGAACATGAAAAATGACCAAACTGATAAAATTAGTACCCATTTGTCACCTTCAAAAAGCTCAAAGTCCATAATCCAGATAGCGGAAAAAGATTATTTTTTCAACTTTTAGATTGTAATGAACTAAAGTAAAATGCCACATAAGCTTGGGCCAATTGGAACTAATCTCCCTAAATTAAAATTTTGGGGTAAGGTTGCTGAACTTGATCCCTCCATATCTCACCTAGGCGGGATTTCGTAGTATTGGTCTTTGTTTTGGCTAAGCAACTTTCAACAATAGTACCTACACCAGCTCAAATTAGTCTTTGTTTCTTATCTCAAGGAGAATATACTTTTGAACCTTGATATCACCAAAACCCTCTTTATTTCACTTCTTGACTTTAACTTACTTAATTTTCCTAGCAACAACAAAACTGGCAAAGCTATAAAATTGATCCTCTCCCCCCCCCCCCCCCCCCAAGCCTTGACAAGATCAGAAAAACCCTCATTTTGAAGCCATATGTTCTCAAACTAAAAGGGGTCTTACCCCTAGCTACATTTGCAAACTTAAAGAGTAATTGAAAAATGATCAAACAGAGGTCTAGGAAGTCTAAACTAACCCATGTCTCGAAAGAACCCCTCCCAATCAGCTGACACCAAAAAACAATTCAACCTGAGGCCTACTCCAGTTATGGACCAGATATTCACACCCATCTAAAGGAAGATCAATCAGAGACGAATAATTGACAAAATTAAAAAAATCTTCAATTATGTTGGGACAAACACCATAACTTCTGTCTTCAAAAAAAAAAGGATTTCATTGAAATACCCTCCTATGTACCAATGGCCAGACCATCCATCTCAAATAGTACATAACTTGTCCCACATCCTTAGCTTATCACATCTAGCTTGTGGACCATACACACCTGTGAAAGCGTAAGTGAAGCTACCCACAACGGCCTAAAAAAAGCAACAAAAAATTCTCTACAATCTCTCAAACAATCATAAAGCAAGGCCCTTTTTCAGTCATTAATTCCCCTCACATTCCAAGACAGAAATCTATACATAGGAAATCAGTACTCCACTTGAAGAACAGCAAGGCCTATCATAGTTTACCCCAAACTCAAGCCTCTTAAGCTCCTTTTGCTTTCTAGAGGGAGGTGTTCCTTGTGCATTAGATTTGGACAACCCATGTCTCTTCTTAATTCTAGGGAGATCAAGAACCTCATTTTCACAACATGTGAATGGAACCCCAATACACTTAGCAATGCCTTTCACTTTTGATGCTACCCACTTAGTTACATTTTCACCATCCCAAACACCATCAATGCAAAAGGATTCGATAGAAGCCTAATATTAGGAGTAATCAACGGCTAATGGGATCACCAAAGGGTCAAATTCTGATGGAAGTGGAACCAAAGGTCAATCAAGAACATTAGAATGGAACTCAAATCCCTAATCACATAGCCATAAGCATTGCTGCAAGCACTAATACTCAATGCAATAGCATCACCAGCCACCACTCAAGGTAGCTCACAAGGCACGTTGCTACATAGATTCGGGCCCCAATCCAGCAGAGACAGAATTGAGTGATGCGAAAAGTGGGATAATGAGGAATTGATCACTAAAGAAGAGGAGAGAACATCCTATTCATTAACCTATGGTAAACTCAAAGAAGCCAATACAGGCAAAGCATTTTCTGGACTGGAAGGAATATCCAACACCCAAGAAACCAAACCAATTTCCTGAGGCTACACAGCTTCTCTAGCCAAAGAAGGAGAACGGATAGCTTGGGTACTAATGTTTGTTTCCAACAGTTCAGGAGCAACAGACGTTACCTCATTGGCACTAGAACCATCAGATCAATCCCATTATGAATAGACTTCCCACTTTGAATGATTGTTTGACGTTCGTAAACCTGAGACTTATAAGAAGTTCAAGCAAGACCATGATTGTGAGAAATTGATCAAGACCATGATTGTGTGAAATTAGTCTGTTACTACCAGTAGGTTGAGAGTGCACTTGCATTTCTTTGGAAGGAGGCTCTTCAGTGGCAGTACTAGAAGTTCTCACAGAGGTAGGGGAGACTGCATTAGCAAATGACCGAAGAAAGGTAGTTGGGTCACCCATAAGACCACAATCAAGACAACACCAAAGGGGAGGTGGCGAAGTTGATCATTATTGGACGCAGATGATGGCACTTTAGGAGCAACCGAACAACGATGCCCAGCGTAAATCAACCAACAATGATAGTTAAAGCATCATATAAACTCATCCATCCCATACCATTCCAACGAGCTAGAAAGATAATCAAAATTTTTCTGCCATTTTTCACTTCAGAAATTTGGAGGAATTTTCCAGATCGATTCCGCCTAGATTCCAAGAAGAAAGAACTTGAACCATGCAAATTTGATTTCTCCAACAATCATACTTGGACTTAAAGAATCTGCTCCACGCCCTCAACAGCCACAAAGCAACAATCTCCGGCAAAAGAACAGTAAACCTGTTCCCCCTCCCATTTTCAGAGATTTTCAGCAGGTACTCCTTGGACCCAACAATTGAAAGGTAAAAGACTTCCTTTCAATTGCCACAAACCTCGTACGACACACTCTCATCACTCAGAGAGAACACCAGCCTTCAACACAAACCCAAAGAAGACAAGAGAAGGGAAGTTAAGCACAGACAAAATCAAAACAGCCTGCCTAACCAGATACCAGAAAAGGGGGGACAGCGTTCTCTGGAGTGGAAAACAGAGGATAGAAGACAACTATCCAGTGACCGGAAAACTTGCTGGAGACTCACCCACCATCGGAGAACTCTTTAGCATCAATAGAAACAGCCAGTGACCTCAAATAACATGTTTCCGTGGAGTGGAAGTAACCGGAAAGGAGGAAATCTGGAACAAGAACAACACGCCCGTGAAAGTTCACCAGTGACAGGGGAGCTCTGTCAAGGGCAACAACCAGAGTGACAGCAACTGAAACATCCGGTGACCCAAGTGCACATCAAACGAAGGGTGGCGGAAACTGTGAGTTAAAAGATCTGTGAAAGAAAATACTTTTATCGGGAATCACCGGCAATCAGAGCCCAGAAACAATAGAGGCTCCCAGAGACCCAACGTCCAGCAGACCTCCGATGACCTCTAGTCAGCCCTAAGACTTTCTGATGGAGGACTGAAGACTTATTTTAGGAAGAAGTTTAGAAATAATAATAATTAGATATTTTATATGTTTTAGTTTCCTATTCGTATTAGGAATATTATAGTTTGCTAGTTTGATTAGGAATATATCTCTAATTCCCTATTTCTATTAGGTTTAGTTTTAGGCAGGTTATTTACCTATAAATAAGGGCTTTGGTGCCTTTAGAAAACAGTCTACATCGAATATTGAATACAATTATTACTGATTTAAGCACAAGGGTGCTAATCTTTCCTGAATTCAACACGGGGATGTAGAATTCCTCTCTTTAGCTTTTATTTATTTTCCCGTTCTCTATCAAATTGGTATCAGAGCAAGTTCTCGACTCCAGGCCTTCACTTAAATTTTTTTTCTCTTTTCCTTTTCCGCTGCCAAACTCTCGAAAAACAAAAAAAAAAAAAGAACCATCTGCCCAGAAAAAAAAAAAAAAAAAAAAAACCTAGCCGCTGTCCCTCGCCTGAAACCACCACGCACCACCACCATCACCGACCGCCGACTACCGCCCGACCACCAGCCTGGTCAGGCGACCCCCGCGCCACCACGACTGCCGCCACTGCACAGAAAAACCCTAGAATCCCCAAATTCGCAAACCCTAACCTGCAAAATTCGCAATTCTCAAACCCTGATTCCCCAAATTCATCCTCAATTCGTCCACCCACCTCAAATTGCCTTCATCCATCAACTTCCTACTCAATTTCGCCCAAAACCCCTCAATCAATTGTTCTAAACTTGCCCCAGATTGCTTCCAATTGATCCGCCCGATTTTGCAAAACCCTAGATTGCGAAGTTGGGTGGCTGCTGTCTTGGTCTTTGCTGTTTGATGGTACTGTTCGCTGTCGAGAGTTCCCAGAAAAGGTCGCCGAATTGTTTTCAGTGTTCGCCCGCTATCGCCGGAGACCCTAGTTGCCGGAATTTTCACCGGAATTGCTGTTCGTTGTTGCTGCTGCTGCTGCGTCCTCACCTTCCTGTTGCTGCTGGTTTTCTATTTCTGGTGGTACATCTTGGTGCCCTAGCAAAGGTGTTGCTAACCGACTGTGATTTCTCGCTTCAACAAGTAGGTTTCTTTAGTATTTCGTAATTTGTTTAAATTCTTACTTTGAGTTTAGGTTAATTGATAATTAATTGGTCGTTAACTGAGTTTGCTTGGAGCCCTAAAAATTCTGTTTTCTGTTTTATAAATAGAAAAATAAAAAAATTCAGGACAGTTTCGATCGTTATCTGGTTGTTTTCGTGGCTTTGCTTGTTCGTGTGCTTTAGTAGTAGTTTGTAATTGATTTACTTTGCGTGTTCTTTGTTGCATATTGAAAAAAAAAAGCTTTAATCTTGTATGCCTATCACTAGAGCAATGGCATTAGAGAAAGAGTACAGAAACTTGAGACTAGTGTTCACCACTTTGATAAAATAATGGAAGAAGAGCTAGAAACTGTTAGGAAATATTTTGATGATGAGTTGTCGCAAGTTGTCACCATGCTTAATTCTAAGATAGATAAGGTTCTAACTGACATTCATGTTGTCACTGGTCGTGTCAAAGATCTAGAAAGCGCAATGAAAAGTTTCCAATCCTCTTTAGGTGGTGTCAATGGTAACGTCACTAAGCTAGAACAACGGTTGGAGTCTCATTTGTCTGAGTGCATGCCTGTTAATGATGTGTCCAAGTCTGCCCCAATGGGAAATTTGTTGCATGATGCCTTGCACTTAGAGCAGTCAATTATCGGAGCACCTAGTGGAGGTTCTAATTCACACAGACCCACCTCGCACGAACCTCACCGCACCCGTAACTATGATGATGTAGGATACTTTGATGAGTCTGACGGTTCACGCCAGAGAGAGAGAGCACCAAATTGAATCCCTAGGCGCCCTTCCCCTAGGCATAATTATGTTCCCCATAGGCATTACAATGATGACCCTTGCGATGTCACTCGAAAAGTCAAGGTTGATGTGCCTGAATTTGATGGTCGACATGATCCTAATGTGTTCACTGACTGGATAGATTGACTAGAGAATTATTTTGAATTTTATGGTATGCATGATATTGCTAGAATTCCCTTCACTAAGATGAAACTTGTCGGGTCTGCCATGAAATATTGGCAAAGTGTGGAGAGAGAGATTAACCATTTGAATGAACCCCCCATCACTTTGTGGGAAGAAATGAAAGGTAAGCTGAGAGCGAAGTATCTGCCCACTTTCCATAAACAACAAATGATGAATGACTGGTTAAACCTGAGACAAACCACTAGTGTGTCGGACTACTATTCCCAGTTTGAGGAGATGCAACTTAGGTGTGCCACTAGGTAAGAACCTTGGGTTACTGTGACTAGGTTCATCCACGGTCTTAATGATAACCTTAAAGGCGAAGTGAATATGCACCAACCTGACTCTTTAATAGAGGCTTACCAAAAGGCTTTAGAAGTTGAGAAGTACAAGAAGCCTTCCTACTCTCGTCGGTGGACGACCCAAGCCGGGGAGTCTCGACCTTCTAAGACAACCATGTTTCCAAAGTCATCCTACCCTAAGGGTTCTAGCCAACCCACTCACTTTTCTAAGCAAAATACCCAACCCCATCCACCAGCTACCTCCGCTAAGGCTAGTTCCTCCCATTCCACCTATGCTCCCTCTACCTCAACATCACCCATAGTATGTCATAAGTGTCATGAGAGAGGACATCCTACTTCGCGATGCCCCAATCGCACTCTTACCTTAGGTATAGAACCTAGTGACGAGGATGAGGTTGCCGATGAAACTGTTTATCCCGTTGACGGAGATACGGCTACAGAAAGTGAGGGAGAAGATGGGGATCACTTAACTGTCATGAGATGTATTCTTTCTACCAATCAAACTGAATCTTGGAAACGAACTGCTATATTTGAAACTAAGATGCAATGTGCTGGTAAGATCCTTCGCTTAGTCATTGATAATGGGAGCTCTATGAATGTCATTTCCAAATCGGCTGTGAGGCTTCTAAACCTTAAGACCATACCCTACTCCTCTCCTATCCAAGTTGCTTGAGTTGACAAGACATCTTTGACTATTACTGAAAAATGTGAAGTCCCTCTCCAATTAGGTGCATATTCTGATACTGTTTGGTGTAATGTCTTGCCTATGGATGTTGCCCACATACTTTTAGGTCGCCCTTGGATATATGACAAAAATGCTACTAACTTTGGCCAGGAAAACACCTATGTGTTTATGCATAAGGGCAAGAAGATTAAATTGGCCCCTGCTCGCCCTGCTGAGCATAGTAAGCCTAAGACTCATAAATCTAAACCACCCTCACCCCCTAACCAACCACCTCGAGTGCATTTTCTAACTGCCCAAGAATGTGAAACTGAGGGTCGAAATTCTGATATGTTACTTGCTGTAGTGGCCAAAGTTGCACCTATGTTTCCTCTAGCCACTAGTCTTGAAATGCCTGCTGATTTGAGTGAACTTCTTACTGAGTTTCAGGATGTTTCCCCCGATGATTTGCCTGCCGACTTACCCCCTTTGCGGGACATTCAACATGCTATTGATCTAGTTCCAGGATCCTCTTTGCCTAACTTACCCCACAATAGGATGAATCCTAGTGAACGTGAGGAGTTAAACAGACAAGTCGAGAGTCTGTTACAAAAGGGTTTCATTACACATAGTCTAAGCCCGTGTGCTGTTTCTGCCCTTTTAACCCCTAAGAAAGATGGTTCTTGGAGAATGTGCATTGATAGTAGAGCTATTAATAAGATCACGGTGAAATATAGGTTTCCCATACCTCGACTTGATGATATGTTGGACCAAATGTCGGGCTCTAAGTGGTTCTCCAAAATTGACCTGAGAGCAGCAGGATACCATCAACTGAGAATTCGCCCTGGAGATGAATGGAAAACTGCTTTTAAGACTCCTGATGGGTTGTTCGAATGGTTAGTTATGCCCTTTGGTTTGATCAACGCACCTAGGACTTTCATGCGAGCTATGACCCATATTCTTCGTCCTTTCCTTGGGAAGTTTTTGTTGTGTACTTTGACGACATTCTTATATATAGTCCTTCCCGAGAGGTCCATTTACAACACTTGAGGTTAGTCTTTGAGGTTTTGTGAACCGAAAAGCTTTACATCAATTTGACAAAGTCATCTTTCTTAGAATCTGAGGTTGTGTTCCTTGGATTTGTCGTGTCTGATAAGGGTGTTTCTGCTGATTCTGAGAAGGTTAAAGCTATAGTAGAGTGGCCTGAACCTACAACTATATCTGAGGCGAGAAGTTTTCATGGCTTAGCCACTTTCTATAAGCGTTTTGTCCGAAATTTTAGCTCCATTATGGCTCCTATAACTGAGTGCTTAAAGAAAGGTGAGTTTAGATGGACCCAATCTGCGAGAGAGGCTTTTAAGCTCATCAAGCGAAAAATGACCGAGGCCCCTGTTTTGCGTCATCCTGATTTTTCGAAAGTGTTTGAAGTCGCCATGACGCCCGGGTTGGAATAGGAGGAGTTTTGAGTCAGGAAGGACATCCCATAGCATACTTTAGTGAAAAGCTCAATGAGTCTCGGAGGACTAAGTATACAACTTACGAGAAAGAATTTTATGCCTTAGTGCGCTGCCTAGAACATTGGCGATATTATTTGTTGCCTAAAGAATTTGTCCTGTGGAGTGACCATCATGCCCTAAAGTTCATTAATGATCAGAAACACCTTCGAGAGAAACACGCTAAATGGGTCAAGTTTCTCCAAGATTATTCTTTTGTGCTGAAACACCGTTCTGGTGTTGAGAATGTGGTTGCTGATGCCCTCAATCGAGTGAGCCTTCTATTACATAGCATGACCACCAAAGTGACCGGTTTTGATAGGATGAAAGAACAATATCCTTTATGCCCAGACTTCTCTAAGACTTATGATGAGGTTTCCAATGGTAATCGTCGTGATTTTGTTGATTATATGATTGTTGATGGTTACTTGTTCTATGGGTCTAAGTTGTGTGTCCCTAGTACATCTGTACGGGAGTTCCTGATATGGGAACTACATGATGGAGGACTAGCTGGCCATCTCGGACGAGATAAGACCATTTCCCTTGTTGATAACTGCTTCTTTTGGCCTTCATTACGCAAGGATGTGGCTCGTGTTGTGTCTCAATGTCGCACTTGTCAACTTGCAAAGGCTAGGAAGCAAAACACTGGCTTATACACACCCTTACCTGTTCCTCACACTCCATGGCACGACCTTAGCATGGACTTTGTCTTAGGGATTCCCCGCACTGCTAGAGGTCATGATTGCATATTTGTTGTGGTGGATAGTTTTTCTAAGATGGCACATTTCATTCCTTGTACTAAAACTGCAGATGCATCACATGTTGCTAGATTATTCTTTAGGGAAGTTGTGCGTCTCCATGGTCTGCCGTCTTCGATTGTGTCTGATAGGGATGTAAAATTTGTCAGTCATTTTTGGCGAACTTTGTGGAAATTGTTTGGTACTCACTTGAAATTTTCTGCTGCTTTTCACCCACAAACTGATGGCCAGACTGAGGTTGTTAACCAGACTAGGTAACCTTCTTAGGTGCCTTGTAGGGGAAAAACCTAGCACTTGGGATTTGGTGTTACCCACTGCTGAATTTGCTTATAACAACTCTATGAATAAATCTACGGGTAGGAGTCCTTTTGAAGTGGTCCATGGGGTTGCCCCTCGTCTTCCTCTCGATTTAGTGCCATTGCCTATTGACTCTCGGCCGGCTGAATTTGCTGAATCTTTTGCTAAACACATTCATGATGTGCATGTCGATGTTCAACAGAAAATTGCACAGAGTAATGAAAATTACAAACTTGCTGCTAATGTGCATCGTAGGAAGATGGAGTTTAACGAAGGTGATTATGTGATGGTTCGGATTCGTCCTGAACGATTTCCCAAAAACTCGTTTAAAAAGCTCTTTGCTAGAGCGTGTGGTCCTTATCGCATTTTAAAACGTCTTGGCTCCAATGCTTACTTGCTTGACTTACCTCCTGAATTGTCAATTAGTCCTATATTCGATGTTGAAGATTTGACACATTACAGAGGTACTTTTGAGCCTCCTATGTTTTCTGCGAGTGTGATAGGTGGTTCTGCTACTTCTTCTGTTTCGGTGCCTCACTTACCTCCAGTGGTGCCCTTGCCTGTTGATGAGGTTGAAGCCATTCTTGATGATGAGGCTGTTAGCACGACTTCTGGTGGCTTTCAACGCTACCTAGTTCGTTGGAAAGGCCGCCCTTCTTCTGATAATTCTTGGGTTCCTGAGGATGATCTCCGTTGTGTTGCACCTGAGCTGTTGGAGGAGTATTTACAAGCGAACTCTCCGGAGGCGAGTTTTTCCAAGCCGGGGAGAAATGATGGAGGACTGAAGACTTATTTTAGGAAGAAGTTTAGAAATAATAATAATAATTAGATATTTTATATGTTTTAGTTTCCTATTCGTATTAGGAATATTATAGTTTCCTAGTTTGATTATGAATATATCTCTAATTCCCTATTTCTATTAGGTTTAGTTTTAGGCAGGTTATTTACCTATAAATAAGGGTTTTGCTAGCCTTTAGAAAACAGTCTACATCGAATATTGAATACAATTATTACTGATTTAAGCACAGGGATGCTAATCTTTCCTGAATTCAACACGGGGATGTTGAATTCCTCTCTTTAGCTTTTATTTATTTTCATGTTCTCTATCACTCTCTCTCTTCGCCCAAAAAAAAAAGGTGTAGGAAAAAGTGGAGAAAATTGACAAATGCAAAAGGGAAATTAGAGGAATACTTGGCGACATCCGTAACAAATTTGGTAATACCAAAATTACTAAATATGAAAAGTTACAGTGCTTGAAGGTCTTCATATCTTTTAAGAATGTTGTCTTTCATTACACCATAACTAACCTCTATCCAGTTCACAGATCCCAAGCCTTCCCCCCCCCCCCCCCAAAACAAAAAAGAAAAAAAAAGACCGCCATTGGGATACCAAGGAAACACACATACATATGCTCACATATTTTAGTAAGCAGCACAATTTTGGAGTAGGAGGCAGCATACCTTGATATACAACTCGTGAACCTCCTGAAAGAAACTTTTTACCCCATCTTCATTACGTGAGTCATGAAGAAGCATAAATCGTGTATGTAACTAATGAGTCAAAGAATATCAAAGCTAAACTTGATGATCACCAAATACACCAGGAATGAAATTAATTCTCAAACAAACATATCAAACAGGCAGAATGAGATTACCAGTTCTGATAGAATAGTACACAATGCAAGGATAATCGCTGAATTCGGGCCCCACCAAGCAAGGGAAGATCCCCAAAGAAAATAGAAAAGGAAACAAAGAAAGCAAAGCAAAACATAGATGCAATGAACAAACAAGCAAACATAGCTACCAGTACTAAAAGCTCCTCTGTGAGTCTTTTAATGTAGATGAATTATGATGGTGGAGATCCTGAAAAGAAATCATTAAGCTTCTTGCCTCATGTTCATATGTATTACGTGAAAGTGTAGATAACCACAAGGATTTTACATAGTATTAAAGAATGTCTTGATCAACAATGTGCACAAGGACCTTCATAGTATGCAATCAAAATAACATACACTGAAACCATTTGCAAGGGCACGCAGCTGCAAAGCAAAGTTCTGGATTCAGCATCATGGGATATGAGAAATGCTAGCTTAATTAGCAGAGCTTAAGTTTTAGCTAACATGCTCGTTGCATTAATTACATCAAGCAAAGTCTCTTAGTCGATATAAACATACAATATATTACGCAAAGGGCATCCAAGCATCTACATCATTCTCATTAAATAAAGATAAATCAATTCTCAATAAAAATTTTCAAGGATATGACCAGCAGTAACATACACAGACACCACCAGATCGTTGAATCTATCTATTGCTTTTAAGAACCTGAAGAAGACAAACAAAAATAAGTAAGACAAATGTGAAGCATTGTGCAACCAACAGCTTGAGCATCCCTTACTCCCAACCCCTGCCCCCATAAGAAACTAATAAATAAACAAAGAAAAGCCAAAAAAAAAAAAAATAGATACAGTGAACAAGACCAGTATAGCAACTCACATGGCACTTGTTGTCCAAGCAATGTCTTGGACGATATCCAATGCTGCGTGCAATATGAACTGGTGCTGCTGTGCAGCGTCTTCTTTCTGAAATAATTGCAGCAACATGAAATGTTATTCGGCTAGCAATATCAGGCATCAGAGCGATGGAATGAGAAACAGTTAGGCATCAGCAAAATGGGCTCCGGGTGGGAGGAATTGGCATTCTTATTCCGCAACATTAACTTAAGTTGTGTTTTCGAAAAGATCAATTCCAAATTTCCAACCTTCGTTTTCTCAAGTTATCCATAATGAGGGTTTATCTTCAGGAAAATACCAGAAACAGCACTACACAAGCAGCAGTCTCAAGCCAAACCCACAATCACTTGTATAATACTCAAATGCATCCAAACTAAGGCCCTATTCTTTTATACGGTTGGCTACAGTATGGCGCGGTGTGGTGTGGTGAAATTGCAGTGGGTGTGGTGAAATTGCAGTGGGTGTGGTGGAATTGTGGTGGATTGTGGTGAGTTTTGGTAAGTTGTGGTGGGTTTTATTTTTAATAATTGTAAATTGTATTGGTAAATGTAAAAAAAAAAGTTGATTGTGGTGGGTTGTGGTAAATTGTGGTGGATTAGTATGTTGTGGTGGGTTGTGGCAAGGTGCGGTGTGTTGCGGCACAGCAGCCAGCCAGCCGTATAAAAGAACGGGGCTTAAGAGTAACAAACCAAAACATTTTTTCTCACATATACTCAGAGAACTATAAAAAGAGACTGGAGAATCCATAGCTTTGTATCGAGCATTCAAATTAAAAACTATCACAAACTAATTATCCACATCAATCTCCTTAACCTTTTAGTTATTCAAATCAACAGCACCGTCAACAATTCAAGACCAAGAATATTTTCTGGTTTGCAAAGCAATGGTAATGTTCCAACCCACACTTTTACAAATCCCATGCCACAGCAATATTTACACCTTAAGCAATTCATGAGTTCCAGCCATGTATTTTGTGCAGCATACTGATCAAAACCAACAATTTAACTTCAAACATGCTAGTATCAACTCAGGAACAAGAGATTATATGCCCTAACAAATTCAAGGGCAACAAAAGATCAATTCATCAACAATAAAACTCAACAGCCAACTCTTAACAATACCCACAATCTCTTTTGTCATATTCATGCATTTTATTAACTATTGAAACCCCTTCAAGACGACACACACACGAAAACAAAATTTTCATAATCTCTATGAAATGGTCACTAAACTCTTCGAACGAGGAAAACAGAATGATTAAAACCAAAAAAAAAAAGTAGGAATTGAATACCTTGATTGCGGAGCCGAGTTCTGCTTCGTAGATGGGGATATCATTGCGACTGACAATCATAAAGCAAGCTGTAGTCGCCATCTCGGATCCAGACGATATAGCCCAAATGGCTAATGGAGACCCAAAAGAGGACGGGGGTTTTATTTGCTTCAGAAAACTGAAACTCAACTTGATTTTTGTGAGATAGAAAAAGATTTGAATAGTATCAAGTTGGTGGTGAGTTGGTCATTGATGTCAATGCGAGTGCTCTTTGCAGTTTGCAGTCTTCAGTTGGAACATGTGCAATGGTGATCCATGTTTTTGGGTCATTAGAACAAATGCAATGCAATGCGGAATGACAGTTTGGAATTCTGATTTCTTCTCTTTCCTCCCTCTCTCTCTCTCCTCTTATCTCTATCTCTCTCTGTTATCTTCCAAAATAATGACACGTGCTTGTCATGTGAATTGTAACAGAATTTAGCTACAGTTCCGGGTGGTTAGCTGGGTAGTTACACCTGTAATAGAGAGATAAATAGGGAGGCTGCTGTAATAATTCATTCATTCCGAAATCAATGCAATTACCTCTCTTCTGCCTCAATTTCTCTTTTTCTCTCTTCTTTCTCTCTCTAGCTTGATCGATCAGCTCTCTACTGGAGCTCTTCTCAGGCTATCAATTCTCGAGCCTCAGCTCCTGAGTTGATAACAATTGGTATCAGAGCATTCTGAGATCCTCTTTTTGATACTGATTTGATTCTTGGAGCAATTTCAATCAACATGGGTGTTTCAGACAATACCCGATCAAACGACATCAAGAAGTTGGAAGATATGATGCAGAATTTGCACAATTCTTGGACTGGATATCAAACTGATGTCCAGAACCGATTGAGTTACCAACAAGAACAGCACACTCGATCAATCAATGAGTTGCGACAGCTCATCGCTGGTCTCAGCCATCAGATGACGCAAATTACCGCCCAGCCAGAAATGGTGAATGGGTGTGGAGGTAATCATCACAACCATAATGTTTTTTCAAGGCTTTCCAAGGTTGAATTCCCAAAATTTGATGGAAATTATGTGCAAGGGTGGGTTTATAGAGTGGAGCAATTCTTTGCTGTTGATAATGTAGATGAAGCAAGTAGAGTAAAAATGGTGGCTATACATTTGTGTGGGAAGGCTTTACTGTGGCATCAAACTTTTATGAAAAACTACCCTGAGAATCATTGGCCTGGCCGGGCTGATTATAGAGTTGCTATACTCACTAGATTTGGTAGTTTGCCCTTTGATGATCCTCTATCTGAAATTATGAAGTTGAAACAGAATGGTACTGTGGAGCAATATCAGGATCAGTTTGATGCATTGCTAACCCGGGTAGATTTATCCGAATCCCAGGCTCTTAGCTGTTTCCTTAGTGGCCTTGACTCTGGAATTCAAGCTACTGTAAGAATGTTAAGCCCAGGACCTTGCATGATGCATATTGTTTTGCCAAATTGCAAGAAACGACCCTGTCTTTTTTGCAAAGAAAGAAACCGATTTTTAAGAAACCCCCTATTTTCAGTGCACCTCAAGTATCTCAATCCAGGCCACTTCACTTCGCTAATAGCAGCAACAGCAGTTATGCTAACAACCTTAGGTCCGCTTCTCGAACTGGTTCTTCACTACCCGGACCAAGACCTAGGAGGCTTGGTAAAGCTTTGTCTGCTCAGGAGATAAATGATAGAAGGTCCAAAAACTTGTGCTTTTATTGTGATGAAAAATTCAGTCCTGGTCATGTATGCAAGTCTCAGTTGTATAGATTGGAAGTTGTGGAAGAGGGCTTTCTGGATGATACTGACGAGGAGGATTCTGAATTTTCAGATACTGTGCAAAGGGGGGAAGTAGTTCCTGCAGATAGTGCGGTAGCTGTGCCTCAGATTTCCCTCAATGCCTTTACTGGAATCTCGGCATTTCAGACTATGAGGGTGACGGGCAAAGTCAAAAAACAATCTATCCATATATTGATAGATTCGGGAAGCACTCATAATTTTTTGGACCTTACATTTGCTAGGAGACTGAATGCAGTTATTCAGAGAACTAACCCGATGGAAGTTGCTATAGCTAATGGGGATCAATTGGTAAGCGAGTATATGAGCAAGGACTTTAAATGGGAGTTGCAAGGGAAAGCATTCGTGGCTGACATGATGTTGGTGCCATTAGGGGGAGCAGACATGATTTTAGGAGTCCAATGGTTGGCAACTCTTGGTCCTATTAGATGGGATTTTGCGAATTTGAGGATGGACTTTCGTTATGAAGGGCGAAGATATATCCTGAGAGGATTGTCTAAAAGGTCGACTTTAAGATGGGTGGATGGTAGAAAAATGGAGAGTCTCCTACAGTCACCTTAAGCACAACTCTTTGCACTACAGGTTAAGTCTACAACCCAGGAAGTTAACGAGGCTGTAGATTTTGAGAAAGCCTCAGTGCACCAGGACTTAATTTCTGTACTGCAGCAGCACAACAACATTTTTAACGAACCTAAGGGTCTCCCTCCTCATAGGAGCCATGACCACAGGATTCATCTCACTGAGGGCACTTCTCCTATTAATGTGAGACCCTATAGGTATCCCATCATTCAAAAGGATGCAATTGAACAGATTGTCAAAGAAATGTTAGATAGTGGGGTGGTGAGGCATAGCCAAAGTCCATTTTCTTAACCAATTGTGATGGTTAAGAAAAAGGATGGGAGTTGGAGGTTTTGTGTGGACTACAGAGAGCTTAATAAGCACACGGTCAAGGATAAATTCCCTATCCCCGTAATAGATGAACTGTTGGATGAGCTATTTGGAGCTAAGGTGTTCTCTAAGATTGATCTTAGGTCTGGCTATTGGCAGATCAGAATGCACCCTGCTGATATTGAGAAGACAACCTTTAGAACTCATGAAGGTCACTATGAATTCGTGGTCATGCCCTTTGGCTTGACTAATGCTCCCTCAACTTTTCAAAGTCTTATGAATAACATTTTCAGACCTCATCTCAGAAAATTTATCCTGGTTTTCTTTGATGATATACTCATATATAGCAAGTCTATGGAAGAGCATAAGGATCACCTTAGCATTACATTTCAGATCCTGCAAAAGCACGCACTCTTTGCTAAGTTGAGTAAATGCAGCTTTGGGATGATGGAGGTGGAGTATTTGGGTCATATCATCTCTGGGAAAGGGGTGGCAACTGATCCTAAAAAGGTGGAGGCTATGACACTATGGCCAGCCCCTAAGTCAATCAAAGAATTAAGAGGGTTCTTGGGATTGACTGGGTAATACAGAAAATTCATCCAAAACTATGGGTTGATTAGCTAGCCATTGACCAATCTTTTGAAGAAAAATGCATTCGAATGGAATGCAGCTAGCCAACAAGCATTTGAGTCTATAAAAAAAGCTATGTCTATTGCCCCTGTTTTGGCACTTCCAGATTTCACCAAGGAGTTTGTTATTGAGACAGATGCATTGAATCAAGGTATTGGGGCTGTCTTGCAACAACAAGGCCAACCTTTGGCTTACATCAGCAAGCCATTAGCTCCTCGACATCACACTTTGTCCACTTATGAGAAAGAGTTGATGGCAATAGTATTTGCTATTGAAAAATGGAGACCTTATATAGTTGGGAGGCATTTTGTTATCAAAACTGATCATTTCAGCCTGAAATATTTACTGGAACAGAAGATCTCTACTTCTTTCCAAAGTAAATGGTTGCCCAAGCTGTTGGGGTTGGATTATGAAATTGTATACAGGAAGGGAAAGGATAATCTAGCTGCGAATGCCCTTTGAAGGGTCTCTGGAGCTGAGTTGTTGCAGATGATTGTATCTTCTATTAATACTTCATTGATGCAGGAAATACAACAATCAGTTCAACAAGATACTCAATTGCAGCTCATAGTTCAGAATCTAACACAACAACATCCACCTCAACAACCTCCCACTGGCTATTCTTACAAGGATGATATTTTGAGGAAGAAGGGAAGGATTGTAGTAGGGGTTGATCTACCTTTAAGGGGTAAGATTATTTCCTTGATGCATGACACCCCGCTGGGAGGTCACTCTGGAATGGACGCTACCATCAAGAGGCTGAAATCTTTGTTCTACTGGAAGGGTTATAGGAAAGATGTGAGGAATTTTGTGCGGGAATGTGTGATTTGCCAGCAGTCCAAATCAGTACTTCAGCCCCCAGGAGGTTTGTTACAACCTCTTCCAATACCAGGGGCCATTTGGACTGATATCTCAATGGATTTTATTGAAGGGCTCCCTCCTTCACAAGGCAGAACCTGTATACTGGTGGTTGTATGTAGACTCAGCAAGCAGGCCCACTTTATACCCCTGTCTCATCCTTTCACAGCTGTGAGTGTGGCCCAATTATATTTTGAGCACATCTTCAAGCTTCATGGTCTGCCTAGGACCATTGTGAGTGATAGGGACAAGGTATTTCTCAGTAATTTTTGGCAGGCTCTCTTTAAGATTCAAAAAGTCCAGCTTCATATGTCTACATCATATCACCCGTAGACTGATGGACAGACAGAAGCCGTGAATAAATGCCTTGAGACCTACTTGAGGTGTATGACTTGTGAAAGGCCCAAGGAGTGGGTGCAATGGATTCCTCTTACCGAATGGTGGTATAATACCACCTTTCACTCTTCCACAGGGGTTACCCCTTATGAGGTGGTGTATGGACAAGCCCCTAGTGTGCATGTACCCTACATCACTGGGGATTGTTCAGTAGAAGCAGTGGACAGGAGCTTGAGTGCAAGAGAGGAGTGTATTAAGATGCTCAAATTTCAGTTAGAAAGGGCTCAAAATCGAATGAAGGTACAAGCTGACAAGGGAAGAATTGAGAAATCCTATGAATTGGGAGATTGGGTGTATGTTAAACTGCAACCTTACAGGCAGAGTTCGCTGCAGTACAGGTCCAATCAGAAGCTAGCTCCAAGATATTTTGGTCCCTACAAGATCATTTCTAAGGTGGGAGAAGTGGCTTACAAATTGGAGCTTCCAACCACAGCGAGGATTCACCCAGTATTTCACATATCTCAGTTGAAGAAGCATGTTGGTGCGCAACCCGTGAATAGCACTCTGCCTACCCTCAATGCAGAAGGACTCATAGCTGCTCAGCCGGTGGCAGTCCTTGCTAGGAAGCTCATCAAGAAAGGGCAGAAGGCTGGAGTGGGAATTTTGATCCAGTGGTCAAATATAGCCAAGGAAGATGCTACATGGGAAGACTATGATGACATAGCAGCTCGATTTCCTAATTTCCAGATTGATGATTGAGGGCAATCATTTGAAGGGGAATGGATTGTTATCTTCCAAAATAATGACACGTGCTTGTCATGTGAATTGTAACAGAATTTAGCTACACTTCCGGGTGGTTAGCTGGGTAGTTACACCTGTAATAGAGAGATAAATAGGGAGGCTGCTGTAATAATTCATTCATTCCGAAATCAATGCAATTACCTCTCTTCTCTCTCAATTTCTCTCTCTAGCTTGATCGATCAGCTCTCTACTGGAGCTCTTCTCAGGCTATCAATTCTCGAGCCTCAGCTCCTGAGTTGATAACACTCTCCTAGTCACTACTCATTTCCACAAAAGATGGAACATCTCTTGTGAAAATGAGTGGTGACTAGAAAAGACATAGAGATAAGAGGAGAGAAAGGGAGGAGAGAGAAGAAATTAGAATTCCAAACAACCATTCTGCATTGCCTTTGCTCTTAGTGGGGGTTCACCCATTCCACATCACCTATCATTCTCATTTTTTGGAACTTCATTCCATTTTTCTACACAATAGTAGGAACTCATTCCTACTTTTCTATCTTAAAATATTTATTTGTGGAGCCCACCTTATCTCAATAAATACTCTATTGTATTTAAATGTTTTACGTTTGGTTGTATTACTATTGAAGATAAATATTATCTTAGGATCCACTTTATTTATTTTGTAACTAAATTTTATTAGTATAAATTGGTAGAAAATGAGATACAAAAATAAAATAAAAATTAGTCTCAAAAGATAAATTCCTACTGAAATTAAAAAAAAAAGAAACAAGTAAATTCCAAATTATAATATAAACACTAAAATGGAAACAGTAATCATAAAAGATGAAAATTAGTCAGCCCAAAAATTTGGATTTCCATTTGTGCAGTAATATTTATCTTTTGTTTTTTATGAAGAAGAAAATGAAAAATAAAAATTGGAAGAAGTTCGTTCCGGAACACTGCAACAGTCCAGGAATGTGTGCCCATGTTTTTCGTCCTCCGCTGCACTAGCACTCTGTCCACGTGTCACTTCATTCCCTATTTTCGTTCTCCGTTGCATTAGCTCTTAGCACTGCTATGCGGACAAGTGACAACGGATCTGTGATATTTTTCTTTTTTGGGAAATTGGATTCAAATAATACGAACTTTTGGGGAAAACTTACAGTGGTTGATGACAACCACCACAATGAAAACATTGTTTATCCATATATGTATCAACTTTTATCATTGTCATTCATTTTGTTTATTCAGTACAAAATTATAAAATATATTTTCTTAATTAAAAATTTTATTACGAAATTTTTCAGGGAAATTGGATCCTAATAATACGAACTTTTGGCCATATAAGACTTAATAATACGAAATTTCGATTAGGTTCTGAATAATATGAACTTTGACCCCCTGTTGCCCCCAGTAACACGCCACCGAGTTAGCTTTATTTTGACTCGTCGGGAAGTTTAGTTGGCGGTGGCGGCATGTGCCCCTTGCTCTTTGACATTGCCAGGTCAGCCCTTGACTTAAAAAAACGCCATGTCAACCTAAATTTCCCCTCCTTCCCTGTGTTTCTCTCTCATTCTGATATTATTTCATTAACTACCATTTTTTCAGAAAATTAACTCTCGTCACTTTTCCTTCATCTCCCTCCATCTTCATCGTTACTCTTCACAGCCCAGATCTGGGTTTGAAATTTTTTTTGCTCATCTTATGCAAATCTCTGTCCTCTAATTTTGAATTTCGAACTTCGAACTAATGAAGTCAGAAGGAGGTTCGAGTAGGGCGTCCTCTGGGTGGACTGCTAACCATGGATGGGTAAAGTGTGAACATGGGATACCTGCTGTGCGTAAGATTTGTCGAAGGGCAGAAAATGTTGGGTTAGGCTTCTATGGATGTCCAATGTGGAAGGTAAACCCTAAAATTTGTTGTTTTTGCTAGAGATTTTCGTATATGAGGAATGGGGGTTGAAATTATGGTTTTTTTCGACTTTGGGTTTGGGGTTGGTTTTCCAGAACATGAACTAACTGTTGGTTATTGTTTCAGTCGAAGCACCTTGCCTATGGATTCTTCAAATGGGAAAAGGATTTGGTCGGTTAAGTTGAAATTGGAACAGTTGAAGGTTTGGTGGAGCAGAACAAGATGTTGAAGGAGAGGATTGACCAATTGATGTGTGAAATTGGAACTGTTGCACACTTGAAGGAGGAGAATTTGGGCTTGAAGAAGAAACTTACAAAGGAGAAAGAGAAGAGAATGAAGGCTCATGAAGAAAATGTCATGCTGAAGAAGAAGGCCTTTAACAGGTCTGCCATGGAGGTTTTAGGCATAGTTTTTGGGATTTTACTGGTTGTTCTAGTTTCAAAGAGGGGGTAAGAATTGGGTTGGTATAAAGTCAGGATCTGAATCTGAACTTTGTGAGGCAGTTTAGTGTGGGTAGTGTTGATTTTTGTGGATGTACGCATGTGGATGCTGTGGATGTAATCATTTGGGTGGGTAGGTATTGTAATTTGGTGAACAATGTATTGCAAATTGAATGAATGGATCTGTTGCATTAATTGTCATATGTATGTTGCAAAATTGAGTTGGATACATTTGTTGTCAGTAACTGAGTTGCTGTAGTGGACAATTTGTGATAGAAACAGTGGTGTACATCACATCAAAAGGGAAAAAGTTCATGTTACGCAGTCAGTTAAAGATAATAGGTCATATTATTGAAACTGACAAAGTTGGAAGTTGATATCATTCAGACATTGAATAATATAACTTCATATTATTAGTGGTTTCAATTGAGGAAGTTCATGTTATTGAGACTTGCATTATTAAAACTTCATATTATTGAAGCTGACGTACTTAAAATTCATATTAAGATACAGACATAAACAAATGACAGATTAAAGAAGAAACATCTGATTAGATTGACTGAATTTCACCATCCAAAGTACAACAAAAGATTCCATGAGTTTCAAACACAAAAAGACATCAATCAGTGCCAAAGATACAACATGATTAACTTAATTACAGCAATATAGAGTTTTGGGGTTTGCTGCTGCAAAAATATCAAAATGGAAGCATCTTTTGAGCATTGAAAACATAAGCTTCTTCCATCAAAAAAGTAGGTGGTGGCATGGAGAATATTTAGGATGTTGATGCCCCACTTTGTTGACCATTCCCTTCACTTTCTGGTCCTCCACCAACAACATCACCAACCACCTAACCAATGGAAAAGTGGGGAAACGTGTTTAATTTATAAACCCTAAAAATAAATTTAAAAAAAGAATAGACATAAGTGTGTTGAGTAGCAATAAAAACTTACCCCTCTCCCACTGCTACAACTGAACCAATCTGAAATGCTCCCCATCATCCCTCTTCCTCTACCTCTGCCTTCAGCCCCTCCTCTGTCTTGAACCCCTCCCCTACCAGTTTCAGATCCAGATCTGCCACCAGAAGAAACCCCTCTCCCACCAGATCTAGAACCCCTATAAGACCCCCTTCTTGGAACATACTGAACCGTACCGGGTTCGGGTCCGAGCTACCAAAACCGGGCTCGTGGAATAGGGCAAGAGGGAAGAAATCCCAACCCAACATTTCTACACTAAAGCCGCTCATCCGGTCAAGTTCAAGAACCGATACACATTTTCAAGGGGTGGATTGATGAGTATCGGGTTGTCGTGGTTAAGGCGATTCGTCCGACGTTTGGGATTGGAGAGGCTCGGGACTTCCCCACCAACTCTATCGGCCTCGGGGTTGTACCGGGCCACCTCGGGACAAGAAACATTGAAGGATAAATCGTGTTCGAAATATACCCTCCCCTCTAAAAAGAAGTTTCGTCCTTGAAACTTGTTGTTGGATAAATCGTGTTCGAAATACCTTTAAAAGAGGTGCGGGTAGTTTTTCCGCATGTCTTCCTCGGTTTCCCATGTGGCTTCCGAGGTAGCTTGATTTGCCCAAAGGGCTTTGGCTAATGGAATTTCTTTGGAATGAAGTCGTTTGATTCGGTGGTCCAAAATTTGGAGCGGTTGTTGCTCGAAAGTGAGGTCCTCTGCCAATAGTGGGGGTTCTTCTTCAAGGACGTTCTTCAACTATTTTTAAGACAGTCCATGAGTTTTCCAAGTACTTTATATTCCTAAAGCAACATATAAGATAATCCCAAGTTGCCTAACACTCAAGGTCCTTGTATACTTCTTCACAATTTGTTACTTATATTGCACAATTCTCCCCTAGTAACCACAAAGACTCCTTATAAAATGCTATGTATCATCCTCCCAATATTTCATTGCATTCATTCATAGGACTTTTATTTTCCTATAGTTCACCTCATTTCATGGTCACTAGCACTCCTTCCCCTTAATTGCTGACAATAAAAGAGATAATTATAATAAAAATAAGTGGGTGTGGGGAGTAAATAAGATAACGAAAAGATAGAATTGATGATAAGTATATATATAAATGCCAAGGATAATGATGAAGCCAAGATCTACATCGATGACTTTAATATTTCATGTTGAAATGTGGATAACTTATAAGTTCAATGTATATATTGGATGTGAATCATAATTAATAAAAGATGATCGGGAATGATAGTGATCTCCATGATTCTATAAATAATGACAACAATAAGGAATAATTAACTTGAATTACTTTGGAAAAGAAATATTGGGGCAAACTTTTGATCTTCAGGACAAGAACAAACAATGATTATGATGAATGAATGGTAAGGATAATATAAATGATAAGAAATCAAAATGGGTATGGAAATTTGAAATTCAAGAGTCCATGGTGGATGTGATAAGTAATAAACAAGGAATCATTTAGAATGGTAGTTATCAGTAACTATTTGAAGTAACACAGGGGTATATATCATTGAGCTTGAATAATTACAACAGATATTGAGAGTAAATTTTGAATTCAATGTGCTAATTAATTGGAGAGGATAAAAATCACTCATGAGAAAGAAAAGATTGGCTAAGTGAAGAGCCATGTAAAGTAAACGGAGTTAATTACCAATAAAGATATTGATTGATAGCAATTGAAGATAAAGACAATAGTCATGAGAGAATTAGTTGAGCTAATGACAAAGCTAGTAAGGATATGTTTTCGGGTTGAGAGTAAGAATATATCCAATGTAATAGTAGGTTAACATGAGTGAAATAGACTAATAAGCAAATCACAGGGTCATGCAAAGGTGAGCAACGACAAATGATCAAGTGGGATTCATTGCGGAAAGTAATGTAGTAAACGCAATGTTAGGGAAAAGAGAGTACACTTTGGATTAATGAATAGACTAATAAAATTGGTGGGGTAGATAACTAAAGATCAAACATTAATATATAAGGTTGCATTTAAGTTTCTAATAGGATCATAGGATAAAGGGAATAGTTGATCCCAAAATTAAATGGATGCAATATACAATGTTAATCTAGGAATCACATTTACGAGGATGGGGGAAACTCATCATATGGGTGTATAACTTGAGTATGAGATAAAGACTCGGTTCAGGTAATGAAAATAGAATATGATGGTTAAGTAGAAGAGACTTGAATCTCATAAAGACTATTTAAGAGAAATGATTAGGTACATAACTATTCCAAACTAAATAAAGAATGAGGGGAGCTCTTAAATCCCAAAATCATGCTAGATATCACCCAAATTAGTTTCTCCATACATATTCAAATAAACTATATTCACATAATATCGTCATTATCTATTTTTATTTTCCACAATAATAAACTTTCACCTCCATACTTTTCCCCATTTGTCACTATATATCTTTCCTCTAAAATTCTTCATTACACAAGGATATCATAACATTAATAGTAGCCCAAAGAAAATCAGGGTCCTTGTGCCCATGATAATACTTCTAAAGTATTTCAAAATTTCTAGATAAATTTCGGCAGCATTTCCCCTATAAATTGGACTATCCCAAAATTTTTACAATTCATTTCATACCTGCAAAAGACATGTACATACTTTATACACTTTCCTAGAGCATTCAAGCTCAAATCCACACTAAAGTTCATAAAGTTTCCAATTCCTAACTATAGAGAGCACATATTCCACAAACAAGGTTTATATTTCATAAATTCCTATGTGTTCTAGATCCTCAAACTCTTCTTATAACTTAGCTTTGATACCACAACTGTAACACCCCAAATCTCATAATCACACAATTACCCTAATACTGCTAGTAATCCTGTGATTGGCGCAGCGGAAAAGAGGATTGAGGTATTACCTCCGTCCAACTAGGGACAATGCACACGTCATCACCCAAAGCAACAACAGTCCCAAAATAATCACTGACGACATCAAAACAACCATCAAATAGATTAGACACTAGGACTCCAACGACCCGATATCAACGTAAATTACACATACCCAAATATTGGAAAAACCTTAGATACAAGCATCAAAACATACTTTTTCCCAAGTAAAACAGTCATTAGGTCTCAACACCCTTGAAGTTCCGGCAAATCTCTTACGGAGGGACTACCTTACAAGCTTGGAGGCGAAATCGCTTTTGTTGCCTTTATCCTTCGCTTGAGAACTCGGACCGCCTAAAAACAAAACATTAAAAACAAGTCGCAAATGAGTGGGGGAACACTCAGTACACAAACCTCCAACATGTCAAACCGTTCGTAAACGATTCTTAGTGCCGGCTCTTAAAACATTTCGAAAACGGGAAAGGGGTAAACAAGTAAATGATAACTGAATGATATATATATGTGTGTATATTTGTAAAACTTGCGATATATAAAAGAGTGGTATCCCTTACGATCGATGCTAAGCATCTCACACGTGCCCATGCCCAAACCGATCTGGAGTTTGGATTGGGTGACTGCTAAGCAGTCGACACTGGCCAAGTCTAGGACACTCTGATCAGGAGCATCTAAAAGGTAATGCTAGTATTCTCAAGACTAGCTAACATAAATAAAAGAGGCGAGACCACTTAAACATGAAATAGAAATTATTAGAACATGACTTGAAATATAAATAATAGACATTGATAGATAAGTAAAAGATTGGACAATTTGCGTACCTTGTAAAGTAGAGTAAACCGGTGGCGTGTCTCGGCTCGGGACAGCTTGGGTGGCTTGGGAACTAAAACCACGATAATAAAGATTAAGAACCAAAGGTAGAAGTAGAGACTTATCAACTCCTTTAATAAATATAAAAGTTGAAAAGTGAGAGTTAAGAAAGAAATTTCAGTTTTTCATTAAATAAAGTTTTTGTTATAATTTGAGTTAGGAAACTCGGAATATAATGAGCGAGTACTTTTCAGAAGTGGAATTCAAGGTTCTAGTGTTTAACAAGGGAAGTGTAAAGAACTCAAACTTCAAAGGAAGGAATTGGGTAAGTAAGTTCAAGTTCTTATTGTCTTAGTGCTTTTCTAGTGAATTCATTGCAAATAATGGCCATGCATGTGAATTTTATGGACATAGATGAGTAAATTCTGGGTATTTAATTCTGGTAAATAAGGGCTTATGCTTAAGATGTATTTTTGGGATTTGGGGTGTTACACCTTGCTCTAAGCTTAGATTTCTCTAATCTAGTCCTAATCTTGGGGCAGATATCATACTCAAAATCCTCCATGATTTACTTCTTAGTTACAACCCTCTCCATAAGTGATGCTCTTATCTCCTCCAGCATGTAGATGCAGTGTTTAGCCCTAGCTTAGACAATGTAAGCGTTGAAAGTTTCAGCCATGTTGTTGCAGACAACATCACACTTGCTATCTGTCCTGAAAAAGCCTTACAAAATTGGCTAGGATTCTCAGCAAGGAAATCAGCAGCTGCGTACTGGTCCTCTTCCTTAAGAGCTTCAACTGCGTACTTGTAGTCTGCTTCATTGTATGCCTTCACACAGTTCCAAAACAGTAACTTCAATTCTTTACCCTTATGATTTTTCTTCCAGTTGGAATACTTGTGCCTAACACAACATCTATGCTCAACATTAGGGAACACCTTTGGAACTACATACAGTATGGACTGCAAAACCATGGGATTTGTTCCAGTAAGTAAATATCTTGAAATGAAGTATATATTATTCAAACTACCAAAAACTTAAGTTCATATTATTGAAAGTGACGTTTTAAAAACTTCATATTATTGTAACTGACATAATTAAAAGTTTGTATTTTTCTGCACTACGGACAAATATTAAAATTCATATTATTCATACTGACAAAAACAAACTTCATATTATTCATAATGACAAAACACACACAAAATTGAATATTTGAATGATAGAAACTTACCCTATGCTCATCAGAAATGACCACCCAACAAAAGCCATCAGATCCAACTAGGCTAGCTTGCAAGTTCAATAGGAACCATTCCCAACTGTCATTGTTCTCCCCTTTTGTTATAGCCCACGCTATCAGAAACATTTGATTGTTTTCATCCATTCCTATGGCAGCGAATAGACACCCACCAAGGAATGTTTTCAAGAAAGCACCATCGATGCAAATAACAGGTCTGCATCCCTTCAAAAACCCTTCCTTCATCCCATGAAAACACATGAACAACCTGTGGAACTCAAGAACATCACTTTCACTATCTGGGTTGGTACATAACTTTGATGTGCTGTTAGGTGCAACAGCCTTGAGTGCTTCTAAATAACTCCCAATCTTGCAGTAGTGGGACTTCATTGAACCATGCAACATCTTGTGAGCTCTTTTTTTCACATCATAACAGAACCACCTTGCAATGTCCAACCCAAAGTCCTGCATCACTTGGGCTTTCAGTTCTTTTGAAGGCCAATGAGGCCTTTCCTTAAACCTTGCAAGATAGTGTTGTGCTACCCATGGGACTTTCAACCGACAGTTCTTTGTCATGCTCCTAGTGCAAGCATGATGGTTGTTAGCTGATCTCACCACAAAAGTCTTCATCCTCTTATCCCATGAAGCATATACCTTGAACTTGCAGCTAGGTTGGCACACAGCCCCATACTTCCCAACCTTGCTGTCTGACACACCAATTTTGACACTATAACCTCCATACAAACCATACCTTGCTACTGCTTCTTTGAATCTTTTTGCTGTCCCAAAAGTCATACCAACTTGCCACTCAAAATTCTTGAATTCAGTATGCTCATCAACATTACATCTCTTGGTCATTTTCCTCAGCATCCTTGAAACATCCTCTCCACTGTCTCCATCTGTCTCCATCTCAGCCTCAGAGTCATCGTAGTCACTAACACAGTTATGAGGATGTTCCATTGTGTCTATCCCTACACTTCCATCATTTTTGAACACCTCCTCACTCTTTTTCTTCTTATACTCATCCTTCTTCTCCTTGGCAGTCCTGTATTCATCGTTTGAGGTATCAACTTCTTAATTTACTGAGTTTTCACCCTCAACATCATCATCACTTGATTCTTCATCATCATCCTCATCCTCATCCCCATCCTCACCATCCATATCCAATCTCCTTCTTATCTTCTGCAACGTGGTTTGTAAGACCTCGGTTTTTATCGTTTTCTCTCAGGGAGCTGGCGGCCTTGGTCAAAGGAACTAGGTCAATGGTCGGGTCGAGATTGCTAAGGTAAGGATATCGGTTTGAAAAGGCGGTCACGAAACAACAAATAAAACTAAGGTCGGTCAAGGAACGGAAAATGGGCTTCGGAGGCTTTTCGGGATGCAAACGGGGATGAGGAAATGGGTTTTGCAACAAGGGAATAACAAGAAGGGAGAATCAAGTGGTAATTCCGTTAGAAAATACCCACCGGGCTTCCTCTTTCAAGGATAGTCCGGATTAACTTCCCCAAAGTCCATCGACAGACCCGGGGGGTTAATGAAACAGAATTTCCTAGTTAGTTTCTATTCGCTTTCGCGAACTAGAATACTAACTATCCCAATTCCTACCTTCCAACACAAGTGTTGGATGTATTCGGGATGCTTTCGCACCCAAATACATCCCACTTGAGGGAAGGATAGGAGTGGGAGATTGATTTCCCAATTAATTACTCACTAATATTGCTAACCCAAACCTAATCACCCATTCACACCCTTAATTACCCCCTAACCCATAGGGTTTCTAGCTACTAATCATGATAAAAACTAAGCTAACAACATCCAACCCAAACCTAAACATGATTTCTAACATCAAACAACCATAAACAAGGAAGAACCATGAAATAACAAGTAAAGAAATTAAGAACAAGCAAAGTAATTAGCAAAGTAATTAATAAAAGAGTTAAGGGAAGAGAATACTTATCAAATGCTGTAAATGAACAAATGAAAGCAATAAAAAGATGATCCAACAATCTTTTAATTGATTGAATCCCCAAATCTTCAATAATAAACACAAATCTCCAAAACCCTAGATTAATCTCTCACTAATCTCCCTCTAAAATCCACTAATTACAAGCTGAAATAATGTCTAAGTCTAACTCTAGATGCCTCCCTAAGAAATTGTCAACAAGGAGTATATATACAAGGCAAAACTGTTGGCCAAAACGCAGCACTTCAAGCCGAAAACACGCGCAGGACATAGGGAGACCGTGGCCACGGTCAAGGAGACCGTGGTCACGGTCTCGTTCTATCCAGCTAAAAAGGTCGGGCGATTTCGAGCTTCGAGAGACCGTAGGTACGGTCTAGGAGACCGTAGGTACGGTCTCCTTCGGGACCAGGAGGTCGCGGGCGCCACCCCTATGGTAGCGGGCGCTACCTACTTCAGCTGACAATCCATGGCTGACTTGAGCACAGGTCGCGGGTGCTACCTCTATGGTAGCGGGCGCTACCCTACGAAAACTCTCGGGCGATTCTGGGCTCTGGGCGTAGCGGGTGCTACGCCATTCGTGGTGGGGGCTACGCTTCGGCTTCCCTTCCCTTTGTTCTTCCTTCTTTCCGAAGCATGTAACGCTCGATCCGAAGGTTGTAGCATGCGTTACTTCACTAATTGGCACCAAAGGTCGGGAGTGTGGTCTCGAGTCGACTCTGCCTCGATTTCCGGTCTGGTCCGGCTCGGCTCGGGAAATCACCAAGAATGTTATAAAAAAAGGCCCGTTCTGCTACGTTTTCGGTGAAAACTCCAAAATCTACAAAATAACCAAAAACACATTAAAAGCTATGAAATTAAACCACGAAACGAGTTAAAAGCCTAAGGATTTAGGCGGTATTTAGACACAAAATTGGGTCTAAACATCTTCCTACCACCTTATTTAATGTCATTGACAAGCACATCATCATCATCTGATTCATCAAGATCCTTTCTTCCCGGCACCCAAGTCTCACCATCAGGATCACTACTGGAATCATCATAGAAGACAACCTTCTCCTTGCCTTTATCAATCTTCTCCTTGCCTTTATCAACCGTTTGTGAAGCCCTTCTACCAACTGGAATGTCATTCACAAGCTCCTCAACATTTTGTCCTAAATCATGGTCATCAGTATAGCCATCATCATGGGTAGAGGGTTCAATGACTGGCTCAGCAGCTTCAGAAAGTTGGAAGGATGGTTGAATGATAGGGTCATCATCAACATGGTCAGGCTGGTTAGAAGGTTGAATGATAGGGTCCTCAACATTGTGGTCAGGCTGGTTGAAGGGTTGAATGATTGGGTCATCAACTTGGGATTGTTGGGTGGTTGTTACATTGAAAGGGTCATCCACTTGGGATTGTTGGGTGGTTGGTTCATTGAAAGGGTCATCCACTTGGGAAGATGGTTGGAACCTGGGTTGCATCTGAGGGCATGTTTGGAGAGAAAAATGGAATGGAATAAGGGTGGGATAGGTATCCAATTCCTTTTCTTAGTGTTTGGTGAAGCATTTCTGGAATGGGATTGGGAAACCCCCAGGTTTCTAATCCCCTTCAAAAGGGTGGAATTAGAACCCTCCCATATATGGGGGGTATCAAAAGGGTGGAATTAGAACTCTTGCCTTATTCCATTCCCTTCTCTCACCAAACACTTTCTATTTTGGAATCAAATTCCATTCCCAACCCTCTAGATATCTAATTCCATACCCATTCCATTCCATTTTTCTCTCCAAACATGAACTCAATGTCATCTACTTGGGAATATGCCTTAGTGGTGGGTTGCTCAACAAAAGAATCATCCATTTTGGCAGTGTTGTTTTTGGACTTCACCCTCCTAAATGCGAATTTGGGAATCACAGATTTCACTCTCTTTCCCCCACGAAGGCTTGGGCTGGTAGGCAAGGGTGATTTTTTGGGAGTCTTTGATGCCCCTCTTTTAAACCTCTTCCCTAATTTTCCAAAAGGTGTGACGGTGGGGGAGGGGGTCCCAAAAACCCAACTATTATATCATCTAATATAGCCTCATCCACTGTGTGCACAACATACATAGTTATCTCCTCATATGTCATTGCACAATTTAACATATCAATGCTCTCAAAGTGTGTGAAACACCTCCTCAATGATGATGATATGTCGTTTTTATATAGAGTTTTTAGGGCTCAAATCATGTCAGTTTCATGTTTCTATACCTAATATCTCGTATTTTTATAGCAATTTCTGTGATTTATAAGCTTGATCGCGAGTTTGGTATGTATTGCAGGAATCGGTGAAATTATATCGAAAAGCATGAAAATTTGGAGGAAGAATAACAAAAATCAAAGAAATAAAAGAAGAAGTTGAAGAAGGAGAGAAGAAGAAAGGAAGAACGACCCAAATAACACGACCCAAAGACCAGTTGATGCGGAAAGGCAAGGCGCAGGCAGCGTTTTTAAAACGCAGCCAGCCTCTTGTCCAGAGAGTTGGGCAACCGAGAAGAAAGAAAACGCAGCCCGCGTTTTGGAGGCGCAGCCAGCGCCCACTCACGGAGAATTTCGCTATTTGGGCAAAACGCAGCCAGCGTTTCTAAAACGCAGGCCGCGTTTTGTGCCCTAATCCAACCCTATAAAAGGGGTTTGACGTCCGCCGTTTTGAATGAGCTTCAGCAGCGAGCGATTTTCATAAGTTACATGGAGAGATTTTTAGGTAGCTTTTAGAATCGATTTAGATCAATTTATTTACAGTTGATTCCAAAAGATTGTTATTAGATTAGATTATTGTTAGTGATCGAATAACACGAAAGAGATCGATTCGGGTGACACGAAGAGTTCAATTCCGCCAATTCGAACACGGTTTATTTATATTTTTCTTTAATGCTTTCTTGTTATTTAGATTTTGTGATGTTTACTTTTAGAATTATGAGTAGCTAATTTCCTTTGTTCGGGGGATAAACTCGATGTCTATTGATTGAATTTGAATACAGTCTCGGTGTTAGGTTATCCTTTTATTCGTTTAATCTGCGTGCAATGTATGTCATGGTAATTTGACAATAGAACGACAATTTGAGTCTGTACCTGGTTTTAGATTCTTGACAATAGAACGACAGTTTGAGTCTTGACTCGGATTGCGTAGATTGAATAGGTTAGAAAATAGTTAGACATAATGATTCTTGCCTAGGGCAATCTATAATCAGTTCTTATCTTTGATTAAGCTAAATAGTTAGAAATAATGTTTAGGTTAATCATTGTAACTCACCTAGGATCGAAAGACCGAAGTGATAAGGCTTAGAAAGATTATAGACTCCGAATTATCTTCTTACCCGTACGGGGGATTGTTGATAATTTGATTAATTGACTAGAGTGGACTCCCCTGAACGCTTTTAATTAATTGTTTAAACCCTAAAAATTCCTGCTTTCCTAGTTTAGTTTAAAAAACCTTACCACAACCCTTGGATGGACCTAGCATTCTTTGTAGCGAACTAGTTCAATGTGTGGTTGAACGTAAATCCCTGAGAGAGAATGATATTTTATTACTACACAGACTCGTACACTTGCGGTACACAGACACCTATATGTTTTAGGTCTGTCAAGTTTTTGGCGCCATTGCCGGGGATTTGTTTCCCCATGGACGAACGCGCTCTGGGTGACTAGGTTATTTAATTTTTATTATTTTCCTTTATTTTTCTTTATTACGCTTGGTGTTCTTGTTTTTGTCTTTTTCAGGTTTATGCAAAAAGATTTCTCTTTCGAGTACAATCCTGAGATCGAACAAACACTTTAAGAGAGAAGGAAAAGAGCAAGATTGGAGAAAGAATTTCAAGAAAATCAAGAAACGGACGAAGAGGAGCTAGAGGCGGAATCGGAAAAAGAAGAAGAGATCGGACAACAGCGACCAAAGACATTCGGGCAGTATCTTACTCCCAATGCCACCAACCTGCAATCAGCAATCAACGTTCCCACCATCGAAGTGAACGACTTCGAGCTACGTCAATCTTTGATCAACCTAGTGTAAAAATCACCATTCCATGGGTTTACTAACGAAGATCCGAACCGACATCTGCGACTCTTCCATCAAGCTTGTGACACTTACAAGGCCAACAACGTGTCGGAGGTCGCCGTCAAAATACGTCTCTTCCCGTTCTCGTTGGAAGGCAAGGCGTGGGAGTTGCTCGATTCACTTCGACCAAATTCAATAACAACGTTCGACGAACTCGCCAGCATCTTTTTGGCGAAGTACTTTCCTCCAAGCAAGCTCACCAGCCTAAGGAATCAGATTTCTACATCCACACAAGAGCCGGATGAGTCACTGTACGATGCTTGGGAAAGATTCAAGGACATTCTCCGACAATGTCCTCAGCATGGATTGGAACCTTGGGTTCCTGTCCAATCCTTCTTTAATGAAGCGAATGAGTCGACAAGAAGAAGCATCCTTTCTGCAGCCGCGATCTTATGGACAAGACTGTGCCTCAAATCACGAGTCTGATCGAGCATCTGGCGAACAATTCTTATCAATGGTCTAAACCCCGCCAAAAGGCGGGAGGTAAGTTTAATGTTGATGCAATTTCTTTATTGTCATCTAAACTTGATTCTTTAACGCAAAAAATGGACCGATTAAGTTTGCCATCTAACCCTCTAACCTGCAATGTCTGTCAGTCGACCGAACATGAAACTTTCACTTGCCCTACAGGTGGAGTTAGTAATGAACAAGTCCAACAGGCCAATTATATTGGCAATCCTAGACAGAATTATGACATGAATTATAACACTTACCATCCTGGGCTTAGAAACCACCCTAATTTTTCCTATAGGAATAACAACCCTACTGGTCCTTTCCAAGGACAAGGATAGCAAAAGTATGTTCCCCAACCTCAAAGGCCACCTCAACAAGGCCCTCCTTGAAAGTCTAATCTAGAAACTATGATGGAAAGTCTTATCGCAGGATAACAGAAACAGGAAAGTGTTATAAAAGACCTAATGCAAATGGTAGAGGCTTTAGCAACCCACAATAAGATTCTAGTAAATCAGATCGCCAATTCAGCGACTCCCTCTACTAGTTTACCACCTCAACTAGTCCATAATCCGGGCGCTCAATGTAACGCCATAACCTGCGAGGAAGAGAACCTTGAGTGTGAACCCTTAGGACAACATATTTTACATGGGATAGTCAAGACCGAACCTAAACCAAACCTGTTAGAGGGAACTAAAAACCCCTCAATTATACCTAATAAGGAACAACTAAGCAGTTTTAGGATCCCTGTCCAATTAGATGGTAAACCATCAAATATGCACTGTGTGATACGGGATCCAAGGTGAATGTTTTGCTTAAGTCTTACCCAAGAAAATATGAACATAGGGAATTAAGGGTGACTGACAAGATCCTTCGTCTAGCAGATAAAACCCTTAGAAAACCTCTAGGGATCTTACATGACACTCCCCTCCAAATAGGAGAGCATATTGTTCTTGTCAATTTCTTAGTAGTAGATACAGGAGAAGATCCAGAATCGGAGATTATTCTAGGGAGATCCTTCCTTTCAGCTGTCAATTGCAAGATGGATATGAGGAAAAGCACAATGATCATCGAGCTAGGAAAGTCGATGACAGAATACGAAGTATGAAAAGGCAAGTTGGTTTAGAGACATGCTCCAAAAATAATTCATGATAAAGGAGATCCGGTTCCAAAACGGATCAAGGACCCCGATGAGTAGGGTCCATAACGTCGAGCTAACGACGTTAAACAAAGCAACCCCGGGGAGGTACGCTATTATCTACATATTTATTCCTCCCCACTTTATTTATTTTATTTTAGTTCAATTATTTTAGCTTTCAGTTTTTGATCCCTAGCAATTTTATTTTTATTTTGAAGTTTACTAATATTTTTCTTTTAGTGTGTAGAGAAAAAGGAAGAAATTCGAGAAATTCATGGCTTTTATTGAATTTTTATTCCTAACCTAATGAATTCTATGTTGGTAGATGTTTGTAGGGATTTTTGATGAGTCAAATTGTAGGGAAAATAAGGAGGAAACAAAGAAAAGGGAGAAAAACAAGCAAAAATTGGCAAAAATCGAGCTGCTAGCATAAGGTAGGAAAACGCAGCCAGCGATTTGCAAGCGTAGGCTGCGCCTCGTCCAGAGACTTCAGGCTGCGTTTTTTACAAAACGCAGGCTGTGTTTTGACAACAAAGGCCACATTTTGACAACGCAGGCCACGTTTTGCCTGTTGCCCAGATTTCTTTTGCCCGCCTTTTAATTTAGTCGGCCCCTTTCTTTTTCTTTCAAAACAAACTCCCCGTTCTTTTGCCCTAACTCCCGACGCTCCTCACCCCCAAACGCAACCAGCGCACCACCTGCGTCACCCACCACCACGCCGCCGTTGACCCTCGCCGGCGCCGCCACCACACACCACTTTCTTCTCTCTTTTCTCTTCTCACTTGCACTCTAACACTTTGAGTCTTCAAGCTCCATTCCTCTTCGAACTCAAGGTATGGAATTCTCAACTCTTCCTCTTGTTCTTTGACTATACACTCCGTTCTTGGTATGATTTTGGTTTAATACTTGAGTTTATTGACTAATTTGTTCAATTTATACCAATTATTATGTCCTAGATTCAAATTTCTTGATTTAGGTTTGAATTCTTGGATTAATTTCTTGATTAGGGCTTGGTTTGAGTTGGTTAATTTTTAATCTTTTTGTTCCAGAATTGAGAGAACTATGTTGTTGGATGTGTTTAGAGAGCATTGTGATGTTAAAATTGAGAAATTTAGGTCTAGGTTTTGGTTGTGATTATGTTATGGTGTTATACTCTGTTTTTAGTAAGGATTTAGGTTAGATATATATTGATTTCAATCCCTAGTATCAAATAAGCATGGGGGGATTGATCGTACTAAGTTTATATGTTATGCACATGCTTATTTGATACCTAGGATTTATCTTGGTGATTTCACTGATTTTGTGAGTGTTTTAGATGGTGAGAACTAAGAATCCTAGCTTCTCCGGACGACCGAGAGATGATAACGAAGCTAGAGGCAGCCGGAAGCAAAAAGCCACGGCGATGGAGAAAGGAAAACAGAAAGCCGCACCTTCAAAAGACTCGAGAGACCCAAACCCCTTCAACTTTGAAGGGGACGTCAAGAAAAGGTACGACTCCCTCTCTAAAGAGCCCTCGTCCCCACCAAATATACGCATGAACCTTTCTTGCGTAGTTGTTGGTATGTTGGATGATATTGATTGAATGTTAGGTCGTTGCCACATGACCAACATAGCTAGGTTAGGAGAGCCGACCTATAGGGGAATTACCCTTGAGTTCTTGTCGACCCTAGTTGTAAACCTCGAAGGGAGGGATGGGTGTATTCGTTTCCAGCTTTTGGGGGTAGAGAGGAACATGACGTTATCCCAATTTGCCCGCACCTTTGGTTTTCCTGAACGCACATGTAGGGATTCATCCCTTATACCCATAGAGCGGGCTGAGAGGGGTTTCTTTTTCAGAATTTCTGGTTTCGACAGTTGGGACCCTAGCAACACCCCCGCGACCTTGATTAGGAACCCCGTATTGAGGTATGTCCACCGCATACTCTCTTAAGGTATCTTCGGGAGGCCCAGTAGCTCAAACAAAGCTACACGGGGCTGATTGATACATGTTGCATTCCATGTTGGATACCAACCCTCGTGCCGACCTAGCAGCTATGCTAGCCCACAATCTTTCTAGTGTCGCCACCTCAACCAACACGGGCATTGCCGTAGGGGGCTACATTATGCACCTTGCATGCCAATTCAGCTTTAGGCCACCTAGGAACCCCACTGACCTAGTCCCGGGTAACTTATTATGGATGGGGAACAGTGCAATTTCTTTGGCTTGTGTAAGTTTGACAAGGACTCGTGTTGTCTCTGGGTCTATCCCAACAACGCTAGGTTTCCCGTGCCTAACCCCCACACCTCTCCCCAAGTTGTTGAGAATTTAATGTGGATGCCTCCCTTTCCCGAGTTCGTTCTCAACTGTAACCGTAAATCCACCCTAACCTCAACCCGAACAACCACGGACTATGGCGCGCTTTCGCGACCTCCAAACCTCCATTGACCGGACCGAACACCGTGTCAACGAGTTGAGGGATAGCTTTGTTGAATATAGGGGGCAATCTGACCTGCGATTTGACCGTCTCGACGAGTCAATCGCCAACCTCACCGGCCTTATTCAGGCTATGTTCGATCGAGCCTCACCAACACTAGGACCGAGCCATACCAACCCTTCCCCACCGACCGAGGATCCTTGATCCTTGGCTAACCCTTACCTTTTACTATTGTCTTTGGCATTGAGGACAATGCAACATCTAAGCATGGGGGGTAGGGGGGTTGAAAAATATTTCTTCTTGCAAATTTTTCTTATTTCTATGTTTTTCGTTTATTTTTCTAATTTTCCTTCATTTTTTTTATTTTTATTTTTCGTCTTTCTTTTTCTTGTTTCATGGTTGTTTTTTAAATTTTGGTGTGATTTCTCTTATTTTTGTGTGTTTCTTTTATTTGCTTGTTCATAGTTAGTATGTTTTCTTTTCTAGTATGTTTTTCCTTTTTGTTTTCTAGTTTCTTAAGTTTTTCTTCTAAATTTTTCTTTTAATTTGCATTCACCTAGTTTGCATTAGATAGAAGCATGTAGTTTGTCCTTTTTCTTTTCCTAGTTTGTTTCTTTTTCTTTTTCTTTCTTTTGCATCCACCTATTCAAAAATCCAAAAAAAAAAAATCAGAAAAATTAGAAAAAGAAGACCAAAAAAAAAAAAATTTAGAAAAGACAAAAACTAAAAAATATAGGATAAGATTAGGATTAAAATCGGAAACACCTTGAGTGATGATTTGTAAACCTTTCTTACTTTCAGTTTAGCTTGCTTCGCTTAGAAAAGTTTGGATTAGTTCTCAAAAGTTTTTGAAACCTTTTCCTTCAAATCTTCTGATTTGAGACAAGTTATGAAAGTTGTATCTTACTGCTTTGACTATCTCAGAAAGTATAAATCTGCGTGCCCCAAATCTTTGGGCTAAGTTTAGTTGATTGAGCCCCATCCCGTGAGTCCACATTGCCTAAATTTTGAATTGATCACTTTTTTCAATTCCATATTCCCTGAGTGACTCACCCATTAGTTGCATCTCTAGAACTTGCTTTGCATCTTGCTTGAGACTACATACTTGCATTGCACGCTATGACAAAGTGATTAAGGCATTCATTTTATTTTGTTAAGCTACATAACCCAATAACCTACCCTACTCTATATTTACAATTCTTTTTGCCCCGCCTAGCATTTGTTTACCCTTCTTTCATGATTAAACCCCGACAATGCAAGCCTTGGCCTTTGATATCCAGTATCCCTTTGCCTTGCTTGGTTGAATGAGAGTTTGCCGTTTTTCGGAAGGAACAGTTGGTTTGGTGTGTTTGTGAACAAAAAATGTGAAGTTTAGGAGAAATTGTGCTTATTGTTTCAAATAGTGAGAAACTGAAAGTCCCACCTTTTTGAATAATTGGTGTTTGGTTATGTTGTTCATACATTTTATCAAGGTCGAAGTTGTAATTTCATAGTTTTCTTCTATCCGATCACCCACCAAAAAGAAAAAAAAGAGAAGTATAAAATAAAAAAAGGAGAAAAAGAGTCCCAAATGAAAAAGGTGTTTAGGGAGATTCAAGTTAAATTTGTAATCTTTGACTTAGTTGCATTCAGTTGAGATGTGTCATATCGTAGAGGGTGAAAGATGAAATTCCTTGCATACACTAAGCAAGAAGGTGAGTTTAGAGTGTTATATTCATTGAAATTCAATCCAAGCATGGCTCTTAACTCCTCAATCCCAAATTTTACCGCTCCTTTCCCCTAACCAAAGCGTTACAACCCGATAAAGTCCTTTTGATTGTCACTTGTGCATTGCATACAAGTAGTGGAGAGCAAGGTTCTTACCAAGCTTATGGTAGTCTGTTTCTATTGGTTTGACTATGAGAAAACCCACATACATATTGAAATTTGAGTGATTGAGTGATTTTATTCTTTGTGAGGTTTACTCTTTTTGACTGACTTACGTCCATAACTAACCGCGCGCATTTGCATTATTCTTAAGACTGTTAGCGGGTTTATGGTTCAGTAGTACTTGTTCTCTCCTTTTGGTTTCGAAATTTTCTTACTTTCTCTTTTAAACTGAGTTTTGATCTTGTCCAGATTGATCTTTGTGTTTGCTTGATTGAATTGATGTGTTAGACTGGTTAGCCTGAGGGGGGGTGTTAAGATTTTGTTTTTGTAATCCTATCGAAAACTCTTCCGGCCTCTTTCTCTTCTTACACTTGGTTTCTCCTGTTTGAGCCCTAGCCCTACTATTTTTAATTCTGACTTGCTTGAGGACAAGCAAGAGCTATGCACGGGGGGATTTGATAAGTCGTTTTTATATAGAGTTTTTAGGGCTCAAATCATGTCAGTTTCATGTTTCTATACCTGATATCTCGTATTTTTATAGCAATTTCTGTGATTTATACGCTTGATCACGAGTTTGGTATGTTTTGCAGGAATCAGTGAAATTATATCGAAAAGCATGAAAATTTGGAGGAAGAATAACAAAAATCAAAGAAATAAAAAAAGAAGTTGAAGAAGGAGAGAAGAAGAAAGGAAGAACGACCCAAATAACACGGCCCAAAGACCAGCTGATGCGGAAAGGCAAGGTGCAGGCAGCGTTTTTAAAACGCAGCCAGCGCCTTGTCGAGAGAGTTTCGCAACCGAGAAGAAAGAAAACGCAGCCCGCGTTTTGGAGGCGCAGCCAACACCCACTCACGGAGAATTTCGCTATTTGGGCAAAACGCAGCTAGAAACGCAGGCCGCGTTTTGTGCCCTAATCCAATCCTATAAAAGGGGTTTGACGTCCGCCGTTTTGAGAGAGCTTCAACAGTGAGCAATTTTCATCAGTTACATGGAGAGATTTTTAGGTAGCTTTTAGAATATATTTAGATCAATTTATTTACAGTTGATTCCAAAAGATTGTTATTAGATTAGATTATTGTTAGTCATCGAAGAACATGAAAGAGATCGATTCGGGTGACACGAAGAGATCGATTCCGCCAATTCGAACACGGTTTATTTCTATTTTTCTTTAATGCTTTCTTGTTATTTAGATTTTGCGATGTTTACTTTTAGAATTATGAGTAGGTAATTTCCTTTGTTTGGGGGATAAAGTCGATGTCTATTGATTGAATTTGAATACAATCTCGGTGTTGGGTTATCCTTTTATTCGTTCAATCTGCGTGTAATGTATGTCATGGTAATTTGACAATAGAACGACAGTTTGAGTCTGTACCTGGTTTTAGATTCTTGACAATAGAACGACAGTTTGAGTCATGACTCGGATTGCGTAGATTGAATAGGTTAGAAAATAGTTAGACATAATGATTCTTGCCTAGGGTCAATCTATAATAAGTTCTTATCTTTGATTAAGCTAAATAGTTAGAAATAATGTTTAGGTTAATCATTGTAACTCACCTAGGATCGATAGACCGAAGTGATAAGGCTTAGAAAGATTATAGACTTCGAATTATCTTCTTACCTGTACCGGGATTGTTGGTGATTTGATTAATTGACAAGAGTGGACTCCCCTGAACGCTTTTAATTAATTGTTTAAACCCTAAAAATTCTTCCTTTCCTAGTTTAGTTTAGAAAACCTTACAACAACCCTTGGATAGACCTAGCATTCTTTGTAGCGAACTAGTTCAATACGTGGTTGAACGCAAATCCTTGAGAGAGAACGATATTTTATTACTAGACAGACTCGTACACTTGCGGTACACAGACACCTATATGTTTTAGGTCTATCAAGTTTTTGGTGCCGTTGCCGGGGATTTGTTTCCCTAATCGCTATTGGACGAACGCGCTCTGGGTGACTAGGTTATTTAATTTTTTGTTATTTTTCTTTATTTTTCTTTATTACGCTTGGTGTTCTTGTTTTTGTCTTTTTCAGGTTTATGCAAAAAGATTTTTCTTTCGAGTACGATCCTGAGATCGAACGAACACTTTGAGAGAGAAGGAAAAGAGCAAGATTGGAGAAAGACTTTCAAGAAAATCAAGAAACGGACGAAGAGGAGCTAGAGGCGGAATCGGAAAAAGAAGAAGAGATCGGACAACAGCGACCAAAGACATTCGGGCAGTATCTTAATCCCGATGCCACCAACCTGCAATCAGCAATCAACGTTCCCACCATCCAAGCGAACGACTTCAAGCTACGTAAATCTTTGATCAACCTAGTATAAAAATCACTATTCCATGGGTTGACTAACGAAGATCCGAACCGATATCTGCGACTCTTCCATCAAGCTTGTGACACTTACAAGGCCAACAACGTGTCGGAGGACGCCGTCAAACTACGTCTCTTCTCGTTCTCATTGGAAGGCAAGGTGAGGGAGTTGCTTGATTCACTTCCACCAAATTCAATCACAACGTTCGACGAACTCGCCAACACCTTTTTGGCGAAGTACTTTCCTCCAAGCAAGCTCACCAGCCTAAGGAATCAGATTTCTACATTCACACAAGAGCCGGATGAGTCACTATACGATGCTTGGGAAAGATTCAAGGACATTCTCCGACAATGTCCTCAGCATGGATTGGAACCTTGGGTTCCTGTCCAATCCTTCTTCAATGAAGCGAATGAGTCGACAAGAAGAAGCATCCTTTCTGCAGCCGCGATCTTATGGACAAGACTGTGCCTCAAATCACGAGTTTGATCGAGCATCTGGCGAACAATTCTTATCAATGGTTTAAACCCCGCCAAAAGACGGGAGGTAAGTTTAATATTGATGTAATTTCTTTATTGTCATCTAAACTTGATTCTTTAACGCAAAAAATGGACCAATTAAGTTTGCCATCTAACCCTCCGACCTGCTATGTCTGTCAGTCGACCGAACATGAAACTTTCACTTGCCCTACAGGTGAAGTTAGTAATGAACAAGTCCAACAGGCCAATTATATTGGCAATCCTAGACAGAATTATGACATGAATTCTAACACTTACCATTCTGGGCTTAGAAACCACCCTAATTTTTCCTACAGGAATGACAACCCTACTGGTCCTCTCCAAGGACAAGGACAGCAAAAGTATGTTCCCCCACCTCAAAGACCATGATGGAAAGTCTAATCTAGAAACTATGATGGAAAGTCTTATCGCAGGACAACAGAAACAGGAAAGTGTTACAAAAGACCTAATGCAAAAGGTAGAGGCTTTAGCAACCCACAATAAGATTCTAGAAAATCAGATCGCCAATTCAGCGACTCCCTCTACTAGTTTACCACCTCAACCAGTCTATATTCCGGGCGCTCAATGTAACGCCATAACCTGCGAGGAAGAGAACCTTGAGTGTGAACCCTTAGGACAACATATTTTACATGGGATAGTCAAGACCGAACCTAAACCAAACCTGTTAGAGGGAACTAAAAACCCCTCAATTATACCTAATAAGGAAGACCTAAGCAGTTTTAGGATCCCTGTCCAATTAGATGGTAAACCCATCAAATATGCACTGTGTGATACGGGATTCGAGGTGAATGTTTTGCCTAAGTCTTACCTAAGGAAATATGAACATAGGGAATTAAGGGTGACTGACGAGATTCTTCGTCTAGTAGATAAAACCCTTAGAAAACCTCTAGGGATCTTACATGACACTCCCCTCCAAATAGAAGAGCATATTGTTCTTGTCAATTTCTTAGTAGTAGATACAGGAGAAGATCCAGAATCAGAGATTATTCTAGGGAGATCCTTCCTTTCAGCTGTCAATTGCAAGATGGATATGAGGAAAGGCACAATGATCATCGAGCTAGGAAAGTCGATGACAGAATACGAAGTACGAAATGACAAGTTGGTTTAGAGACATGCTCCAAAAATAATTCATGATGAAGGAGTTCCGGTTCCAAAACGGATCAAGGACCCCGATGAGTAGGGTCCATAACGTCGAGCTAACGACGTTAAACAAAGCAACCCCGGGGAGGTACGCTATTATCTACATATTTATTCCTCCCCACTTTTTTTTATTTTATTTTAGTTCAATTATTTTAGCTTTCAGTTTTTGATCCCTAGCAATTTTTTTTTATTTTGAAGTTTACTAATATTTTTCTTTTAGTGTATAGAGAAAAATGAAGAAATTCGACAAATTCATGGCTTTTATTGAATTTTTATTCCTAACCTAATGAATTCTATGTTGGTAGATGTTTGTAGGGACATTTGATGTGTGAAATTGTAGGGAAAATAAGGAGGAAACAAAGAAAAGGGAGAAAACCAAGCAAAAATTGGTAAAAATCGAGCTGCTAGTATCAGGTAGGAAAATGCAGCCAGCGTTTTCCAGGCGTTGGCTGCGCCTCATCCAGAGACTTCAGGTACGCAGTTTTTTACAAAACGCATGCCGCGTTTTGCCTGTTGCGAAGATTTCTTTTGCCCGCCTTTTAATTTAGTCGGTCCCTTTCTTTTTCTTTCGAAACGAACTCCCCCTTCTTTTGCCCCAACTCCCGACGCTCCTCACCCCCAAACGCAACCAGCGCACCACCTGCGCCACCCACCACCACGCCGCCATCGACCCTCGCCGGGCGCCGCCACCACACACCACTTTCTTCTCTCTTTTCTCTTCTCACTTGCACTCTAACACTTTGAGTCTTCAAGGTCCATTCCTCTTCAAACTCAAGGTATGGAATTCTCAACTCTTCCTCTTGTTCTTTGACTATAAACTCCATTCTTAGTATGATTTTGGTTGAATACTTGAGTTTATTGACTAATTTGTTCAATTTATACCAATTATTATGTCCTAGATTCAAATTTCTTGATTTAGGTTTGGATTCTTGGATTGATTTCTTGATTAGGGTTTCGTTTGAGTTGGTTGATTTTTAATCTTTTTGTTCCAGAATTGAGAGAATTATGTTGTTGGATTTGTTTAGAGAGCATTGTGATGTTAAAATTGAGAAATTTAGGTCTAGGTTTTGGTTGTGATTATGTTATGGTGTTATACTCTGTTTTTAGTAAGGATTTAGGTTAGATATATATTGATTTCAATCCCTAGTATCAAATAAGCATGGGGGGATTGATCGTACTAAGTTTATATGTTATGCACATGCTTATTTGATACCTAGGATTTATCTTGGTGATTTCACTGATTTTGTGAGTGTTTTAGATGGTGAGAATTAAGAATCCTAGCTTCTTCGGACCACCGAGAGATGATAACGAAGCCGGAGGTAGCCGGAAGCAAAAAGCCACGGCGACGGAGAAAGGAAAATAGAAAGTCGCACCTTCAAAAGACTCGAGTGACCCAAACCCCTTCAACTTTGATGGGGACGTCAAGAAAAGGTACGACTCCCTCTCTAAAAGAGCCCTCGTCCCCACCAAATATACACATGAACCTTTCTTGCGTAGTTGTTGGTAAGTTGGATTATGTTGATTGAATGTTAGGTCGTTGCTACATGACCAATGTTCGGTTGTAATTTTTGTGGTTTTATAAGTTAGGGTTGTCGGTCCACAGGGATGGGTGTGAGGCTTGATTAAGGATAATCGGTTTGTGTAAATGAGTTTTTCTCAAGTGCGGAAAGCGATAAATTATGTAAAGAAAGCATTTAAATCTAACCTAGACATGATAATAATAAAGAAAGCAATTAAAAGAAAGCAATAAAGAAAGCACTTAAAGATGAAAGCAATTAAAAGGCATGAATGAAGACAATGAATGAACAATGAAATTGGGAACGAGTAATTATACCTTTGATGACTAATCTTCAATAAACCTTCAATCTACACTTGAATTTTCCCCGAACAAACAAGAAATTGTGGTTTGGATTACCAAGAATCCCCCAAATTCTCACTAGTAAGTAGAATTGGAGTTCCTTGACCCTCCTCCCCACTAAAAATGGAGTTGATTGTGGCTAACACTATAAAGCTTGGAGAACAAGTCAACAATGGAGATTAGAGAGGAGAGAGAGAGAGAGAGAGAAAACTTGTAAAACACTTCAATGAAGACAAGAGAGAGCTTGAGAGAGATTGAGAAAGCTTGAGAAAGTTGAATACAAATGCTAGAAATCAAAGAAAGCTTGAAGAACAATGAAGAACAATTGAAAACTTGAAGAACAATTAAGAGAGATTAAAGCAAATAAAGGAAAGCAATTAAATCTAATTCTACTCCTAAACTACCTAGGCTAATTTATTTTTTAGATTAATACAAGTGGGTATTTATAGAAGAAGGAAAAATACAACCCAAAACCCTAGGACAAATCGCAGCACGCGCGTCTGCAGACAGAGTGGCTCGGGCGAGCCACCCTGCAGCTCGGCGAGCCGTTCTGGCTGGTGTTTTTGTTGCCCTGAAGCTGGCTCGAGCCAGCGTTTTGGGCAGTTTTTCCCTGCCGACTTCAAACGCGCATAACTTCTTCATCCGAACTCCGTTTTAGGCCCGTATGATATCGATGAAAAGCTCTCGGTGTGTACTTTAAGCTTTGAGTTGTAAGATATCGGAGTTGTAACGAAGAAGTTCTAACCCAAAGGGTGAAGGCACACGTATTTCAAACCTTTGGGTTTGTACCGTTCCCCTGTTTTGCGCCAATCTTGATATGGAATTTTCGACTTCGGTTTCGCCTCGGCTCTCGGCTCGGGTTGACTTGGTTTGACTCGGATCTCGGCTCGGGTTGACTTGGTTTGATTGGGGAAATAGCTCGGGATTCCCTAAAAACCTTCAATTAAGCCCAAACTTCTTCTAACTCCTTATTTTCCTACAAAACACCAAATCATTATATCTAATATATAAATAGGGGTTAAAACAAGCAAATATACCCTATAAAAGAGAAGAAATTCTCAAACGAGGCCGCACACCACTCAACACAAGGGTTTGCTCGCCTGAGCAAACTAAAAACGAAGAAAAGGACTAAAAGAAAAACTAAAAACCTAACTCACTTTCGCAGAATCGCGGATGCATTTAGCACATGCATCAAGCCCTTTAAACCCCGGCCGGGTGGGCGAGGTAGGTCTCGTGAGGGTTTATAGCAACTAGACCCACAAAAGCCATAGAAAAGGAAAGAGGGAAAGTGAAAAACAAAACAAGTTTAAAAGAAAAGAAAAAAGCGCTCGTTTCAATGAATCAAGTCGTTTCAATTAAGAAAGCGGTATTAATCCTCCAAAAGAACCGTTATGAGCATCTCACAACTCTTAACTCAACTAATCGCCAATCTTAGAAGTTTTGATTCCTTACACCTCATGTAGAGTTTAATCCCATTTGAAAGAGTTTTAAATGTTCTAATCGATCCCGACGACCCAAAAGACTCACCCGAGCTTACAAAACAAATAAACGAACAAAGGAAAGGAAAGAGTTGCCCTCCCGCATTTGGTCGCCCTTGGCTAGTGAGGGCCGCAGTGATGCAAGGAAAAGCCCTCACTTTATTAACACTTCAAACTTTTTCTTCTTTTTAATGTCGGTATTAGCCTTATTTTCGGAATCGGCCCATATAAGGGGTATACCCTCCCAACACGGTCTTTTCCATTCGCCTCTCGTCGCAGCGATATAGAGGAGGGTTAAGGGCATCCGTGCCGTACCACCGATCTGGGCCCGTGTAGGTTGGCTAAGTGTATGATGGTTGATGTCGTAAAGCCGACACGCCCCACTTAGTCAAATTATTTAATTTTGCTGCTATTTTCTTACTTTTGCTTTGGCTTTTGCTTTTTCTCTTTTTTTTTTCTTTTTCTTTTTAGAAAACAAGCTCGGATATGAACCCCTAGAATCTCCTAGTTTCAACCAGAACATAAAAAGAAGAAATGAAATCTCACTAGACACTTGATGAAAAGAATCTAATTAAGGTAAGTCATGACAATTGCCCAAGTTAGGGTCGAAAATGCTCAAACCGGTTTCTTTCAAAGAAGATTAAGAACGGCTTCCTGATTTCAACAACGAAATCCAAGAAACAAAGCAAAAACAAAAACAAAACGAAAAACGAAAACTTTCAAGGTTTTTCACTCCCTTTTTTCTCCTTTTCACACAAAATTTTTCAAATTTTTCGACACAAACTACGAAAAACGAAAACAAAGACTCAAAACTAGGTGATCTACTCATGACAAATGGAAGTATCATCCCCCACTCCAACACAAAACTTCACAATGTCCCCATTGTGAGAAGAAGGGTGTCACAAATAAGGTAGAAAACCTAAAAACACACAACAAACACATAACAAACAATAATTGGTGGCGACCCGAGCCCACACGGCTCCAACAACAATAATATCCCAACATTCACACTCAAGGGGTTCGCCACCCAAAAAGAAAATCAAGCATGCATCATGGATCATCGATATATTCACATAAAGAGAGGGTGGCAAGAAGTTACCTCAAGATCTTCAATTAAAAGCACTCAATCCACGATCCAAAGAACATCACACCATAGGTTAGAAATAAACAAGAAAAACATACTATGTGTGATGGTTCACATGCAAGATGAAAAAAAAGAAAAACAAACTACACAAGACACTAAGGATTAATGAACTAATAAAACAAACTAAAATATTTACAAAACGACTCTTTTTTTTTCTTTTCTTAGACTCGAATACCGGAATACATACTACCCTCCCACTCCAACACAAAGAGGTTGTCGTGTCCTCAAAATGGAAACAGAAGTAGGTAAGCAAGCATCCCAAAATAAAAGAAAAAGACACACACAAAAAGAAAATAAAAGAAGAAAAGAAAAACCAACTCGCTAATTATACAAGAAGTGTGAGGAAGGATATTACCTCAAAGGCATCTTATCAAGAAATTCACTCCTTCTCACCTCAAGATACCGGGCATCATGTCAGAACCATTCAACGCCCGGAGTAATAAATCATGTATCCTCTCATGCATCTCAGAATGGTGGTGGTAAGAGCACACTCGCAATAGCACATAAACAAACATTAGTGCCCTTAACAATTTATCAAATGCCTTAGAAAAGTCATAGAACTGATGAAATTCATGAATATACAATACTTTTCTAGGCACGGTGAAAGAAGACATGACAAATGGATCCTCCCATTGACTCGTAAATGGAGATTGGGTATACAAATCAACGGAAGGAGGCAATACAACACATTTCTGAACATGCTCATGCGAAGACTTGGATGCAAACAATGGTTCAAACTCAATTTCCATGCAATTTTCATCAATCACAAACTCCAAATCACCACTCTCATCCAAATAATCATCACAATCGTCAATAGGTGATGAGGAAAACAGAGGGTTAGACCACATCATAACACTCCCAACATCACACACAAGCACATCTTCATCTTCATCAATATCAGATTCACTAGAAGAACTATCAACATCAAAAGACAAAGGTGCATCATCCAAAGCAACATCAAAAGTGAAAGTGGAAGGTACAGGGTCATAACTCATCGTGAATGACTCATAAAGCATGTCATCATCAAAAGCATCATCATCAACAACCAAGTTCAAACAATCATGATCAATCCCCAAAGATTTATGCTCATCATCACAAGAATACACTTCAATGGACTCACATACAAGGGTAGCTAATGCCTCACTAATGCAATGATCCTCAATGAAAGTGAACTAATCGTTATCAAGCACACATTCAATCACAACAGATTCAATTTCACTCTCAACAAGATCGTGCTCAATTACATCATGGCATTCACTAAACTCAATCTTTTCTTCACATAAAGGCATGGACAAGGGTGTGGACAATAGTTCATCATCTAGCATGTTTTCAACTAATTCTACATCATCACACACAAAATCATCATGTTCCTCATGCTCATTAGGTGGGGCTGGAGCTAAGGAATTACTAAGTAGTCCAAGGCATGGTCGGTTATAATAGTCATCATCCTCATCATACACAACAGAATCAACATGCATCTCAGGACTCAAAGACGATGAATGACCTATTTTAACATTCGAGTCAACCATTTGTGAAGAAGGAGTTACTACCCTTTGATTACTCTCATGGAAAAATTCACGCATATAGTCATTCATGTTTGCAATACTTCTGCCTTGAAGGAAACCACTGTAGCTTGCAAACAAGAAATTGAACTATGATACGGCGAATCACACAAGGAGTACACGGAAGGAGACTCAACATCGGCACTTTGGGAAAGATCATAACAGTTTTCCACATATCCCCCATCATAAGATTGATCATCAACATACACGGGGTATTCACATGATTGTTCAGTTTTGGTCCCAAAGGGTGGTGCATAAGGAGGTTGGAAGCTAGGACAAACATTTTGTTGCTCAAATTCATAGGAATCCCTAGACAACCATTCAAGTAACTCTTATGCTTTTTCTTCACCTAAACAAGAAAACCCGTAATAATCTAAAAGGTTCCGGGTCTCATAATTCACACCCTCACTAACAATTCCCAAAAGAGATAATGTATCATAAAAGATACCACATAATTCACATTGAACACGGTAGTCACGCAATCTAGCAAAATACCTCCAAAATATTTCATGCTCAAATTGAGGGAATTGGGGACTATCCATAACTCTTTTTTTTTTCTATTTTTCTATTTTTCTATTTTTTTCTTTTCTTTTCTCATTTTTTTTCGATATTCAAATTTTTTTTCGCTACATTTTTTCTAGCATAATCAAGAAAGCAATAAACTATGTACACACAAACCAATAGCCTAATCTACCAAATAACGCCATCCCCGGCAACGGCGCCATTGTTCGGTTGTAATTTTTGTGGTTTTATAAGTTAGGGTTGTCGGTCCACAGGGATGGGTGTGAGGCTTGATTAAGGATAATCGGTTTGTGTAAATGGGTTTTTCTCAAGTGCGGAAAGCGATAAATTATGTAAAGAAAGCATTTAAATCTAACCTAGACATGATAATAATAAAGAAAGCAATTAAAAGAAAGCAATAAAGAAAGCACTTAAAGATGAAAGCAATTAAAAGGCATGAATGAAGACAATGAATGAACAATGAAATTGGGAACGAGAAATTATACCTTTGATGACTAATCTTCAATAAACCTTCAATCTACACTTGAATTTCCCCTGAACAAACAAGAAATTGTGGTTTGGATTACCAAGAATCCCCCAAATTCTCACTAGTAAGTAGAATTGGAGTTCCTTGACCCTCCTCCCCACTAAAAATGGAGTTGATTGTGGCTAACACTATAAAGCTTGGAAAACAAGTCAACAATGGAGATTAGAGAGGAGAGAGAGAGAGAGAGAAAACTTGTAAAACACTTCAATGAAGACAAGAGAGAGCTTGAGAGAGATTGAGAAAGCTTGAGAAAGTTGAATACAAATGCTAGAAATCAAAGAAAGCTTGAAGAACAATGAAGAACAATTGAAAACTTGAAGAACAATTAAGAGAGATTAAAGCAAATAAAGGAAAGCAATTAAATCTAATTCTACTCCTAAACTACCTAGGCTAATTTATTTTTTAGATTAATACAAGTGGGTATTTATAGAAGAAGGAAAAATACAACCCAAAACCCTAGGACAAATCGCAGCACGCGCGTCTGCAGACAGAGTGGCTCGGGCGAGCCACCCACTGGCTCGGGTGAGCCAGCGTTCTGGCTGGTGTTTTTGTTGCCCCAGAAGCCTGGCTCGGGCAAGCCAGCAGATGGCTCGGGCGAGCCAGCGTTTTGGGCAGTTTTTCCCTGCCGACTTCAAACGCACATAACTTCTTCATCCGAACTCCGTTTTAGGCCCGTAAGATATCGATGGAAAGCTCTCGGTGTGTACTTTAAGCTCCCAAAATTTCAGACTTATAGGAGTTGTAACGAAGGAGTTATAACCCAAAGGGTGAAGGCACATGTATTTCAAACCTTTGAGTTTGTACCGTTCCCCTGTTTTGCGCCAATCTTGATATGGAATTTTCGACTTCAGTTTTGCCTCGGCTCTCGGCTCGGGTTGACTTGGTTTGACTCGGATCTCGGCTCGGGTTGACTTGGTTTGACTCGGGAAATAGCTCGGGATTCCCTAAAAACCTTCAATTAAGCCCAAACTTCTTCTAACTCCTTATTTTCCTACAAAACACCAAATCATTATATCTAATATATAAATAGGGGTTAAAACAAGCAAATATACCCTATAAAAGAGAATAAATTCGGCTCGAAACGAGGCGGAACAACCAACATAGCTAGGTTAGGAGAGCCGACCTATAGGGGAATTACCCTTGAGTTTTTGTCGACCCTAGTTATAAACCTCCAAGGGAGGGATGGGTGTACTCGTTTCTAGCTTTTGGGGGTAGAGAGGAACATGACCGTATCCCAATTTGCCCGCGCCTTTGGTTTTCCTGAACGCACATGTAGGGGTTCATCCCTTATACCCATAGAGTGGGCCGAGAGGGGTTTCTTTTTCAGAATTTCTGGTTTCGACAGTTGGGGCCCTAGCAACACCCCCGCACGACCTTGATTAGGAACCCCGTATTGAGGTATGTCCACTGCATACTCTCTTGAGGTATCTTCGGGAGGCCCGGTAGCTCAAACAAAGCTACCCGGGCAGATTGCTACACGTTGCATTCAATGTTGGATACCAACCCTCGTGCGGACCTAGCAGCTATGCTAGCCCACCATCTTTCTAGTGTCGCCACCTCAACCAACAAGGGCATTGCCGTAGGGGGCTACATTCCGCACCTTGCACGCCAATTCGGCTTTTGGCCACCTAGGAACCCCACTGACTTTGTCCCGAGTAACTTATTGTTGGATGGGGAACAGTGCAATTTCTTTGGCTTGTGTAAGTTTGACAAGGACTCGCGTTGTCTCTAGGTCTATCCCAACAACGCTAGGTTTCCCGTGCCTAACCCCCACACCTCTCCCCAAGTTGTTGAGAATTTAATGTGGATGCCTCCCTTTCCCGAGTTCGTTCCCGAACCAGAACCAGAAATCCACCCTAACCCTCAACCCGAACAACCCCAACCAGACTATGAGGCGCGCTTTCGCGACCTCCAAACCTCCATTGACCGGACCGAACACCGTGTCAACGAGTTGAGGGATAACTTTGTTGAATATAGGGGGCAATCTAACCTGCGATTTGACCGTCTCGACGAGTAAATCGCCAACCTCACCGGCCTTATTCAGGCTATGTTCGATCGAGCCTCACCTCCACTAGGACTGAGCCATACCAACCCTTCCCCACCGACCGAGGATCCTTGATCCTTGGATAACCCTTACCCTTTACCATTGTCTTCTGCATTGAGGACAATGCAACATCTAAGCATGGGGGGGGGTTGAAAATTATTTCTTCTTGCAAATTTTTCTTATTTCTCTGTTTTTCGTTTATTTTTCTGTTTTTCCTTCATTTTTTTAATTTTTTGTCTTTCTTTTTCTTGTTTCATGGTTGTTTTTCAAATTTTGGTGTAATTTCTCTTATTTTTGTGTGTTTCTTTTATTTGCTTGTTCATAGTTTGTATGTTTTCTTTTCTAGTATGTTTTTCCTTTTTGTTTTCTAGTTTCTTAAGTTTTTCTTCTAAATTTTTCTTTTAATTTGCATCCACCTAGTTTGCACTAGATAGAAGCATGTAGTTTTTCCTTTTTCTTTTCCTAGTTTGTTTCTTTTTCTTTTTCTTTCTTTTGCATCCACCTATTCAAAAATCCAAAAAAAAAAACAGAAAAATTAGAAAAAAAAGACAAAAAAAAAAATTAGAAAAGAGAACAAGTAAAAAATATAGGATAAGATTGGGATTAAAACCGGAAACACCTTCAGTGATGATTTGTAAACCTTTCTTACTTTCAGTTTAGGTTGCTTCGCTTAGAAAAGTTTTGATTAGTTCTCAAAAGTTTTTGAAACCTTTTCCTTCAAATCTTCTGATTTTGAGACAAGTTATGAAAGTTGTATCTTACTGCTTTGACTATCTTAGAAAGTATAAATGTGCGTGCCGCAAATCTTTGGGCTAAGTTTTGTTGATTGAGCCCCATCTCGTGAGTCCACATTGCCTAAATTTTGAATTGATCACTTTTATAAATTCCATATTCCCTGAGTGACTCACCCATTAGTTGCATCTCTAGAACTTGCTTTGCATCTTGCTTGAGACTACATACTTGCATTGCACGCTATGACAAAGTGATTAAGGCATTCATTTTATTTTGTTAAGCTACATAACCCAATAACCTACCCTACTCTATATTTACAATTCTTTTTGCCCCGCCTAGCATTTGTTTACCCTTCTTTTATGATTAAACCCCGACAATGCAAGCCTTGGCCTTTGATATCCAGTGTCCCTTTGCCTTGCTTGGTTGAATGAGAGTTTGCCGTTTTTCGGAAGGAACAGTTGGTTTGGTGTGTTTGTGAACAAAAAATATGAAGTTTGGGAGAAATTGTGCTTATTGTTTCAAATAGGGAGAAACTGAAAGTCCCACCTTTTTGAATAATTGGTGTTTGGTTATGTTGTTCATACATTTTATCAAGGTCGAAGTTGTAATTTCATAGTTTTCTTCTCCCCGACCACCCACCAAAAAGAAAAAAAAGAGAAGTATAAAATAAAAAAAAGAGAAAAAGAGTTCCAAAAGAAATGGGTGTTTAGGGAGATTCAAGTTAAATTTGTAATATTTGACTTAGTTGTATTCAGTTGAGAAATGTCATATCGTAGAGGGTGAAAGATGAAATTCCTTGCATACACTTAGCAAGAAGGTGAGTTTAGAGTGTTATATTCATTGAAATTCAATCCAAGCATGGCTCTTAACTCCTCAATCCCAAATTTTACCGCTCCTTTCCCCTAACCTAGGCCCCGTTACAACCCGATAAAGTCCTTTTGATTATCACTTGTGCATTGCATACAAGTAGTGGAGAGCGAGGTTCTTACCAAGCTTATGGTAGTTAGTTTCTATTGGTTTGACTATGAGAAAACCCACATACATATTGAAATTTGAGAGATTGAGTGATTTTATTCTTTGTGAGGTTTGCTCTTTTTGACTGACTTACGTCCATAACTAACCGCGCGCATTTGCATTATTCTTAAGACTGTTAGCGGGTTTATGCTTCAGTAGTACTTGTTCTATCCTTTTGGTTTTGAAATTTTCTTCCTTTCTCTTTTAAACTTAGTTTTGATCTTGTGCAGACTGATCTTTATGTTTGCTTGATTGAATTGATGTGTTAGACTGGTTAGCCTGAAGGGGGTGTTAAGATTTTGTTTTTGTAATCCTATCGAAAACTCTTCCTGCCTCTTTCTCCTCTTACACTTGGTTTCTCCTGTTTGAGCCCTAACCCTCCTATTTTTAATTCTGACTTGTTTGAGGACAAGCAAGAGCTAAGCACAAGGGGATTTGATAAGTCTTTTTTATATAGAGTTTTAATTCTGTTATTTTTCTTTATTTTTCTTTATTACGCTTGGTGTTCTTGTTTTTGTCTTTTTCAGGTTTTTAAAACGCAGCCAGTGCCTTGTCGAGAGAGTTTGGCAACCGAGAAGAAAGAAAACGCAGCCCGCGTTTTGGAGGCGCAACCAACGCCCACTCATGGAGAATTTCGCTATTAGGACAAAACGCAGCCGAAAACGCAGGCCGCGTTTTGTTCCCTAATCCAACCCTATAAAAGGGGTTTGATGTCCGCCATTTTGAGAGAGCTTCAGCAGCGAGCGATTTTCATCAGTTACATCGAGAGATTTTTAGGTAGCTTTTAGAATAGATTTAGATCAATTTATTTACAGTTGATTCCAAAAGATTGTTATTAGATTAGATTATTGTTAGTGATCGAAGAACACGAAAGAGATCGATTCGGGTGACACGAAGAGATCGATTCCGCCAATTCGAACACGGTTTATTTCTATTTTTCTTTAATGCTTTCTTGTTATTTAGATTTTGCGATGTTTACTTTTAGAATTATGAGTAGCTAATTTCCTTGGTTTGGGGGATACACTCGATGTCTATTGATTGAATTTGAATACAGTCTCGGTGTTGGGTTATCCTTTTATTCGTTTAATCTGCGTGTAATGTATGTCATGGTAATTTGACAATAGAACGACAGTTTGAGTCTGTACCTGGTTTTAGATTCTTAACAATAGAACGACAGTTTGAGTCTTGACTCGGATTGCATAGATTGAATAGGTTAGAAAATAGTTAGACATAATGATTCTTGCCTAGGGTCAATCTATAATCAGTTCTTATCTTTGAAAATGTTTAGGTTAATCATTGTAACTCACCTAGGATCGAAAGATCGAAGTGATAAGGCTTAGAAAGATTATAGACCTCGAATTATCTTGTTACCTGCACCGGGATTGTTGATGATTTGATTAATTGACTAGAGTGGACTCCCCTGAACGCTTTTAGTTAATTGTTTAAACCCTAAAAATTCCTGCTTTCCTAGTTTAGTTTAGAAAACCTTACCACAACCCTCGGATCGACCTAGCATTCTTTGTAGCGAACTAGTTCAGTGCATGGTTGAACGCAAATCCCTGAGAGAGAACGATATTTTATTACTACACAGACCCGTACACTTGCGGTACATAGACACCTATATGTTTTAGGTCTGTCAGACGACTTCAGGTCCTACCTAGGTATGGAATAGTACACATTCTCTACATTAGTGTACCCTTCATCCTTAACAAGCCCTATTATCTCCAAATAACACAGTTTATCCACATCATATGGCTCATATCTCACCATGTCACCCTCATATCTATATTCTGGGTCCTCCACAAACTTACCCCTATAGTAAATGGTTAAATCCACCAAATCAAAAGACTTTGTTCTACATGTCACAAAAAAACAAGAGTAAATGTTACCATTTTGTTCAAACTGAAATCCCCAAAAACGTATTTTGAAGGAACCCTAACTTTAAAGTATAAAATTTCAACCCAGATTCCTTCCACAGTAACCCTAAACTTTAAAAATCATAATTTTTGTGCAAAAAACAAAGAATCTTTTACCCTAACAAAGCTAGGGTTTCGTCGACATTGTCATCATTGCAACGAAGAAAAACACTAACCTCTGCCTCTGCTTTTAGTACGTTGCACAGTGTCGATCGAAATGAAGATGGCCACCCACGACGTCACCTGATGCCGATTGTTGTAGATTTGCAAGAAAATTTTCACAAAACCCTTCCCCAAACCAAGTTCACTTCGTTGCAGTTTAGAGAGAGAATAGAGGATGAAGATGATGAATGAATGTTACAGTAGGAGTTGAGGGGACTTTTTTCAAAACAAAAAAAAAACCCAATGTACAGTTGAAGTGGGAATTGTCTGGAGGGAAAAAATGGGCCGACATGGCGTTTTTTTTTAAAGTCAAATGCTGACCTAGCAATGTCAAACAGTAGGGGCACGTGCCGCCACCGCCAACTAGACTTCTTGATGAGTCAAAATCAAGCTAACTCGGTGGCGTGTTACTGAGGGCAAAAGGGGGTCAAAGTTCATATTATTCAGAACCTAATCGAAAGTTCGTATTATTAAGTCTTATATGGCCAAAAGTTCGTATTATTAGAATCCAATTTCCCCACTTTTAAAATTTAAGTGTATTAATTCTAAGTTTTTGCCTAATAAACAAGCATAGTTTTAAAATTTTTAAAAATAAACTAAAATTTTAAAAAATATATCTACAATTTATATTAAATAAAAAAAGCTAACGATTAAGATAAAACTTGATAAATATACGAGTAATAATTATTTTACTTACGATGGTTGTCATGGTTGACAACCACTATATGTGTATCCTAAGACTTAATAATATGAACTTTTGATTTGGTGAATAATAATATGAACTTTGACCCCCTGCTGCCCCCAATAGTTGATTTGACTTGGCGATGGTGGCACGCGCCTGGTTGTTTTGACTTTGTCACGTCATCCACGTTGATTTAAAAAAATAATACGAACTTTTACCTATGTTGCTCTGAATAATACGAACTTTTACCTATATTGTTCTGAATAATACGAACTTTTTTCTCTCTTTAAAAATATCATATCTCATTTTTTTTCTTCTTCATCTTCTTCAATCCTCACCATCACCCTCCCCATTCCCAGAAAACCTAGAAAACTTCTCTCTCTCTCTCTCTCTCTCTCTCTCTCTCTCTTCCTTCCTCTTCATCATCCCCACTTTTTTTTTCTCTCTCTAAAAATCTCACATTTCTCTTTTGCATCTTCATCATCTTCAATCCTCTCCCTCTTCATCTCTTCATCATGAGCCACAACTTGATGCTCAAACTCGTCAACAATGGCAGAATGGTCTTCTCAACTTTCCCAGCCACCCTTTCTTCCACTTCACTACTCTCCTTCTTCTTCTCAACTTCCATCACCCTTTTTTACCCATATCTCTGCAAGGAGAGCTGTGAAGTCAAAATGGGGAGAGGTTTTCTGGGTCTTCTCAACAATGGCGGAATGCAAGGAAGAGAGAGAGGGGGGTTTTCTGGGAATGGGGAGGGGGAGGATTGAAGAAAATGAAGAAGTAAAAATGGGATCTGTGATTTTTAGAGAGAGAAAAAAGTTCGTATTATTCAGAGCAATATAAGTAAAAGTTCATATTATTCAGAGCAACATAGGTAAAAGTTCGTATTATTTTTTAAATCAATGTGGATGACGTGTCAAAGTCAAAACAATTAGGCGCGTGCTTCCGCCGCCACCGAGTTCAACTTAACTCGGTGGCGTACTATTGGGGGCAACAGGGGGTCAAAGTTTGTATTATTAATCACCAAATCAAAAGTTCGTATTATTAAGTCTTATATGGCCAAAAGTTCGTATTATTATAATCCAATTTCCCTTTTTTTTAATTTGTTTACCGGATAATTTTACCATAATTGACGACTTTTTCAAGTATGGTAATTGAATCAATTTTGTACCGTTGATTATAAGTAATAGATTTAGGCCATTACAAAACCTTTATTACGTTGTCACATGTCATATTTTCTCTCTCTTCAACCACGTCAGCCATGATGTGTTGATATTTATCTGTTTCTCGATAATTCTGGGATTATATCTTATATCGCTCTAACTCACCAATAAAATTGAGTTTAATTGCTTCATGTTCCTCCTCTTCTTCACCTAACTTCATTATCAATTTATTTGTCTTTTTTATTTCTGAATGTGTTTTTTCTTCCTTAGTTATCCTTTTTTTTTTGTCTCTTGATTGCTTAAAATACAAATATTGAACTTCTCTAATTTTCTCAGTATACCCTATTTTATGATATCGGTATGTTTACTTCCCATGTTCACTTTTTTTTTTTTACCTATTTTCCTTTGTCCTTTGTTGTTCTTGCACTTATTTCTCTACAATTCATTGAAATTTGCTCTTATTTTGATTTCATCTTTAATTAGTTTTCCAATTAGTCTGAAGATTATTGGCTAAATTCAGGAAATTATCAAAAATTGAGATTGAAAAGTCTTGAAGATTAAGAATATTGGTAATTAGCGGCCACTTAATTATTTGTTAATTAAAGTGATCCTAATTTGCCTAGAATTTGGTTTCTAGATAAATTAGGAGTTATTATTTGATAAGGAATTTGACTCATAATCTGAGTTGTATTGGAATACAACTTCATATGCTAAAGTAGAAATAGATCCCTCCGTGGGAGATATTACACACAGAATACACAGTGAGTATTCTAATTCTCTATTTTTCTCTGGGTAAACCACCATTAAGGTTTTGGGTTTCGGGTGTGATTAATTCCAGCAACTCTATCCTAGTAGTTGCTGGTAATCGATATTATTTCGGTGTTGATCAGAAACTGTGACGTGCTAGTCGTGGAACAAGATTCGACAATTCGATCTCGCTTCCGCATTTAAGGTATTATTCGATTCCACTCTACAAAGAAAAAAGGGTACAATTTCAACCAATTGGAAGGAAACCTTGAAACCTTTCAGTGAAATGGAGTAGAAGATAGTTTGAAATAGGACATTGGCAAATTTCATCTTTAATTAATTTGGATCATATGATCCCAACATATCATTAAAGAAGAACAACAATCTTAGTGTGTCTCAATCTGAGTATGCTAAAATTATAGGAAGTGTCATGTTTCTGATGAACTCTACTGGTACTGATATTGCTTATTCTTTGTGTAGATTGAATCGTTATACACTTAATCCTAGTCATGAACATTGGAATGTACTTCATCGTTTTCTTAAGTATCTAAGAGGTACAATTGTTGGTGTTTGCACTTTAACAAGTTTCCTGCAGTTGTAGAAGGATATTGTGATGCATGCAAATTGGATTTTTGATAATCATGTTCAACTAGTGGTTATATGTTTACCTTGGGTGGAGGGGCTATTTCATGGAAGTTAGCAAAACAGACTTGCATAGCCCGCTCTACGATCGAATCAAAATTTATTGCTCTTGAGTTGGTATGCCAAGAAGGAGAGTGGTTTAGACGTCTATTAGCAAACGTGTCATTGTGGGAAAAGCAAGAGACACATATCTCTATACATTGTGGCTCGCAGGCAGCAGTTGGAGCAGCACATAACTGTGTCTACAACGGAAAGAGCAGACATATCCGTATTAGACATAGCGAAGTGAGACAATTGCTAGAACATGGTGTCATATCCTTGTTGTATGTGAGATTCGAGAAGAATTTGGCGGATCCTCTCACTAAAGCATTGACCAGACGAGTTGTTCTTGAGGCATCGAGGGGGTTAGGGTCAAGCCTATGGCCTGAATAGGTATGGTGGACACCAATTTTTAGTCAAACAAAACTATACTAATTTTCAAGATGCACTACTTTCCTATCCCTATGGTGCAAGGTAGTACTTTAAGGTTGAGATTATTCTCTTAATGAATCCAAGCTCGTTGGGGAGGGGGTGCTTGTAAGACGTGCTGTGCTGATGGATTCATCCATTATATATAATGTGAGGCTAAGCTATTTTGCTCTTAATAATTTCATAGTTAGATTTGTGGTGGTCTATGTTGAGATAGACTTGATGGAATTACAAAATAAGTGTGAAGGTTTGGCTGCCTTCTATGAGAGATTAAGGATGTCTCTCTAGAGCACTAAGGAGTCTCAAGGTGTACGCATGGCCATAAAGGCGTAAGTGTTTTTATCGTAGAGTTTTTTTTTTTTTAATATAGGGTTGATATGTGTTTTGGGAATCTCGATCAAGGTCCTTCAAGTTCAAGGCTTAGTCCACTAGTTTGATTGTTGGTTGTTGCGTCACATCACTAATGTGGTAATACAAATCGAAAGATATTGATGCCTAAGTATCTGACCTAGTTTTTGCCTAGTTTTCTTTTCTTTCCTTTTCTTGTTTTCCTCGTATGCCATTAGTGGGGGATTGTTGGATATGGAGGTTTGAGAGGTAATGGCAACAAGGCCTTTTCATTCTCTTTCTATATCCCTTGGTGTCCTACATAGAGGACTAATGTGGTTTTTAGTGAGTTTATATATCTCACATTTTCTCCTTGTGGTGTATTGGCATGAAGGTGGGTTTCATAGAGCAAGGTGTGGTTTGGACCTCCACACACGTGCGCGCTACCGTTGACGCCCATCCGGACCAAGTCGGGGGCGACGCGGGTCGCGGTTCGGGTGGTTTTGATTCTAGTATGATCTTATTACATAATTATTTGTTGGAGTTAGATGTTATGATTTTGACTGGAATTAAATCATTCCAGATTTATTTCCTAGTATTTTGTCTTCTCCTTCATTCACCTCTATTCTCGTCTATCTTTATTGTATTTGTCTCTTCTTTTTTTGTCATTCCAACAATATTTTTCTTCCTATAAATTAGAGTTGGGCTGTTTAGACATACCATTCCAAGCACAATCCTCCCTTCTTATCTCTTTTCATCTCTTAGGCTATCTAGGCAATCGGATTCTCATACTCCAACCCTTGACCACGAGTCTACGTGTCCACGGGTTGTTTGAGTTAACCTTGGGGAGCAACTGACATATTCGATTGGCACTGAGGTCGAGTTGCAATCTCTTTCAAATTGTAGGAAGTAATAGGTTTAATCAAGGTTTTAGTTTGTCCACGACTCAAATTAGGGTCCTTACAGCTTTATTAAACCTATTATTTCCAACATGGAGTTGTGTTGGAGCTCTCTATGAAGAAGGAAGAAAGGTTGCGGTTTGTTGGGATGAATGGAATTTATTCTCTTTTATAGTGGAATAGGAGCCTTAGACTTTCCTCAATAATCCCATGATTATTGAGCATAATCCATGGGATTAGCATCATGATTAGGAGGTCAGAATTGATTGATTAGGATCAATCAAGATTCTACTAAATATAATCCTCACATTGATTAAATTGAGGCTAAAATCAAGGATATTGAAATCGTGAGAACTGGGCATCACCACAGACTGTGGGTGGCCACCACAAACCTTATTGACCTATTATCTCATTTTCTTGTTCTCTGTATACTATCACGACTTGGGACCTATAAGGCACGATCCGTGGCAGCCCTTATTCACACCATTGACTTTTCCAGTTAACCTTAAGCTTATGTGATCAAATATCCTACTTAATTTGATTGTTGACTCTTGAAATACTCTAACATTCCCTCGCCATTTTAAGAGTTGAGAAACCACTTGAAATAACCCGGGATAACTTTGGTAAAATTACATCCACCATTCATGGCATCACCTAGAGAACTTGTACACCCGAGAAATCAAGGAGTTAGTATGCATCATAAAAGTGTCTCTCGATTTGAACTTTCACTTAGTGTACATAATTTTAATTAATCTGAATGTAATAGCAGACAAACTTTGAAATTTTCTTCCTTATCTGACTAATTGGATACATATCACACATACAACTCAAACCTTGCATAAAATTAACACTATTACAACTAGCCATGTGTCCATTACCCTCTGCAAAGACAATCAAGCCCAACCCTAGGCTACCCGAAGCGGCCCACTTCACGTCCTCGCATAGGCAGACTTTTACGCTCCCGTAATAGAGCTCCCCATCTTAAAGATTGCAAAGTCTGTTAATGAGTCACAGATCCAAACCTCCTTGTCATTACGATCCTTGAGCATCACTTGTTCTTGCGATAAATCACTTGAATTGATGCTCCAATTGTCTTATGACATCATCGACCATTAAACTCAAGACTTGACCATATATGTCAAGTGTGAGTTGGAACTTTGTTGATGACAATTTATAAGTGGACTTTACTCTCATCCTAGTTATCAAGGATCATGGATGACCTTGAAACCTTATAAGAATTGATCATGATCCTTTTTGGGCACTCTAGATACCAAAAATCACTAGATATGTATCTTTCCATGACCTTACTTATCTCTGTCATGATCATATATTAAACATAACATTTCTTCCTTTAATCAAAGTTATGATTACGAAACTATAAACATTAAGTAAGAAATATTTTACCCCTTATCATAGTACGAAAAAAAAACATCTTGGGTAAAAAATGAAACCCTATCTTTAGATGAGTTTAAGTAACAAACTGAATATTCTAGTAGGCAAGCCTTTGAACTATACATTCTGTTGTAATGCTTACAAAATCTTATAAACTCATTCCTTAATTATGACCTTATCCAAATAACATGGGTAATTCTCACAATACTTACAAAGACCTCATAATTACATAATTATAACCTTACCAAACTTTTAGACTACTTGTATAGTTACCTTGAAAGAAATGTTTACAAAAATCAAAATTTATTTCGATGTTCCGCGTCGTTTTCCATTACGACTATATCTTTGTCCAAGTACCTTGAATTACATAGTCACAACTTATACCTTATGTTGGGAAGAGGGCCAAGGAAATTACCTCTGTATTCACCAAGGACCTCAAACGAAGCTTTGACAAGGACCTCGGACGAAGTTTTGATATGAAAGACTATATTACAAAAACAAACAAGGAAAGTTTGCGTGCCATATCTTTCAGATTTAATTCCTATTTGATATTTTGGAAATTGACTATTTTTGTTCTCTATGCACATTTAGGAAGGCAATAAAAAAGGATGCTTAAGGAAAGAAAATCAAGAATAAAGACAAATCAAATCAAGCGGATTAAAGACAAAGTTATCTAAGGGAAGAAATCGTAGATTGAAGAGCAAGAAATCGTTGATGGCTAAATCTCCATAAAAGTCAAGTAGACGTTGAAGAAGCCTAATGCTATAAATTATCCAATTATGTCGTGGAGAAACTATTCGATTCCATGTGAAGAAATCAAGAGAAAAGCTATAGGAAATTAGTGAGTGATTTCTGAGTGTTTAAGCAATTGATATTGATGAGTGTGTTAACTAGTAAAGGGCCTCTATAAGATTATAGTAAGTTGAGGTGCTTTGAGTGAGGTGTTAGTGTAATAGAAACTAAGTGTTGTAGTTTTTGTGAGCGATAATCACCAATGTGATTGGTGTAAACATTCTTCTAAAATCGCTGCTAGGACAACTTAGTTGGGACACTAGCTCCACTGTGAGTGTCCTAAGGACACCTACTCTAGGATAGTGAGGCTTCTTGTAACCACCTCAACATAACGTTTTCTGGTTTGCATTCAATAATATAAGTACTTTTGTTATACTTTGTTTAAAGCCTTAATAATATGTTAATCTTTGCCACTAATGTCAACAATTGAGTGTGTAGAATTTAAATAACCTTATTCACCCTTCTTTCAAGTGGTATCAAAGCACGTCCACTCAAGAAGAGACTAACCATTCTATGAAAAAGATCATGACTGAGATCAACGATGGTGATATAAGATAAAGACGTTGCTTGAGCATATCCCCATCATTCCAAGGATCAAACTTTGTCCACTAGAAGAAGCTTATGCAAGCACTCATTATGGATCAAGACTATGATCTATGGGACAAAATTGTGAATGGAGACTTTGTCCTCATGATCACAGGGGGAGAAATCACTAAACCCAAATTTAGATCTATATATATACTCCCGAGCAAAGTGAAAAGGCAAAGAAAAATGCGGAAGCCTTACACATCCTCTATTGTGGACTTGACTCTAATGAGTTTGAATTTGTTTCTGGATGTGATATAGCCAAGCAAGTGTGGGATACCTTAGCGACCACCTATGAAGGGAGCGACGAAGTCGAGGAGTCGAAGATTGATATCCTTCTTTAATAATATAAGGCCCTCAAGATGGAAGAAAACGAGTATGTTAAAGACATGTTCACAAGGTTCACAAGTATCATCAACAACCTCAAGTATTGGGAAAAATATATCAAAATGATGAAAAAGTGAGGAAGGTCCTCAGATGCTTGTCCAAAAGGAAATGGGGACCAAAAGTCACTACAATCGAGGAAGCTCAAGATTTGAAAACTCTTAAGTCGGATAATCTCATTCGAATTGGATGATCTCATTCGAAAGCTCCTTACTCATGAGGTACATCTTCAAAAAGAGCATAATGAAAAGAAAGAAATACCCCATAAGGACATGAATGCTTCAAATGATTAGTCAAACAACGATGATAAGAACTAGAACTTTGCTTTGATAGCCAAGGAACTCAAGAAACCGTGCAAGAAACATCATAACTCCAGAGGATCCTCATCCAAACAGGCCAACTAAAGAGGAACAAACTCCTCAAATAACGAAACTAACTCACTTTCCTACTTTGTTTGTGGTGATCCAGATCACTTGATCAAGGACTTTACCTACAGTAAAAAGAACAAAGAAAAGAGGAGTTACATAGCCCTAATGGCCACTTAGAGTGACAATAGTGGATGTTGGAGTGATGATGAGGAGGTAAATAGTCGTTGTCTTATGGGAAAAGACACCATTGATACCAAGGAAGTTGGTGTAGTTAATGATGACTACATAGACAATAATGAAGATGAATTAGGGGAGGTAACACTTGATGAACTCCATACTTAGCCTAAAGAGTAATTGGCAAGTTGTTTTCTAGCAACTCCTAATCTTCTATCTACATCCCTAATTACCCCCTAGCCACTAATCATAACTAACACTAAGCTAACATCATCCATTCCAAACCTAAGCATGAATTCTAGCAACAATCAAGTAATCATAAAGCAAAGCTATCACAAAGGCAATCCAAATCAAAGCACCAAGTATCAAGGCAATTAGCAAGTAATTAAGTAAATGACAAAGGAAAGTAAAGGAAGGAAGTCACCAATCAAGGATGAATTGTAATAGAAATGCTTCCAATGATCTTCCAATCTTGATTACGAACCAAAGGAGTAATTAAATCTCCCTCAATAATCCACTAACCCTAGATTTAATCTAAGCTAAAATGTTCATAAGAGAGTACTGAAACCTAACTAGAAGCTAAGGGAATGAAATCCCAGCCGAATATCTCCTCCTCCTTACCCCCACCACAAAACGTCACCTAAGGCTTATACACAAAGCAAGGTAGTTGCCTAAAACACTATCGTTTTAACCGATAAAGACACATGAAATTCCAAGCCGCCGCGGGCGCGACATCTGTCATCGTGGGCGCGACGGATCGAAAACATGCAAGGCGATTTGGAGTTACGCAGGGTAACGGGCGCGATAATATGTGGTCGCGGGCACAACCACCTGGGAAGCTCTTCTGTCGCGGGTGTCACACCCTGATTTCGCGGGTGCGACCAACCTCTACCATTTCTTCCTTTCCTCTTCTTCACAGGTGTAGCGCCCGCTACCAAGGCTGTAGCGGGTGCTATCACCTTGATTTCCTTAAAAACTTGGGGAAGAACTTCTCGCCCTTTTTCCGCTTCGGTTCTTGGTTCGGCTCGGCTCGGGGAATCGCTCGGGATCCCCTAAAAAGCCTCGAAATAGCTCATTTTCCTTCGTTATGCCCTTAGATGTGAGAAACCTACAAAAGAACTGAAAACCAAGTAAAAATGATGAAAATAAGTCGAAAATTAGCCAAAATACCAAGTCCAAAAATGTTATTCAGGCCTAAAAACAGGCCTGAACACCCCCCACACTTGAACTTTTGCTCGTCCCGAGAAAAACATCAGAAAACTACCTAAACTAACAACTACTTCACTATTGTGGGAGGAAACGAGTGCATTTAGCATATACATCAAGCCCTATAAACCCCCGGGCAGCCCAGGTGGACGAGGTGGGTCTCGTGAGGGTTTGTAGCGACTATACCAACAAAAGCCATGAAAAAGGAAAAAAGGAAAGAAGAAAAGGTGAAAAACAAAAACAAAAACAAGGACAAAAACAAAGGAGAAGAAGATAGTCTTGTCCCCAATCATGCACTTAGTTCCCCAACCCACCTCATCAATCAAATGGAAGAAGCAAACATGAACAAACAAGAACACATAGGTTGGAAAACTACTAATCTTTAAGGTTTTCAACCCCGACATCTCATGTTCAGCAAGAATCCTCGTGCGCAAGTGCAATTGGGCCTTAATTGATCCTTTCTAACTTAAGTCGATCAGCTAGAGTTGTTTTGATGCTCTAGCTCGGGATTTATTCACTACTTAACTTCTCAACCTTTATTTTTCTTTCAACTTTTCTTTTTCTTTTTTTTCTTTTTCTTTTGCTTCCTCTTTCTTCTTTTTTTTCAAAATTTTAGGGGTGTCGATTTTTTTCGGGAATTGGATCGTCCTTCGCAAAGGGTTACCCTCTCAATTCGGGTTGCTCCATATGTAATCATTGTGCTTAAGGGGTGTGGGCGTCGTCCACCCACACCAATCCTCATTGGTGATGCCGACATTATTCATTAATTAAGAAGAGCGAGAGCATTGAACAATTAAAACTATCCAACTTTGGGGTAAGAAAGTCACAATCAGGGCGTATAAGGGTGAGGACTTTGCTTTCACATTCAATGTCAAGGCCTAATAAAGGTAAGTCATGGCAGGAATCCTTTCATATTGGCTGCTTCTAAATGATTAATTTGGCCAATTAGACAAGTACCTACATGATTGTGAATGAAAGCATCTTCTAAAAGAAAAAGAAACTCTTTTGGGGCTTTTCACAACTTTTTCCCTTTTTTCTTTCATTTTACACAAAAAAATTTTAAATTCTAGCGAAAAACTATCAAAGAAGAAAACAAAATGCTATGCTAGGTGATCTACCCTCAACATGAATAGCTGCCCTCCCCCCCCCCCCCCCCACACTTAAAACGCCACAATGTCCTCATTGTAGAAAGGGTGTCTCATGAAAGGGAAGAAAAACTAAGAAAAACATATATACGAACACTTAGCACGACAAAGGTGGCGCCCCGAGCCCACACGGATCCAACAATAAAGTAATCACAACGTATAACATACCAAGGGGCACACCACTGAAAACAAAACCAAGCGTGCAGACGGATCATGAATATATACACCGAAAGAATGAAGGACGGATAAAGATTACCTCGAAATCTTTAATTATTCATCACTCAATCCACGATCCAAAGTAGTCACGCACCAAGGGTTAGTAAATGACAACAATTGCAATCCTAAGTGCATAGACTCTAACATGTTGGATAAAAATGTAAAAGAAACTAACTAACTGGAAAGGAAAACAACAAAACAAAAGCTATTGACAAAATTTACATTGCCAGGAACATACCTTAACCCCGAATCTCACTCATTGAGGTGGGAATTGAGGGTGGAATAACTCACCTACACGGTCCTAGTATGATAAAATCAAACGCAAACCATACCACCTCCATCGAATAACCCAAAGGATAAGACAACTAAGAAAAATAGGACGAAGTCAGGGTGAAAACTCATGCAAAACAATGACAACTCTAACAAGCAACAACAGACTCGGCATAACCAGCAACAATATTACATAATCCCTACTCAACTACCCATGATGCAACTCCCCACACTTATCAAAAACTCACAAAACATGCATAAAGCACTAAAAAAGGTAAAGTGGGGGCGGGGACACTCACAATCATTGCTCCGGTCCTCCCGCAGGAGGGTATGGGTAATACGGAAAATATATGGGGTAGTACGGGTTCGAATAGTCTTCCGGCGCTGGGTTGTGACCAGCGACGGTGTAATGGTAGTACCCCCAATCTCTCCAATATTGGTTCTGCTGCTGAAAATATTCTTCGTGTCGTTGAAGTTGTAAAATGAACATTTCCAAGTGTCTCTTGTTAGGCACGAAGTAAATCTTGTTGGCTCTCCAGCAGATTGTGTTGGCTTTAGAGCAAAGTACGTACGTTGCTCCCTAAAGTTAATACTCAACTGTTCAAGCTGAGTATTGATATGCCCAAGGGAAGCTTGCCAAGATGGGCTGTCGCTCCCTTCTCCAATCTCTATGTTAACACCAGCTTGTCCTACTCCTCCTTCTTGTTCATCTCCTTCATCTTCGCCTTCACCTTCATCGCCTTCTTACTCCTCCTCATCATCAGATACGTCCCGACCTCCTACCTTCCGGCGAGTACTATAAACTTGGCCGCAAGACCAGTTGTGATCATTGGTGATATCTAACCACCGCTCGGCATGCTCTAGATCTAAATGAATTGACATCTAATTGGCGTCGTGCCCATGAATGTAGATCGTTCGGGTACGATTCTTAGCGAGGATGCCCATTTTCTGCAATTGTACTCCATCAATGGGATCCGGGAAGTAGCGTGGATCCCATTTCTTCAAATACCCCCTAAACCCTTCTTGGGCAAGGAAATAGCAAATGATGTGCCCCATCTCGATTGTAGTGGGATGGGTCTCCGTGCTGATCTCTCGGAGAAAATGCAGAATACATGAGCCAATATTGGCTCGAACACCCTATACCGCGTTGTAAATCACGAAAAGATCATCCTTTCGAGCTTTAGGGCGCCCGTCATCTCGCCCGAACACTGAACTTGTCACAATCCTATGGAGGATTCGGACAACCAAGTTTCTGAAATCACACCACTTTGAGTTGTGGGGACAATGATAATGCCTGCTGACGCCTCTCGAACCAAGGTACATCCTCCGCCAACATGTCAAGGCCTTCATTGCCTCTTGTTCGTCAAAATTTTTACACCGCTCATAATCCCTCCCATCCTTGGGCAAGCCAAACACTTGACATAAACGCTTGATGGTGCGCACGATTTGTCTATGTTGGCGACTCGGTACTCAAAATACGCATTCTCAGCGCCATCATTGTAAACCATTAACGAGCTCAAAAACTCAAGGATGGGTTGGTCCATGATCGATTCATCGATCGTAAGGAAGACCTCCCACCCAAGAGTGTGGATAAAGTGATCGAAGATAGGTTTGCAATAAACGGCTTCTACCGTCGCCGCATCATAAATGTCGGGTGCACAAATCTTCCGCGCTTTGAACATTTCATAATGTTGTTTATGCGTGTCGCTCCGGAAAGTCACTCTTGCTTTGGGGTCACACCGAATTAATGTGGCCGATTGTGCTCGATAACACTCCTTTCCGGAGGTGATTGATCCCGATTATGGTGAAGGAGTCTCTTCCACACGAGAACGCTTGCTCCTTCCTATTTTGAGCAAAGTGGATGTAGAAACAAGGGACTTGACAAAGAGCTTGACAAAAATAATGGCTAAATCTCAGGGGTAAATAAAAAATTTGACACAAGCAACAAACCTCGTGAGTTTGAAAAACTTATGCACAAATTCACTTGGAAGTTACCTCAATTTGGAAACTTAAACATGAATTGTAGCTTAGAGGATGGCTCTTGCATGATGTGAACAGTGTGTATGTATGGGCGTGTGTAGAACTTGCCCTACTCAGTGAATAATCACAACAACACAAATACAATGCAAGTGAGTAGCAACTGAATTACAAACCAAAAGCATAAGAGAATACTCAAAGAAGTTGATGGATGAAGATGAATCTCGCTGGAGATCTGCATTGTCGAGCTTGCACTGCCCAAATTAGGGTTCCAGCAGCAGATTGGAACTAATTTGAGAAGAATTGCAGCAGAGGTTGCAAGATTGGAGGTGGGTGAGGTGAGATTTGAGTGAGATTGGTGATTGAGGTCACGGGCGTTAGGGTTTGTGAGAGACAGAGTGTTGATGAGAAGGAAAGAAATGAAAATGGAACAGAAATGAGAGAGTTTATCGGGGTTTAGAAGGCCGATTTACTGTTCAGAACAGTACCGTCGCGGGCGCGAAGGCCTGCTGGAGGTGAAAAATTTTCCGCCGAGTTCGTCGCGATCGCTACGTCTCCTGTCGCGGTCATCACAACGTTCTGGAACAAAATGAAGATCGGAGGTCGCGGGCGCTACAGATATTTTCGCGGGCGCTACTCACTGCAAATATGCTATTTGCCCAGCTGCAGCTGTGTAGCGGGTGCTACACACTTCTGTCGTGCCTGCTACCTTGGTCTGACCTTCTTAGGACTTCCAAAATTCCCCTTAAAATATTCTAAGCCTTCGACTTTTTTCACTCTAGAAATTTCTTCCATTCACCCTCTACTCCATCACCTACTAAACCTTAAACACTCATTTTTTTCTTGTTTTCTTCACTTGTATGAACTTCATCCTTTTCATTGCCACTCTTCTTTAGTATTTTTTTATTATTTCATTTTCTCTTCTAACTCCTTTAATTTCTACTCTTTTCTTCTCTTTTTGTTTTTCATTTTATTTTCAACTTTTTCTTTTCTTTTACTCCTTTCTCTTCAAACTCCTAGAACTAATACCTCAAAATAAAACAAAGAAAAGAAAAGAAAAGCCAAAGAAAAACCTAAGGAAACTAAGAAGACTTAAGAAAGAAAGAAACAAAAGAAAAAAAAAATGAAAAAACTAGAAAAACACAGAAGAAAAGCAAAAAGAAGAACAATAAAGAAGAGATATGGATTGCCTCCCATAAAGCCCTTGCTTTAGGTCCCTAGCTTGACCTATATACTTGATTCTCGAAAGACGTGGTACACATGAGAGAAACATGGTAAACTTTTTTCATCAACTCTTCTTTCTTTTCCTCCCACGCATCTCAATAAAGCCCATAAATGATCCGGGGTGTTCCTCCGGTGGTCTAGTCAACCACGAAAGAATTAAGAGTGATGGCTTCCTTATTTTCTTCCACCAACGTTTCTTTTTCCTTTTCCATCGCCTCCCTTTCTTGTGCAAGCAAGGAACATGCTTCCTTTGAAACTTGATAGGTCGGATAGAATAAGAGGATAACCTCGACTCAATGTTTGGTGGTTTGCCAGGCCTTGGGCCTTTGAAGATCATCCTTTTCACTTCCATGCTCTCAATGTATGTTTCACTAAAAGCAATCTCCTTCCTCATAGGCACGATGTTGAGGAAGTCATCACAAGAGTTGTATTCATCTTCACAAAGCTTGAATTGAAAAGGCTTAGGGTGATTTTCTCCACCCCAATCGTCTGGTTCCACTACAAGTAAGCGCGGTTCCTCTTGACGCTCATCCGTAATCCCAACCACTGCATTGTCCCTAAAATGTGACTCCTTGTGAAGGTTTCTTAAGGATCGAGGTCAAAATCAATACGCTCTCTCCCTACATGAAGAGACAAACGACCTCTTTTTACATCTATCATTGCGCATGCTCTTGCATTGGCCAAGAAGGGTTGATCACACCTGTCTAAAAAATGATGCCTTATTATTTTATTTTTAATAAATAATATTTTATTTTTATTCAGCTAATATTAATATTTTTTTTATTTTATTTTTATTATATTATTATCTATTTTATTTTAATTTTTGAGATGGATTCAAAGGTCAATTTATAAAAATGTAAAATTAAAAATTGTTGGTATGGATTATTTTTATTTTTGAAAAAAATATTGATACTCTAAGGTATTGGATGTGAAGCCTCCAAAAAGAGAAGCAACATGAAATCTCCCTTAAATGAGGCAACTTGATTCTCTTAAATACGAGTACTATTCTTAAAATTTTAAACATAAAATAATATGGCTTGATAGTTTTAAACATTAAATTTCATTCTACAACCTCGAACTAAATATTTCCCTTAATTTGTCCACATTAGGCGATATCTCAAAGTTGGATATGGAAAGTTTTTAGGTAGCCTATTAATGAAAGTTGTGACCCATGACCTATGTAGATAGCACTACATGCATGCACTTTACTATTTGAGTTCTTTTTAATTTCTTCATTCGTACTTCATAAAAAAAAATACTAGAGTATTGTGATATCTGTTAATTTTTTAGTTAGTCCCTTATCTTGTTAACAAATATTTTACTTCTATTTTAGTAGTAGCAGTAGCAATAGTAGTAGTAGCAGCAGTAGAAGTAGAAAAAGCAGTAGCAATAGGTGTAGCAGTAGAATCAGAAGTGGAAGTAGTAGTAGGTGTAGATGTAGAAGTGGAAGTAGTAGTAGGTGTAGAAGTAGAAGTAGCAGTAATAGTAGTAGCAGTAGTAGAAGTAGCAGCAACAACAACAACGCTAATAGTAGTAGTAGTAGTAATAGTAGTAGTAGTAGCAGCAGAGTAGCGGAGAAGTAGCGATGAGTCGGTGTAGTAGAGTAGTAGTAGCAAAGAGCAACAACAATAGTAGCAGTATTAGTAGTAGGAGGAGTAGTAGTAGGAGTAGCAGTAGCAGTAGCAATAGTAGCAGTAGCAGTAGCAGTAGCAATAGTAGTAGTAGCAGCAGTAGTGGTAGTGGTAGTAGTAGTGGCAACAGTAGCGGTAGTAGTTGGAGCAATAGTAGGAGTAGTAGTAGTAGCAGCAACAGTAGCAATAGTAGCAGCATCACTAGGAGCAAGAACAGCAGCAACAATAGTAGTAGTAGCGATGAGTGAGTAGCGATGTTGAAAGCGTGAAGAGCAGCAATGAGTAGTGCAGTGGCAGCAGCAAGATAGTAGCAAAGAGCAGCAGAGCGAATAAAGACAACAATATATAGTAGCAGTATTAGTAGTAGTAGGAGTAGTAGTAGCAGTAGCAGTAGCAATAGTAGTAGTAGCAGCAGTAGTGGTAGTAGTAGTGGCAACAGTAGCGGTAGTAGTTGGAGCAATAGTAGGAGTAGTAGTAGCAGCAGCAACAGTAGCAATAGTAGCTGCAGCACTAGGAGCAAGAACAACAGCAACAGTAATAGTAGTAGTAGCAGTAGCAAAGATGGCGATGTGATGAGCGTGAGCAGAGCGTAGAGCAAGAGTAAATTTGTAGTAGCACAAGCAGTAGCGGTAATAATAATAATAATAATAATAATAATAATAATAATAATAATAATATTGGATGAAATGAAAATTTAAAGAAGGGTAGGAATGGAAATTTTCAAAATGAGTAGGGGTATTTTGGAAAACCAACATTTGTGACATAAACTGCCTTAGCCTCTTTTATAAGAATGGTTGATAATGATGATGATGATGATGATGATGATGATGATGATGATGATGATAATAATAATAATAATAATAATAATAATAATAATATCACAAAAACATAACACATGACAAATCAATAAATTGATGTAATATGGAGGGGTAAATTGGTCAATCAAAAGTGTGACATGAGTTTCCTTCTTCCCTTTTGATATTAGCATAGATGTGTAATTAACAATACTTATATATATATATATATATATATATATATATATATATATATATATATATATATATATAGGATAATTGGATTATAATAATCCTACTTTCACTCATTGAACAATGGTGGTCTTTACTATCACTTTGTATTCTGGTGGATAAAAAAAAATGGATTTGAGTGGGACGCCGACGAGTTTATGCGGTGGTTTTCTGACATGGCATGTTTGACATGTGTTTGACCTGTTTGACTTTTAATTTTTTAGCCACGTCAGACTTAAAACACATGCTTTGGATATTTTTCTTTTTTTTAGTGACACGTTGGATCAGATTTTAAACCCCCCGTTACTGTCTTCTTCTCTATTATCATAACCCCGTTTCCCGTTTAAACCCAAAAAAACTTTTCAACCCAGAAAAAACAATGGCATCTCACTTCTTTCTCTTTCTCTCTCCTCTCTCTCCCCCTCCCTCTCTTTCTCTTTCTCTTCCTCTTCATCATCAATTGTAATCCTCCCTTTCACACTGTTCATTAAATCCAACATCTTGTTGGTGTAGTTCTCTAAAGCATTCTTAGCTTTAACGTTATTCAAATGTTGCTCATCCTCAGCGAGGTACTTTTCAGCCTCTGCTATTAGCCTATCGATTTCTTCCGTTGATAATCTCCCAATGGAGTTAGTAATGGTGATTTGGTTCCTGTTGTCTGTGCCTTTGTGCTCTGCTGATACGGTCAAGATACCGTCTTCACTAATGCTGAAACAGACGCTAACAATTTGTTGACCTTTGGGAGTTGGTGTGATTCCGGACAGTCTAAATGTACCCAGGAGGTTGTTCTCTATGGCTACCGTCCTCTCTCCTTCGTATACTTCAATTGAAGCAGCAGTTTGGTTCTTGTAAGAAGTTTGAAAGATAGACTCTTTCTTTGTTGGGATGGCAGTGTTTCGAGGAACTACTACATCCATGTTACCATTGTTAAGCTTAACTCCAAGAGACAACGGAGTGACATCGAGAAGCACAAAATCGTTGTCAAGTTTAGCACCTTTCAATTTTGCAGCATGGATGGCGGCCCCATAAGCAACAACTTCATCTGGGTTGATCCTTTTACAAAGCTGCTTCCCATCAAAAAAGTCTTGCAACATTTGTTGCACCTTAGGAATCCTAGTTGACCCACCAACCAGAACAACATCATGAATGCTGTTTTTCTCCATCTTAGCATCTTGCAAACACTTCTCAACAGTATCTATACACTTCTTAAAGAGTTCGACATTTAAATTCTCAAAGCGAGCACGAGGAATGGTTGAATAGAAATTTCGACTTGTTCGAAACCCTAATCCCAATTCAATTCAATTGAACAGACTTGTTCAATTGAATTCTGCAAACCCTTAATCCCGATTCAATTCAATTGATGATGAAGAGGAAGAGAAAGAGAGAGGGAGGGGGAGAGAGAGGAGAGAGAAAGAGAGAGAAAGAGAGATGCCATTGTTTTTTCTGGGTTGAAGAGTTTTTTCTGGGTTTAAACGGGAAACGGGGTTATGATGAGAGAGAAGAAGACAGTAACGCGGGGTTTAAAATCTGATCCAACGTGTCACTAAAAAAAAAAGAAAAATATCCAAAGCATGGGTTTTAAGTCTGACGTGGCTAAAAAATTAAAAGTCAAACAGGTCAAACACATGCCAAACATGCCATGTCAGAAAACCACCGCGTGGCGTCATCAAATCAATTTTATTTTTGGTCCAGAATACAAAGTGATTATCTGATAATTAATTGTCGATGAGTGAAAGTAGGATTATTAGAATCCAATTATCATATATATATATATATATATATATATATATATATATATAGGATAATTGGATTCTAATAATCCCTACTTTCACCAATTTGATGGTGAGCATCTTTCACTTTGTATTACAGTGGACAAAAAAATAAAATTGGATTTGAGTATGAAATTGAATTACGATGACTTTCGGTGGTTTCTTGAAGACTTTAGACATGTGTTTGACCGCGTTGACCGTGCCACGTCACTAATAAAACACATGCCAAAGCTTTTTCCTTTTTTTTTTAGTCCAACATGGAATTTTTTTTAGCCCCTTTTGTCCTTCTTTCTCTCCCTTATCTTTACCCTTCCATCTCAGTTTTGTCTTTCTATAAAATTCACCCCCACCCTTAATTTTGTTTTTCGATAATGTTAAATATATATCAATTTTTTTTGAAAATTTTTAAAACTTGAAGAAAATATATAAAATTCCATTTTTTTTTTATATACACACATTTTTCTTCCTTTTTCTGTCAAATTCGGCCATTGCAGTTGCTTCCACCGCATAAAAAAAAATTTCCCAGTTCGATCAAATCCCTAAACTTAGCTCCCCAATTTCTCTCAAATCAATTCATCCATTCATTTATCTCAGATCATTTATCCTCCACCTTCTTCTTCCCATCCCCTCGCATTTCTTCGTTTGAAGTTGAATTTGATTCGTTTCAAATCCCACTTCCCCTGTTCTTCAATCCTTCAATCTCATCTCCAATTCATTCTTCAGGAAAAAGGGGAGGCCTACTAATTACCAAGTCAAGAACCTACTAATTACCAAAGTGGGTTTCGAAAATCAAAGTGTGGGTGTCTTCTCTACTCTTTGTCTTCTCTATCAACCACAAAATTTTATTGCATCTCCCAATTTCTGTCTTCTCTACTCTCTGTCTCTCTTTCATCTTCATCTAACCAACACAAAACCCAGCAAGAACACTAAAGAGATTGTTCTGGGTATATAATTCGAAAATCAAAGTGGGGGTGCTTATAGTTTGAATATATAATTCGAAAATGGGGTTTTAATTCGCGATGTTCTGGGTATATAATCACCTTCTGTCTGAACATAAAATCAAGGTGGGGGTCGGGTCGGGTCGCAGAGGAGAGGAGAGGAGTCCATGTATGTAAAGAGTACAACAGTTGAATTGAGCACTCATTCTCATTCTCCGACAGCTTTTCCGGCGACGGAGGGAACGACCAAACACCGGCCGGAGTCGGCACCGAGGACTGGTGGTAGAGAGGGCAGCGCTGCTGTACAGTCCGCTTGGCCCTAGACATGTTTTCTAGATATCTATATAGTGAAATCCCGAAAAATTCATTAGGAATTTGAGAAGAATCTGGAGAGTTTATAGTGAAATCTGGAGAGGCTGAAACAAGGGTTTCTTGGACACCATTGATTAGGTATTTGAGAAGAATGAATGAAGGAATCAAAAAGTTGATTTTTTTGGGGGTGAGATTGATTAGAAACAAAAGACAGAATTGAGATGAGTTTTTTACCGCACAACAATTTGGGGAAAGAATAGAGAGAATTGAGTGGGTAAAATTTGGGTGCCAGCTTGTAAATAGAAAAAAGGGAAAAAAAATAGGAGACATGTGGTTTTTAGCTGATGTGGCAACCAAAGTATAGGTCAAAACAACAAACTAAAGCCTAAATCAAGAAAACAAGAAGCCACCGCCACTCAACTCGCTTCTGGCCCACTCAAATCATATTTTATTTTTTTAGTCGTAGAATCTGAAAGTGAAAGACGGCCCAATTATCATTCAATTGGTGAAAGTAGGGATTATTAGAATCCAATTATCATATATATATATATATATATATATATATATATATATATATATATATATATATAGAGATATTGGATTCTAATAATCCCTACTATCACAAATTGTATGCAAATAATCCCTACAATCATTTTGGATTCTGGTGGTCCAAATAAAAAAAAATTGTATTGTAGTGGGACAAAATCGAGTGTATACGCTAAATATCATAGATTTTGTGTTGCATTTGATTCAAAACTTTGTATAACACTTTACCATGATTTTTAATAAATTTATATCATTTCTCCCGTTTTTTTTCATTTTTTTTTCAATTTTTTATGATTTTTTCAATTTTATTCCTTTTAAAAAATCATAATAATTGCTCGGAATCTCAAAAAAATAATTTAAAAAATGTTTTAGTAACTACACTTCGTTACCTATCTAGGTGTAGGAACCAAAAAAATAAAAACAATATGAATGCATGGAAAAATAAAAAGAATGTGGTGATGGATTTGGTACACTACTGAAGATAATTTTTTTTTTTGACCACTGAATCCAAAATGATAGTAGGGATTATCACATACTGATTTGTGATAGTAGGGATTATTAGAATCCAATGTCCATACATATATACATATATATATATATATATATATATATATATATATATATATATATATATATATATAGGGAAATTGGATTCTAATAATCCCTATTTTTGCAAATTGGATGGCAATAATCCCTACTTTCAATTTGTATTCTAATGGTCCAAAAAAAAAATTGTATTTTAGTAGGACAAAATCGAGAGTATACCCTAAATATCATAAATTTTGTGTTGCTTTGATTCAAAACTTTGTGTAACACTTTACCACGATTTTTAATGAATTTACAGCATTTCTCCGAATTTTTTTCAATTTGTTTTTCAATTTTTTATGATTTTTCCAATTTTATTCCGTTTAAAAAATCATAATAATTGCTCGAAATCTCAAGAAAATAATTTAAAAAATGTTTTAGTAACTATACTTCATTACCTATCCGGTGGCAGGAACCAAAAAAACAAAAACAATATGGGGTAGACATAAAAAAAATAAAAAGAATGTGATGATGGATTTGGTACCACTACAATACAATTTTATTTTTTTTTGGACCACCAGAATACAAATTGAAAGTAGAGATTATTGCCATCCAATTTGCAAAAGTAAGGATTATTAGAATCCAATTTCCCTATATATATATATATATATATATATATATATATATATATATATATATATATATATATATATATATAGTTCATAAAACGAAAATGCCCTAAGAGCACTGAGCTATGGGGCGATCGCAGGGGAGAAAGAGAGTCGCCGAATCTGCGAGGAAGAGGAAGATTTCTGATGATTTTGAATCTCCGGAGGTCTTGATTCCGAATTCTACTGTTGATAAGGATCAATTTGATCCTAATTTTGAAGAGGTTTCGAATGAAGATGGAGGGGTTCTCTCAGAAACACCGCTACAAATCATCATGGGAGAGGAGGAAGCTCCGGACGCTGCTGTGGAGAGTGATGTTCAATCGGAGAAGCCTGATGATTCTGATTCTAATGATGAGAGTCTGAAATTGCATTTCGTCCCTCCTTTAAAGGTCGATGGAATTCTTACTCATCAAATTTCTTCTGATGACACTCTTTCTGAGTTTAAGTTCTGGGAGTCTTCAATTCTAGGGTTTGTATTGGGTGCTAGACCTCCTTTGTCTGTAATGGAAATGTTTGCTCGGAGAATGTGGGGTAATGTTGGTCTGGATAAAGTTGTTTGGTGCAAAGAAGGTTCGTTTGTATTTCGATTTTCCTCTGTAGCTGCTCGGAACAACATTCTTGCCAAACATGTCGTCTACTTTGACAAGAAACCTCTCTTGATGAAGGCTTGGTCATTAGGGGATTGCACTACTCCGGATAAGGATTTTTCTGTTCCTATCTAGATCAAACTTCCAGGACTGCATTGGAAATTTTGGGGTAAGGACAATTTGAGTAAGATTGGTAGCATTTTGGGTGTTCCTCTTTTGACTGATTCTTATACAAGGGATAAATCTCTGATGAGATATGCTCGCATTCTTGTCAAAATGGAGCTCGATCATTCGTTTCCAGAATCTGTTCCTTTGATTGATGAGGATGGATTTGCATATTCACAGAAAGTTGATTATGAGTAGCGTCCTGTGAAGTGTACTGAATGCAAAATGTTTGGACATCGTGTGGAAACTTGCAGAAGAAAAGCTCAGAATTGGAAATCAAAACAGCAACAATCTAAGAGTCCTTCTAAACCTGAAGTTGGTGTTACTCAGCAGCAGGTGCCTAAAAGGGGGAATGTTAGGCCAGATACTCCAATTGCTCCTGAAATTGTTGTAGGATTGTAGCCTGTTACTCTAACTCCCATTTCTGAACTAGGATTGGTTGAGGAGAGTGAAATTCCTTGCACCATTTCTTCAAATGGAAATGGATAAGTTCCTCTCTTGGAACGTTAGGGGTCTGAATGGCCCCAAAAAACAAGAGGGAGTGGCACACTTTCTTCGTACGAATAAAGTCAATCTTGTTGGTTTGATGGAAACTAAGGTCACCAAGGAGAAGTGTGAAATTGTCAAAAACAGTTTATGCCCTGATTGGAACTTGATTCATAATGCGTCAGATTCAAACAAAAGCAGGATTTGGGTTTTATGGAGGGGAGGTATTTCAGTCCAAGCTATTGTGATTCATGATCAATATATACACTGTAAGGTTTCTATTGATTTCCTTGTTACTTTTGTTTATGGTGACAATGATATGGGAAATCGAAAGTTCTTATGGAGTGGCCTTGCTTCTATTGCCTCATCTTGTTCTGAGTCATGGATCATTGCTGGGGATTTTAACCATGTGTTAGATTTTGAGGACAGGATTGGTGGCACTCACATTTCAGCTAAAGAGATCATTGATTTCAGGACTTTCATGTCTGATTTTCAGTTTACTGAGGTAAAACATTCGGGCAATAGATTTACTTGGCATAACAAGAAGATCTTTTCATGTATTGATAGAGTTCTGGTGAATGCTGATGGCCTTTCCCAATTTGAATCTTTATCTTATTTGGTTGCTGCGCATGGTATATCTGATCATTCCCCTCTGATTATTCATCTGGATTCCCATAGTCCAAGGCCAAAAAGAAGATTTAAATTTTACACAGATCTTCTTTTGGTGACATTTTCCAAAAAGCTCAAGAGGATTATGAATCTATGTCTGCTGCACAGAATATGTTTATGCAGAACCCTTCTGACATGGATTTACTTGGTAAAGCTGAGCATACTGCACAGGTATATCAACAATCTCTTAGTTCTGCTATGAAATTAATGAAGCAGAAGACTAAAGCTGGTTGGCTACGAAAAGGGGATAGCAACACTGCTTTCTTTTATTCTATGATCAAGGCAAGACAATATCAAAATATAGTTACCTCCTTGGAGAATCATGAGGGGATTTTACTGTTGAATGAGAATGATATTGGACTGTTTTTGGCAAATCACTTTGAATCCTTTTTTGACAAACATGACTGTTTAGGCAAGGTCAAGTTTGATATCATTTCCCAGGGGAAGAGGTTGGATAGTAACCTTCATGATACCTTATTGAAGCCGGTTACAGATGATGAGATTAAGAAGGTGTTTTTTGATATGGATGGATCCAAAAGTCCTGACCCTGATGGATTCAGTTCCTCCTTTTTCAAATCTTCTTGGTCTACAATTGGGAGCGAGGTGGTGGCTGCTATTAAAAGCTTCTTTTCTACAGGGAAGCTATTAAAAGAAGTGAATCATACATTGCTCACCTTGGTGCCGAAGGTTACTAATCCTATTAAAGTTGGTGATCTGAGGCCTATCGCTTGCTGTAATGTGCTCTATAAAGCCATCACCAAGATCCTTTGTTCTAGGCTTCAAGAGGTCCTTCCGGATATTATTGATATTTCACAAGCAGCTTTTGTTGAAGGGCGTTCTATTCTTCATAATATTCTAGTTGCTGAGGATATTATCAGATTCTATAATAGGAAGGGTGCCCAACCGAGTTGCCTTTTCAAAGTGGATATTCAAAAAGCATACGACACTACTGATTGGGATTTTTTGCGGAGTCTTTTATTGGCTCTTAATTTCCCTTGGAAGTTCGTTGAGCTTATATTGACCTGTGTTACATCTGCTACTTTCTCGATTGCTTTTAATGGGTCTACATATGGCTATTTTAAGAGTGGCCGCGGACTCCGTCAAGGTGATCCTATCTCTCCGCTTTTATTTGTTATTGTTATGGATTACTTGGATAGAACCATTAAGAGCTTTACTAATGTGCCTACTTTTAAGTTTCACCAGTTTTGTGCTGGTTTGAAACTTACTCATCTATGTTTTGCGGATGACTTGCTTATGTTCTGTTCTGGTAATTTGGAGAGTGTGACAATTTTGTCTGATGCTTTGAGAAACTTCTCGGCTGCTTCGGGGCTCCTTCCTAATGCTTCAAAATCTGATATTATTTTTGCTAATGTTGACGAGGAGGTTAAGGAGAATATTTTGGCTCTATTAAATTTCAAAGAGGGTCATCTTCCCTTTCGTTACCTTGGTGTTCCTATTAAACCTTTCAGATTGAATAGGCACGATTGTGCTATGCTTATAGAAAAAATGACAAAAAGAGTTCCAGGATGGGCTGTCAGGAAACTTACCTATGCGGGTAGAGTTGAATTAATTAATAGCATTCTTATATCTATTCATACATATTGGGCTCAAATCTTTATCATTCCGAAGAATGTTATTACATCAACTGAGAAGCTTTGTCGTGGCTTTTTGTGGGGCTCGGATTCGAGAAGTCCTCCTATATCATGGGATACATGTTGTCTCTTCAACAAAGAAGGGGGCTTAAATGTTCGTGATGCTCAAGCTTGGAATATTGCGGCTTTAGGGAAATTGTTGTGGCAAATTCTCTGTAATAAGGAAGCTTTATGGATTCGTTGGGTTCATCACATTTATATGAAGAGAAGTTCGATCTTGTGCTGTGAAATTAAACAAAATGCTAGTTGGTATTGGAGGAGACTTCTAAAGGCTAGAGATGTTCTTCTTCCTCTTTTTCAAGATTTGATCTCTAAGGGGAAGAAGTATAGCATTAAGTTGGGATATTCTTTCGTTAAGGATCATCACCAGGAAGTTCATTGGCACAAGTTGATTTGGAATTCTCCTAGAATTCCAAAATGTGGTTTCATTGCTTGGTTAGCGGCAAATGGCAGGCTATCCACACTAGATAGACTCCAGCGTTTTGGTGTCCAAATGGCTAACAGATGCTTCCTTTGTGAGTGTCAATCTGAATCTAATTTGCATTTATTCTTTGAGTGCAGTTATAGTATTCAGGTTGGTACTATTGTTTTGGATTCTTTTTTTGGTTCGTCCCCTGTGTGGGAAAATTGGAATAGTCAAGACTGGGACAAAGCAGGTTTCAGAGGAAAGAAGGAGAGATTGGTTTTGACAGCTATCATATATCATGTTTGGGTGGAGAGAAACAGGAGACTTCATCAGAATGTTTCTCATGATCCCGCTTTTGTTTGTCTTTCTATTAAATCTGATGTTAAATTGAGGCTTTATTAGTCGGTTTGTTTGGGGTTTGGTTTTGAACTAATCTCTTTGGTTGTGGAGTTATGGTTTGAGCCTTGGGCCGGTTTAATTGTTGGCCCCTTGGGTATGCCCGAGTATCTTGTACTTGATTTTGTCAATGGAAAATCTTATTGATTTGTCCAATATATATATATATATATATATATATATATATATAGTTCACTAGTCTCTTTTTTTCTATCATCAATTTCAAAAATTATGATTAATATATAATTTCTTAACATGTAAAATATTTTATTATATGAAAATATTATTTTTAGAACTACAATCAAACGGGTTTCCTGTTTATCCACAACGAAGGAGCCGCCCCACCAGGTAGACGATCACGAATAAATATTATAATAAAAATTTAATATTATCAATATAATAATATATTAGTGTGAACGATCTAGGAGTCCTACTCTTGAAATACCAGAATTCACTTTAATATCATACCCTATTCCCGCTTACTTTTCAAGATATGAACAATTTTGTGAAAGCTTAATCACAAAAAGTTAGAACTTAATCCCCCTCCTTAAGCAACTCCCCCCACCCCAAAAAAATACCCTCCAAGGTAGTCTTTTGAAGCAAAGTTTGCATGAGAGGAGATCAAGTTTATCGGCGCAGCTACATATGCAAATTCAACTCCCCTTCCTCCCCACCCAACCAATTGACCGACCATATCACATCAATCAACACAGGCACACTATTCTGTAGCTCATTTTTCAACCGTTAACTTCAATTATCACACGCAAATCACTTCATTAGTCCATCTTAGACTTTTCTCTCTCCAACCCCACATACCACAAACTTCCATCTTAATCCACCCACTTCTCATCTCCCCCTTTTATATATAAACACCAACCCCAACATAATTAAATCATAACCAAGCAAATCTAATCAAATCAAAATTAAGCAAACACAAGATGGAGAACCACAGGAAGATGAAGACGAAAATAACTCAGTTTGAGAGGATGGTAACCATAGATGAAGAAGAGAGAGAAAGCCTTCGTAAGCTGGCAGAAGTTGATGATCAGGTCCCCAAAATCAAGAAGCAACAGCAGCTGGAGACCAAGATGGTGACCATAGACGAAGAGGAAAGAGAAATCCTTAGGAAATTGGCACAAGATGATCATCGTACTACTCATGGGGATGTTAAAACTAAAACAACTCCTGCTGGGCATCCAAGTTGTAACAACAAAGTTGATGAGCTTCCCAGAAACAACAACAAGCTTGAGACTAAGAAATCCGAAGATATCAATGAAAGCGCTGAGAAATTCATACAAAATTTCAGGCAGCAGTTATTCATTCAACGACTCGAATCTATCGAGAATTATGATCAGATGCTTGCTAGAGGACTTTAATTTTATTTTATCTACACCTCTATATATATATATGTATGCATTTGTATAATAATATTCAAATTTTGATTGATTTTCTGATATTGTATGTTATTTTTTCCCCTTATATTCTTTGTAGCTGCAGATGCTTAATAATATTGTATGAACAATGTATGAATCAAGCTTGTGGAATAAATTATTTGATAAATTGTAAAGGCAAAAATGGACGTCTCTGTTATGTTCACTTTTCTTGTTTTGCAATTAGAAAAGGTGCCATCCCCAACTTCCGTGAACTTTCAATCATTGAATGTCCATTGCATCATGATTCATGCTTCTAACAATAACGCTAAGATAAAACCTAAAAATCAAAGAGATGGTACTAAATTGCCTACAATTTTTTATCTTTCAAACTTGTCCTTAATGTCTAAATTTTGGTACGGTGGAAGTAAAAAATTTGCATTTGTGGAAAATCTGTGGATGATAGACCATGCTCATCATGGATCACGCATGTTCTTTTGCAATTACTTAGAATCCAGCTTTATGACTCTTATCCAAGTTTAATTTTCTTTAGCTAAACTTATCTAAACATACCACATTATAGAAAAATTCATTACTTATTTTACCTAAACCTACCCAATCTACTAAAAAATATCAAAACTTACTTTATCAGATTTCTCCACACCAATTAATGGATACAATGGAGATAGCCATGTTCTTTGGTTATGTACGATAAATTTATCATATGTATCCTACTTTTATTTACTTTATCCCTCTTTTTCCACGTCATTTATATTTGCTTACCCACCTTACATAAAATATATTTAAAATGCATATATTATTCAATCAGTGATATGACTGATGTGATTTGTCTTACTCATGATACCTTATTAAAAGTTATAAACTACTGTAGACACCGGATTTTGTACCGGGACAAGTGTACAAATCAAGTATAACAAGAAAAGAGGTTAGCATGAAAGAAAATCCAAAGGACCATCCTCAATCAAAAGCTATCGGGCCAACCCACCACAAAAAGCCTTCATTTTCCACCATTTCTACATACATATGGCCACCATTTCAAATCTCATTTTTTTCACAAATTTTGTTGGTCCCATTTCTTTTGATGAGAGTAAAGTACACATCATGAGCTTTCTAACGCCTTTTGAATTGCCTCAATCGGAGTCCGGATGAAAGAGTTATGGCCGTTCGAAGTTGCACTTCGCCAGTTTTATACCCCAAGTGGGTTTTAACATTTTCCACGCCCAGAAAGCAGGCCCAGTCGCGCGCCCCAGCCCAGAGCATCTAAAACCCGCCTAGGGTTTGATCCGGCCCAGAAATGATCAAACCCCGCCTAGGGTTTGATCGAGATTGCACGCGACGTCGTTTTATGCCAGATCAGCGATCCGTGTGACGAAAATTCTTATACCCCTCCTAGGCTTTGGTGATTTTAGCGCCAAAAATTTCTGCATGCATGCAATTGCAATCCCATGATTTTTGCCCATGTAGTTGACTTTGCCCCTTGACTGCTCATACCCCGCCTAGGCTTTGGAGTGAAATGGCATGATTTTTGGGGTATGTCCCCCACCATTTCCATCCAAAAGCCACACTCCTCCACCTATAAATATCCCCTCCATTCCACCTCCATTTCATCAACAACTCCCACCAAAATCAACTCTCACCACCAATAATCATCATATACTCCCACTCTCTCAAATTCGCTTCATAATTCCATTCTTCTATCATCACCATAATCATATTCTTGACCACCATATAACCAACCACACTACACTTTTCCCAAACCATCCACATTTCTCATCCAGGTTTCAAATCAAAGGGGCAACTCAAGGGATCAATTTCGTCGCCGCTTCACCTTAAGCAAGGTTCGGTTCTTTTATTTAAATTATTGTATTTAATCATGTAATCCTTTATTTAATTCCATGTTTGTCACATTTTTGTAACATAAAACCGCATTTGTTTTATATTGCATGATTTGAATAATAATTCCGTGAAATTAATCAAACTTCTCCCCGCTCTCTTTCTTTTCTATGTTGATTTTAGTAGAGTCTGTTTTTATAAACAGGAGGATTTGAGAATTCTTATAACTCTCGAATTCGTAACCTTACCCCTGAATCTAGAAATCGGGTTCGTAGACCAGAGTCTTTCTTTTATTTTATGGTTCGTCGATTTCCTTAAATCGGCTGGCGACTGTTTAAACTTTTTTATAAATTCGTTTAATTATTTAAAGTATTCGATTTCTTACACAAAATTAATTTAAGAAAATGATTTAATTTTTGTTCAATGATAAAATGGTTTAGGTCTGAGGAGAAAATGGTCAGAAATTAGTAAAACCTAGGAGGGTTTTATTAATTTCCACCAATTATCTCCCTGGGCCTGGAAGTAAGATGTCCGGCCCAGGACTCGTCAAAGCCTAGGCGGGGTTTGACGACTTCTGGCGGCCCGCTCACTTCTTGAGCCCTGATTTGTCAATAGGGTCGGAATTAAATCATATGAAATTATTTTTGTGTAATTTTCGGATAATTTAAATAATAAAAAACGAGTTTGTAAATAAATAAAGTTTCATCACCCCGAAAATGAATTTCGAAAAATAAAAATATCCTTATTTAAGGATTAAGAAACCTTAGTCGGCTCCCGATCACTAACGTAGCGCATCCGAGGAAACATTTCCCCGAACGAGAATTTTTCCGGGTCCTACAACTACATATTTAAAATTTATATATTAAAATGATTTGATTGATGTCACTTACATTCACACTACCTTACTTGTCTAATATATCGATCTCACCTTACCCACCCGCCTATTATCATATACTTTAAAAGAACATGACCTAGATGGTAGTATAAGGTCATTCATAATAAGGGCACTCCCTGTAGTGTGGCGCGATGGGAGAGATTGTAGACTTAGCTTGAGTTGTTGTTGTAGAAGAGATGAGAGAAATCCATAAGCAATAGAATAAGGGGAGAAAGATGAACATCTCAATCACCCATGCTTGAACTTCTCAACAATAGCCTTGAACTTGAATAATAACAAGAATAATAACCAAAATCAACCAATATCAATAACCTTGAACACCAAAGGGATTGGATATGACATTGGATAAAGGAGATTCCACCACCAAAGCCTAACACCCCACCATGACCATCATAAAGGAAGAATCCACCAAATGATAAATAAAGGAATGACTAGAAACACCACCATTAATCAATGGATAAAGTAATCTAGATTTTGAGAGAAAACTTAGGGAAACCCTAACCAATGCATCAGCATATTCATAATCATCAAAAGCTGCCTGGAAAAAAAGTCCTAACAAGCTATTTATACTAAACCAGAAATTAAGCAAAAACAGAGCAAAAATAACGAAACTTCGCGTTCTCCCAGAAGGTTGGCTCGGGCGAGCCAGGGGGTTGCTCGGGCGAGCATGCCCACGGAGGGGTTGACCACGTACGCGACACATCTGGCAGGAGCTTGGCTCGGGCGAGCCAGGGAGCGGCTCGGGCGAGCAGGTCCACTGAGAGGTTGACCATGAGCGCGGCAAAGTCTGGCAGAATGGTGGCTCGGGCGAGCCATGCTTTTGGGCAGTTTTTCCCTGCCGACTTCCAACGCGCATAACTTCTTCATCCGAACTTCGTTTTAAGCCCGTAAGATATCGTTGGAAAGCTCTTAGTGTGTACTAAAAGCTCCCAAAATGTCAGACCTATCGGAGTTATATTGAAGGAGTTATGGCCCAAAGCGTGAAGGCGCACGCATTTCCAACCTATGATCGCCTTCCCCCTTGCAAGTTATTAACTTGGTTACTTCCGAGACTTGATACCACCACGCCTTTCATTTCCGGGATGACTCAATCCAGTCCCAAGGCCTCCGAGGTCGTTGACAAGTCCCGAGCCTCTCCTTACTCCAACAAGGATGGCTCGCCGAGGCCACGATAGTGTGATGCTCACCACCCCGCCTTTTGTAAAGGTGTAACGATTCCTGAAAACGAGTGGGTGAGCGGTTTTAGTCCGGTGATGATGGGTCGGGATTTCATCGATCTTATCTTTAACCGCAATCCCGGCTATGAAAGCTTGGCACCGAACCCGACATCTGATTCATACTCCCCCTCTTGAAAAAGAGTTGCCCTCAACTCTTGGGGGTTAAAACTGAAGCACTCTTCATCAATCGTCCCCATGAAGCTCCGAACTTCCCGAACGCTTCGAACAAACATGCTTGACAACCCACAATCTTCAAATCCCACAATGTACCCATCATCCATATGCAAGAAAGTAGAAGGAGGCTTGTCTTGTGGAAGTGAAGGGTTAAGGGGCGGTAGGGAATTTTTATGTGGTGCTTGCGAACTCTCAATCTCACTAGGCTCACTACGAGGCAAAGACAAAGCAAGAGGGAGCTCGTCCTCGCCAAGAGTACACTCATCCCGTGTTTCGCTCATCATGAGAAGATTCCTCAACTCACTACCCATCCCGGCTTTTGAAGTTTCGGTGTCTCGCGGAGAAATGCGAAGTAACTTGACTTTCTTGTCTTTATGGGTGAAGGTATAAGTGTTGTTCAACCCATTGTGAACCGTTTTCTTGTCATATTGCCATGGTCGTCCCAATAAAATGTGACAAGTGCTCATAGGGACAACATCGCAAACAAGGGAATCATCATAGTTAGATCCAAAAGAAAAATTTACTAAGACTTGCTTAGTTACCTTGATGTCGTTGTGATCGTTGAGCCAATGGAGTGAATAGGGCCGAGGGTGCGGTAATAGAGGCAAGCCAAGCTTCTCGACCATAGTGGTAGATGCGACATTCGTGCAAGTTCCTCCATCGATGACAAGACTGCACACTTTTCCACCTACGAAGCACCGCGTTTGGAACAACATTTCTCGTTGGGCCTTATCGAGAGGAGTCTCATGGATATGCAAAGCTCTCCTCACAACAAGTGCACTCCCACGCACGGGGGGTATGGGAGCGGCATCCTCATCATCGCTAGTAATCGCATCTTCAACCAACACTTCGGGTTCCTCTTGAGCCTTTTGAAGCTCATCATTGATGTCATGGACCTCTTGGAGTGTCAAAGACCGACGGTTTGGACAATTGGCTTGAAAATGGTCATAACCATGGTACTTAAAGCACTTCCGGCCTTCCGCTCGTCGAGGAGGTTTCGTAGGAGTCTCCATAGCGAGACCCTTTTCTTTGTCAATTCTTGGTGTTGGTGTGGACCTCGGTGTCTCGCTAGACCTTAGAGTGCTTGACTCCGGAGGAGGTCGGCTAGATGGTGAGTAGACGGGTCTAGACAAGGATTTGGTGTTGGATCCTTCCATTCTTCTTCGCTTAACTCGGAGAGCCAAACTACACAATTTATCCATGGAATAGTATGGTTGGACCTCAACCCTTTTAGCGATTGTGGAGTTCAAGCCATTCAAAAATCGCATCATGGTTTGATCTTCAGGCTCCCGGAGGCCACTCTTGATAAGAAGTTGCTCGAATTCCGAAATGTATTCTCCGACGGTTCGTTTGCCTTGGGTAAGGGCATAGGCCTTCTTCAGAATGTCATGACGGTAAGTGTTTGGCAAAAACCGGCGATTCATCACTTGCTTAAGCCGGGTCCAAGTGGAAATCCTTGCTTTTCCTTCACGAGCCTGTTGCAACTTCGTATTCTCAAACCAAAGCGAAGCGGCTCTGGTGAGTTTCAAGCTTGCGATTTTATAAGCCTTCTCATCATCATACTCCTTGGTCTCGACGAACCTATCCATTAGTTGGATCCATTCGATGTAGTTATCCGGGTCAGTGGAGCCGTTGAATTCGAGTATGTCAATTTTAATGTCCTGGAAGTCGTCACGAGGGGGTGGATTTTGCACGTTCCGACGAATTCGGTGTCGTGGATAGCCTCTAGCATCGTCACTCGACTCAAAGTTTGGAGGAGGATAGATAAGGCTTTGTGCACATCTCCGACGTTGAACTTGTGGTTGCCCCTGAGGTTGCACTGTCAAAGTGTGCATTTGTGCTGCAATCTCTAGAAGAGTCCGCTCGATGTTGGCGTTATGATTCTCAAGAGAAGTGAACCTCTCGTCCATCGTGGCGAGTCGGTCCTCAATTCCTTGGACTCGGGAACTCCTCCGGTGGCTAGGTTCCTCTCGATCGGAATCATCGTGACCATCCATATCGAGGGAAAGGTATGGGACGGATAGTGTTCGGGTAATTTTTGTGGAGTTTTGGGGTTTTTTGTGGTTGGTTTGTGTTTGGCTAAGGGTTCTTTGTGTTTTTCTCACTTGGCATTTTATCGAACACCTTGAGGGAACAAATTTTCCAACTCTTCCTCCAAGCTCCGATATGCATCAAAATCAACAAACACAATAGCAATAACAATTTTTCCAACACACTTGGAGTCACAAGGGTTGGGGAACACCAATATTTCAATCAAAATACCAAAAACCCAACAATAGAGAACAAACTAGCAAGAACAATGGAAAACTCAAGCTAGATGAATAGCCTTGTGCTCTGATACCAAATGGAGCGTGGCGCGATGGGAGAGATTGTAGACTTAGCTTGAGTTGTTGTTGTAGAAGAGATGAGAGAAATCCATAAGCAATAGAATAAGGGGATAAAGATGAACATCTCAATCACCCATGCTTGAACTTCTCAACAATAGCCTTGAACTTGAATAATAACAAGAATAATAACCAAAATCAACCAATATCAATAACCTTGAACACCAAAGGGATTGGATATGACCTTGGATAAAGGAGATTCCACCACCAAAGCCTAACACCCCACCATGACCATCATAAAGGAAGAATCCACCAAATGATCAATAAAGGAATGACAAGAAACACCACCATTAATCAATGGATAAAGTAATCTAGATTTTGAGAGAAAACTTAGGGAAACCCTAACCAATGCATAAGCATATTCATAATCATCAAAAGCTGCCTGGAAAAAAAAGTCCTAACAAGCTATTTATACTAAACCAGAAATTAAGTAAAAACAGAGCAAAAATAACGAAACTTCGCGTTCTCCCAGAAGGTTGGCTCGGGCGAGCCAGGGGGTTGCTCGGCGGCGGCGGCCTCGAGGGTTGACCACGTACGCGACACATCTGGAAGGAGCTTGGCTTGGGCGAGCCAGGGAGCGGCTCGGGCGAGCAGGTCCACTGAGAGGTTGACCATGAGCGCGGCAAAGTCTGGCAGAATGGTGGCTCGGGCGAGCCATGCTTCTGGGCAGTTTTTCCCTGCCGACTTCCAACGCGCATAACTTCTTCATCCGAACTTCGTTTTAGGCCCGTAAGATATCGTTGGAAAGCTCTCAGTGTGTACTATAAGCTCCCAAAATGTCAGACCTATCGGAGTTATATTAAAGGAGTTATGGCCCAAAGCGTGAAGGCACGCGCATTTCCAACCTATGATCGCCTTCCCCCTTGCAAGTTATTAACTTGGTTACTTCCGAGACTTGATACCACCACGCCCTTCATTTCTGGGATGACCCAATCCAGTCCCAAGGCCTCCGAGGTCGTTGACAAGTCCCGAGCCTCTCCTTACTCCAACAAGGATGGCTCGCCGAGGCCACGATAGTGTGATGCTCACCACCCCGCCTTTTGTAAAGGTGTAACGATTCCTGAAAACTAGTGGGTGAGCGGTTTTAGTCCGGTGATGATGGGTCAGGATTTCATCGATCTTATCTTTAACCGTAATCCCGGCTATGAAAGCTTGGCACCGAACCCGACACTGAACCCGATACGGTTCAAACTCCCCCTCTTGAAAAAGAGTTGCCCTCAACTCTTGGGGGTTAAAACTGAAGCACTCTTCATCAATCGTCCCCATGAAGCTTCGAACTTCCTGAACGATTCGAACAAACATGCTTGACAACCCACAATCTTCAAATCCCACAATGTACCCATCATCCATATGTAAGAAAGTAGAAGGAGGCTTGTCTTGTGGAGGTGAAGGGTTAAGGGGCGGTAGGGAATTTTTATGTGGTGTATGGGAACTCTCAATCTCACTAGGCTCACTATCAGGCAAAGACAAAGCAAGAGGGAGCTCGTCCTCGCCAAGAGTAAACTCATCCCGTGTTTCGCTCATCATGAGAAGATTCCTCAACTCACTACCCATCCCGGCTTTTGAAGTTTCGGTTTCTCGCGGAGAAATGGGAAGTAACTTGACTTTCTTGTCTTTATGGGTGAATGTATAAGTGTTGTTCAACCCATTGTGCACCGTTTTCTTGTCATATTGCCATGGTCGTCCCAATAAAATGTGACAAGTGCTCATAGGGACATCATCGCAAACAAGGGAATCATCATAGTTAGATCCAAAAGAAAAATTTACTAAGACTTGCTTAGTTACCTTGATGCCGTTGTGATCGTTGAGCCAATGGAGTGAATAGGGCCGACGGTGCGGTAATAGAGGCAAGCCAAGCTTCTCGACCATAGTGGTAGATGCGACATTCGTGCAACTTCCTCCATCGATGACAAGACTGCACACTTTTCCACCTACGAAGCACCGCGTTTGGAACAACATTTGCCATTGGGCCTTATTGAGAGGAGTCTCATGGATATGCAAAGCTCTCCTCACAACAAGTGCACTCCCACGCACGGGGGGTATGGGAGCGGCATCCTCATAATCGCTAGTAATCGCATCTTCAACCAACAGTTGAAAATGGCCTTTCGAAGCTCATCATCGATGTCATGGACCTCTTGGAGTGTCAAAGCCCGACGATTTGGACAATCCGCTTGAAAATGGCCATAACCATGGCACTTAAGTGTTTGGCAAAAACCGGCGATTCATCACTTGCTTAAGCCGGGTCCAAGTGGAAATCCTTACTTTTCCTTCATGATCCTGTTGCAACTTCGTATTCTCAAACCAAAGCGAAGCGGCCCTGGTGAGTTTCAAGCTTGCGATTTTATAAGCATTCTCATCGTCATACTCCTTGGTCTCGACGATCCTATCCATTAGTTGGATCCATTCGATGTAGTCATCCGGGTCAGTGGAGTCGTTGAATTCGGGGATGTCAATTTTAATGTCCTGGAAGTCGTCACGAGGGGGTGGATCTTGCACATTCCGACGAATTCGGTGTCGTGGAGAGCCTCTAGCATCGTCACTTGACTCAAAGTTTGGAGGAGGACAGATAGGGCTTTGTGCACGTCTCCGACGTTGAACTTATGGTTGCCCCAAACGTTGCACTTTCAAAGTGTTCATTTGTGCTGCAATCTCTAGAAGAGTCCGCTCGATGTTGGCGTTATGATTCTCAAGAGAAGTGAACCTCTCGTCCATCGTGGCGAGTTCCTCAATTCATTGGACTCGGGAACTCCTCCGGTGGCTAGGTTCCTCTCGATCGGAATCATCGTGACCATCCATATCGAGGGAAAGGTATGGGACAGATTGTGTTCGGGGTATTTTTGTGGAGTTTTGGGGTTTTTTGTGGTTGGTTTGTGTTTGGCTAAGGGTTCTTTGTGTTTTTCTCACTTGGCATTTTATCGAACACCTTGAGGGAACAAATTTTCCAACACTTCCTCCAAGCTCCGATATGCATCAAAATCAACAAACACAATAGCAATAATAATTTCTCCAACACACTTGGAGTCACAAGGGTTGGGGAACACCAATATTTCAATCAAAATACCAAAAACCCAACAATAGAGAACAAACTAGCAAGAACAATGGAAAACTCAAGCTAGATGAATAGCCTTGTGCTCTGATACCAAATGGAGCGTGGCGCGATGGGAGAGATTGTAGACTTAGCTTGAGTTGTTGTTGTAGAAGAGATGAGAGAAATCCATAAGCAATAGAATAAGGGGAGAAAGATGAACATCTCAATCACCCATGCTTGAACTTCTCAACAATAGCCTTGAACTTGAATAATAACAAGAATAATAACCAAAATCAACCAATATCAATAACCTTGAACACCAAAGGGATTGGATATGACCTTGGATAAAGGAGATTCCACCACCAAAGCCTAACACCCCACCATGACCATCATAAAGGAAGAATCCACCAAATGATCAATAAAGGAATGACTAGAAACACCACCATTAATCAATGGATAAAGTAATCTAGATTTTGAGAGAAAACTTAGGGAAACCCTAACCAATGCATAAGCATATTCATAATCATCAAAAGCTGCCTGGAAAAAAAAGTCCTAACAAGCTATTTATACTAAACCAGAAATTAAGTAAAAACAGAGCAAAAATAACGAAACTTCGCGTTCTCCCAGAAGGTTGGCTCGGGCGAGCCAGGGGGTTGCTCGGGCGAGCATGCCCACTGAGGGGTTGACCACGTACGCGACACATCTGGCAGGAGCTTGGCTCGGGTGAGCCAGGGAGCGGCTCGGGCGAGCAGGTCCACTGAGAGGTTGACCATGAGCGCGGCAAAGTCTGGCAGAATGGTGGCTCGGGCGAGCCATGCTTCTGGGCAGTTTTTCCCTGCCGACTTCCAACGCGCATAACTTCTTCATCCGAACTTCGTTTTAGACCCGTAAGATATCGTTGGAAAGTTCTCGGTGTGTACTATAAGCTCCCAAAATTTGAGACCTATCGGAGTTATATTGAAGGAGTTATGGCCGAAAGCGTGAAGGCGCACGCATTTCCAACCTATGATCGCCTTCCCCCTTGCAAGTTATTAACTTGGTTACTTCCGAGACTTGATACCACCACGCCCTTCATTTCCGGGATGACCCAATACAGTCCCAAGGCCTCCGAGGTCGTTGACAAGTCCCGAGCCTCTCCTTACACCAACAAGGATGGCTCGCCGAGGCCACGATAGTGTGATGCTCACCAACCCGCCTTTTGTAAAGGTGTAACGATTCCTGAAAACGAGTGGGTGAGCGGTTTTAGTCCGGTGATGATGGGTCGGGATTTCATCGATCTTATCTTTAACCGCAATCCCGGCTATGAAATCTTGGCACCGAACCCGACACTGAACCCGATACGGTTCACTCCCACTCTATTCTATTACTTCCACACCCTCAAAATTATAATAAGGTCAGACTCCTATTATTGATGTCTTCCACAATATGAGAGGTAGTCACGACTGTGGGCCTTAGTTTGTTATTGGTGAACTATATTAGTCCTTTCTCTCCGCATATGATAGAGATGGGAGCAAAAGGGCCACGACCAGCTCCCTCTCCCCGCTCTTGTTCTGGAGGCTCAAAATATGGGCCACCCAATCCTTCACCATTGTGACCATTAAGGTCTCCCTAGAACCACGCCTGGACCTATTTGCTATACTCGCAATCTATAAAAAGGATGGTTCACAGTCTCCTCTCCATCCCCATCATTCCCATTATTCTGCCACATACTGGTTCTACTTCACACAGGAAGCTTACCACAGAGCATACCAAGGATATGAAAGCATGTCACACCGCAGCGTGACCCTGCGGGATCCAAGAGTACCTATCCTTGACCGAGTACGACCCATCTGTTGTGATTGAATGTGTGCTTGATACCGATTTGTTCACTTTCATTGAGGATCATTGTATTAATGAGGCATTAGCTACCCTTGCATGTAAATCCATTGAGAAAACTTGTGATGATGAGTTTAATTGTCGAGGGAACAATCGTGACTTTTTGAACTTAGTTGTTGACAATGATGTTTTTGGTGATCATATGCTTTATGAGTCATTCATGATGAGTTATGACCTAGAGCCTTCCACTTTCACTTGAGATGTTGTTTTGAATGCTGCACCGTTGTTTTCTAATAATGATAGTTCTTTTTGTGAGTTTGATATTGATGAAGATGAAGATGTGTCTGTTTGTGATGTTGGGAGTGTTATGATGTGGTCTAACTCTGCTTTTTCCTTATCACCCATTGATGATTATGATGATAATTTGGATGAAAGTTGTGATTTGGAATTTGTGTTTGATGAAAATTGAATGGATGTTGAGTGTGAATCATTGTTGGCATCCAAGTCTTTGCATGAGCACGTTCAGGAATGTGTTGTATCGCCCCCTCCTGATGATTTGTATACCCAATCACCATTTACGAGTCAATGGGAGGATCCATTTGTCATGTCTCAATTCACCGTGCCTAGGAAAGTCTTGTATATTTAAGAGCACTAATGTTTGTTTATGTGCTATTGAGAGTGTGCTCTTATCTTCACCATTCTGAGATGCACGAGAGAATGCATGACTTGTTACTCCGGGCGTTGAATGGTTCTGACATGGTGCCCGATATCTTGAGGTGAGAAGGAGTGCTGCTATTGATAAGAAACCTTCTAGGTAATATCCTTTCTCACCTATCTTGTATAGTTAGCAAGTTAGTTTTATGTTCTTCTTTTATTTTCTTTTTGTGTGTGTCTGTTTCTTTTATTTTGGGGTGCTCGCTTACCTACTTCTGTTTTTTTTGAGGACATGACAACTTCTTTGTGTGGGAGTGGGAAGGTATTATGCATTTCGGTTTTTGAGTCCAAGAAAAGAAAAGAAAAAAAAAAGTGAGATTTATCTTGTAAATATTTTAGCTTTCCTTTAGTCCTTTAGTTAGTAGTGTCTTGTATATATTTCTTATTTTAGTCTTGCATGCCAAGTTCTAAGCATTTAGATGAGTTTAAATTGTATATCCTAACCTTATGCTTGGTACTTTTGGATCGTGGATCGAGTTTGCTTTCGTTGAAGATCTTGATGTAATCTCCTTCCATCCTCTCTTTGAGTGTCTATATCCTTGATCCATGTTGTATGCTTGATTTTTCCTTTTGGGTGGCGAACCCCTAGTATGTGAATGCAGGGAAAATTTTGTTGTTGGAGCCGTATGGGCTCGGGTCGCCACCATCTTGTTTGCTACGTGTTTGTTTGTGTGTTTTTAGGTTTTCTACCTTACTTGTGACACCCTTATCACAATGGAGACATTGTGATGTTTTGTGTTGGAGTGGGGGTTATATTTTCCATTGTTCATGGGTAGATCACCTAGTTTTAAGTCTTTTGATTTTGTTTTTCGTAGTTTGAGTCTAAAATCTGAAAAATTCTGTGTGATAGAGGATAAAAAAGGGAGTGGAAAACCTTTTTCGATTTTTGTTCTTTTTCTTTTTCTTTTGTTTTTGCTTTGCCTTTAGGATAAGTGTAATTTAAGCTTAGAAGACTTTCTTAATCTCCTTCAAAGCAACCCGTATAGGCATTATCATCCTTAGTTCAAGTATTGTCATGACTCATCTGTTTAGATTCCCTTCGTTGAATGCTTAATAAGGTCCTTGTTTCTTTCACGTTCTTCTTGAAATTGAGAGACTTTAGTAGATCATTTCCGAGCTTGTTGAAAAAGTGAAAGTCAATCAAATTAATTAAATCTGAACTGTAGTGCTAAGTTAGTCTACCTACATGGGACCGGTATGAGCGGTGCAGCGCTCTTACCCCTTAAGCACTTCGTTTTCGTAACGATGAGGCGTATGGATTAGCCCGTGTTGGGAGGGTAAACCCAGTTATGGGCCGTTCAATTCCCGAAAAAACTAACACCAATCTCGTTGAGCTTTCTCAAGCCAACGCAAATCAATGAATCGTAATAAATGTGAAGTTTTCCTTGCGTTTCATGCGGCCCTCACCAAGCCAAGGGCGACATAAAGCAAGGGAGGTCGGTGCTTAAATAATCTTTTGTTTTGATACAAGCTCGGATTGTGGTTTGCTCTAGATCAATCAGAATCGAGTACAATAACACTTGCACTCGCGCACATAGGATCTTGTTTGGTAGGAGATGTCAGGAATAGAAAACCTTAAAGATTGGCAATGTCTTGAAATAAGTGATTTGGTATTCTCATAATGGTTCCTTTTGGTTGATTAGCATCGTTTTCTTTGCACGATTGCATGATTCCTTGAGCAAGCAGTTTTTCTTTTCTTTCTTTTCAAACTTCTTTTGTTTTTCACTTAGCCTCTATCCTTTTCTTTGGCTTTTGTGGGTATAGCTTCTATAAACCGTCACGAGACCTTCCTCGTCCACCCAGGCTACCGGGGGGTTTAAAGGGCTTGATGTATGTGCTAAATGCATCCGCGATTCCTGCGAAAGTAAGTTAGGGTTTTAGTTTCTTTTTCTATGTTTTTATCTTTGTTTTTAGTTTGCTCGGGGCGAGCAAACCCTTGTGTGGGAGTGTTGTTCGGTCTCGTTCCGAGCCGAATTTTATATCATTTTCCAAGGTGTTTTGCTTATTTTAGCTCTTGTATATATATATAAGATATGACGATTTGGTGTTTTGTACAAAATAAGGAGTTAGAAGGAAATTGGGCTTAATTGAGGCTTTTTAGGGGATCCCGAGCGATTTCCCGAGCCAACTCGAGACCCGAGTCGAGAACAGAAGCAAAAAAGGGGAAAAAGAGTAGAATAGGGTCGCGCCCAAGACGGAGGGTGTCGCGCCCGTGAATGCTCTCTGATATGCCAAACATAACAGTTCAAGGGTCGGAAGCAGCCGGAGGTCACGCCTGCGACCCTAGCCGTCGCACCCGCAGAGAAGACAGGGCCAGCGAACAGACGTGGGTCGCGCCCGTTAGAATTTGTGTCACGCTTGTGATAGTACCAGATCGCGCTCGCGATCATTTGGATAGCGCCCGTGTTCGGTCTCGTTCCGAGCTGAATTCTTCTCTTTATTAGGGTGTTTTTACGTGTTCTAACCCCGTATATTATGTTAGTTATGAGGTTTTCTTAGTGTTGAGCCAAACCCGAGTCAAAATGGAGCAAAACTTTACAAAGAATTGAGAAGTCAAAGCACTGGGTAGCAGGATGAATCGCTTGAGTCATATCCTGACTCACCCGTGACAACCATCTAGGAGTCTTGAAGCAGGTATAATCAACTAAGTATGGAGTGAAGATCAGAAGGCTGACTCGCTCGAGTCACCTTCTGGCTCGAGCGCGCCAAGCCTCTGCAATCAACCATGGAAGCTCAGAAACTGGCTAAGGCAAGGAGTAGACAGAAGAGTGACTCGCCCGAGCCACTGGACCACTCGACCACGCCTGTCGCCTATGCTGCCGAAGAAAAATCTGCCAAGAAAACATCCTCTAGTAGGCCAGAAGCCTGACTCGCCCGAGTCAGGGGGTGACTCGCCCGAGTCACCCTTCTTTTCTGCGCATAATCTACGGCCAAAATGCTGCGTTTTGTGTAACAACTTTGGCTTGTATATAAACCCTTAGAACGAAATTATCAGGAGTTTTTTAGCAGCTTTAGTTTTAGTAATTTTTACTTTGTTTTTCAATTGAATTTCCTTCAAGTTATTGCGATTTCTCTTTCTCTCTCTTAGGGTTTCAATGTTCCTTGCTCTCCAAGTTCTTATGTTCTAGTTTGTAATCAACATTTCATCAATCAATTTCAGAAGTTTCCTTTCATTTCCCTGCTCGTTTATGCTTTCATCTGAATTATGTTTGTTTTGATTATGAAGTTAGCCACAATCCAATCCAACTTATAGTGAGGAGGAGGATTAAGAGTCACAAATCCTACTTCAAAGAGAGGATTTGAGGATTCTTAGTAATCCAAATCACACTTTCTTGTTTGTTCGGGGGAAAGTTTGAGTGAAGGATTCAAGATGAAGACTAGATGCTTTAAAGGTATAATTTCTTGTTTTAACTTCCGATTTTGATTTAGTTTCTTTTTCTTTGCCTTTACTTGCTTTCTTAGTTAGGTTGGGTTATCTTTTTATACTTTCTTGTGCTTTCTTGAGTTGATAGGGTAGGTTATTTGCTTGTTTTTCATAGCTTATTGTTTTCCTGTTAGTTTAGTTTAATTGCTTAATTTACATACTTTATTGCTTTCCGTATTTGAGAACCATTAGCAAACCTAAAACCTAAACATGCCTCACACTCATCCTCGTGGACCGACAACCCTAACTAAAAACCACAAAAATTACAACCGAACAATGGCGCCGTTGCCGGGGATGGCGTTATTTGGTAGGTTAGGAGTTTGGTTTGTTTGTGCATAGTGTGAATAGTTTAATTGCTTTGATCGAATGGTGTTAAGTTTTAAAAATCACTAAAAATTGAAAAATAGAAAAACCAACAAAAAGAGAGAAAGTGCATCATTCTATAAGATGGGTTCGTATTCCGGAGACCAATAGACTTGTTAGAGTAGAGACACCTTTAGTTGACTTGCCTAACATGGGTGAGGAAGAACCGAGGATGACCTTGAGCGACCAGCTCTATCCTTCATATGACCCACCTCCATCATGTTTTGTGTTACCAGCCTTTCCTCAGGGGGTTACCTTTGATCCTAGACAATACCATACTCAGAACCTACCTCTTTTTACTAGGGCAGGGTTAGCACTTATGTGGACGGCGGAATACAAGGAGTATCTTAGTATGGTCACACCACCAGGGGTACCCTTAGATTATGTCTTGCTGAAGTACTTGCCCTTTGCCTTGCGTGATTCTGCTAAAAGGTTGATGTATAGTATTAAGCCGGGATCTATAAACTCGTGGGATAGTTTCTTGAAAGTGTTTATGAAGAGGTATTTCCCGAATTCTATGGCTGTTCAAATGAGAAATTCCATCTTGAAGTTTAGACAGGACATGGGAGAGCCCTATTGGAAAGCCTTTCAGCGCTTTAAGAATCTTCTACCTCAGTTTCCACTTTTTAGCTTTGAACTAGTGAGATTGTGTCAAATAGTATACGAGGGAGTTGATCAGGAAACTAGGGTGACCTTAGAGTCTATGTGTCAAGGAGGGTTTATGGACAAAACTTCAAAGGAAGCTTGGGATTTCTTGGAGAGTATGTCAGAAAGGGTTATGCAGTAGGGTAACACTAGGGACGAGTCTATAGGAGCCCAATTATCTAACGCAAAAGGGGGAGTCCATCCAGTTAGTGAAAACACGGGGTATGAAGCTAGGTTTGCATCTTTAGAGAACATGATAAAGACCTTAGCTCAGCAGCAACTTGTGGCCTCTAAGTCCAAATCTTGTGCACAGGTAAATGCTTTGGAAAGACCCGTTTCCCCCACCCCCCCAATCTCATTTGTCTTGTGCTTGGTGTCAAGGACCGGACCATGTGTATGCTAATTGTCCCTTGTTTATGCAACATGTGTCTTCGAGTGTGGAAAATGTGAATGCGATGTTTAATCAATACCGACCTTACCAGTACCCAGGTATGTAAAAGCACCCTTTCTTGTCTTATGGGCCGGATAATCAGAATGTTTTGAGGCCATCGATCAACCAAGGAGGAGGTTTCCAAGGAAACCCACTTCCTCCTCATCAACCTCAAGCCCAGACTAGACCACCACCCCAGGTTGCTTATCAAGTACCTCGATGGCAGACCATCCAATCCCAAGTTGCCCATGTCGGACCTCCACCGGTGTATCCAAGTTAGGATAGGCAAGATAGACAGGAAAGGAGGTTTAGAGAAATAGAGAATAGTTTAAAGAATGTCCAGGATAATTTCCAGAATTCAGCTAGTAGTGCTGTGGAGAAAGTTTTGGAGAGAATGATTAAACAGATGAATGAGAACTTTTCGCAGTTAATGATAGCTAATAGAGATAGGGGAGGCTTTCCTGGACAACCCGACGCAAACCCCGCGGGGCAAGCCTTTAGTTCGTCATCATGTGACCCGAACCAAATTAGGGGATTGAATGCCATATTTACCCTTAGGTATGGAAAGGAAGTAGATAATAGGGTTCAAAAGCCACCTTCTGATGTGTGTGGTGACCAACCTGTGTGTGATGAGCCCATTGATGAGTTGGTATCTGTTGAGGATGAGCCCTATGAGGAGGAGAGGCCAACTATCTTAGTTGAGCCTCCTAGTGCACAAACCTTACCTAAAGTGACTCATGTGTCTAGTCCTTTACCACCTGTGGCTTACAAGCCTCCCCCACCTTTTCCTCAAAGGTTAAAGTGGAATAAGGACCAGAATTTGTTGGATAAGATTAGCGAAATTTTCTCTCAGGTCAAGGTTAATATTCCCTTGCTAGATACCATTCAACAGTGTCCATCTTATGCTAGGTTCCTTAAAGAGTTGTCCAGTACCAAAAGAGCGACCCAAGTACCTAAAAAGGCCTTTTTGGCCTCCAATGTGAGCTCAGTCCTTGCAAGTCAAGTTCCCGTGAAATATAAAGACCCCGGGTGTCCAACCATTTCCATAACCATAGGGGATAGCCAGATTGATAGAGCTTTACTTGATTTAGGAGCCAGTGTCAACCTTTTGCCCTTGCATGTTTATGAGTCCCTAGGCTTGGGTGAGTTGAAACCCACTAGGATGGTGCTACAGTTAGCTGACCGGTCCACGAAAATTCCAAAGGGGATAGCAGAAGATGTTTTGATCCAAGTAGACACTTTTGTGTTTCCGATAGATTGCGTAGCGTTAGATACCGCGAGAGTCCATAGTACTTGTGATGAGATACCCGTCATCTTAGGCAGACCTTTCCATGCCACATCGAATGCTTGGATTAATTGCAAAAATGGTAGGATGAAGTTAACCTTTGGGAATTTAACCATGAAATTGAATATCTTTGATTCGCAAAATTCCCCTCAGGTTCGGATGAGTACGATAAGCATACTCTTAATTGGGTTAGTGACTTTGTGGTCGATAGTGAGAATGTTGACTCGGTTGATGTGTCATGTGCTGATGAGGAGTGGATTGAATGTTTTGATGTCAGTACTGAAAAGTTTTTCGAGGATAAGGAGTCTAGTGCTAGTTTATTGACCCATCTTGTTGATCTTCACGCTCAATCTCCATGTGTCAATCAATATGAGGATTCATCTATAGCTACTCTTTCTCTTCTGACTCAGGATCTTGATCTTCATGATATATCTGCATGTGAGTATGAGTATTTCACAATGAGTTATGGCCTTGAACATTCCACCATCACCTTCGATAGTGTGCTGAATAATAAGTTTTTGTCTTCCGAGACTCATGGTGATTATGATGATTCTGATTGTGATGAGGATTAAGATGCAACTTCTTGTGGTGTGGGGAAGATTTTTATGTGGTATAACCCAATTTTTCTTTGTCATCCGATGATGAATATGATGAGTTGAATGGAAAGGATGAGTTGGATTACGTACTCGAGGAAAATGGCGATGAGGTGAAGTATGAGGTTACTATGTCGTGTTTTAGTGAAATTGAAATTGCTCCTCCTTTTCCCTCTCGTATGATGTATTTTCCTACATTGCTTTCTTATAAACCTGAGTTTTTGAAGTACTTAGGTCTTTTAGGAGGATACAATTACCTTGTTGATCCTTATAGTGTCTACCTAGAGGATGAGCCTAGGAAAGTTAATTTCATGCATGTATTTCAGTATTTTAATGATAATTCTATGACAATTGATAAACTATGAGAAGCATTAATATTCACTAACGAAGTTTTGAGTTTGTGCTCATATGTTCATCGCTCTGAGATGCATGCAAGGGAGTATGACATGTTACTACGGGCATTGAATGGTTCTAACATGGTGCCTTGCATTTTGAGGGAGGATGGAGTGGCTGATTCTCCATTGGTGCTTAGTAATGTCATCTTGAGATTTCATTATTTGGGTATAATCAGTACCCAACTAGGTAATATCGTTCCTTTTTCTTGACAATATAGTGTGAGTTATCTTTCTTTTCTTCTTTTGTTTTCTTTTTGGTATGTTTCTATTTCTTTTCTTAGGTGTGCTTGTTATTCTCTATTTCTAGTCACAATGAGGACATAGTGTGACCTTTTTGTGTGGGAGTGGGGAGGCATGCATGCCGACTTTATTTTCTTTTCGTGTAGGTAGTTTTTGTGGTTAATCTTTTTAGTTTGTGTGAATTTTTGATTTCCTTTTATTTGTGTTTCTTAGTTAAGATAGGTTGTTAATAGAATTTATGCTTAGAAGGTAAGTGCTTTAGGTTTTAAGGTGATGCATGTTCCAGACGATAGGCGCGGGCGAGTCATGCATGTTACTCGGTCGCGTCGACTTTCAGCCAGGTTTTTCCAGTGCACACAGAAGAGCGGCGCGGGCGAGCCACTTAGATGATTCGACCAAGTCTAACTCAGATCTGCGATTTATCGGGGCTTTTATTATAGTTTTCTCTCACTTATCTCATATTGTCTTTCTTGTTTTCTCTCTCTTTTCACTCACATACGTCCCCCAAACCCTAAACCTTGTGCTCTCACTTCCTTTACTCACTCAGTTCTTCCTTCTCCTTCTCAGATCTGCTCGAATCGTGCTCTAATTGTGTGATTTTTGTGTTGTGCGACTTCCACAAATGCGGTGCAGCTTTTGTTGGGTCCAAGGTGCGAAAACCTCCTCCATTTTTGTTGGGTGTTCGAACAACTCAACAGGGGGTGTTTGGTGTTCTTGTTCTGTGCGAAATTCTCTGTGCTACTTGCTTGGTAGTCGAACAACTCAAGTTCTCAAGGCAGAGTGTGTTTGCTATTTCTTGTTGGTGTGATTTTAGCCTAGCGACAGAAAAATTGGTGTTTCAAGTTTTGGGGTGTTCCATTTTTGCACGCAACTACTCAGCAACTCTCTCCCTTGATGCCTATTTGGAAGGTAACATTCACATTTGGTGCTTAAAGTTCAATTTTTAAGACTAATTTTGGGTGTTACTGTGTAAATCTTCGTAGAAGTTAGAGTTTGAGTGTTGTTATTTGTCTCTGATTGAATATTGCTTGAGTTCATTGATATTGCACCAAGTCACATTATGGTTCGATCTAAACGAGCACGCATCTCTGAGGAGCGATCTCCTTCGCCCCCACCCGAGTCCTCATCGGCTGTAGATAAGGACCGCTACAAAGCACAACCACCCACACTCATTCAAGCTAGTCCAATGGTTAGAATGACATTCTGGGATGAGCACCACAAAGAAAAATATGACATGTATCAACATCGAAATATTTGTGCTCTGGATATTTACGATGAAAACACGGTGAAAAAGGTCTATTGTGGGCCGAGCTTTTAGCATATTATCCGAGTTTTGGGGTGGGGGACATTCATCATGATCAAGGATTCTATCTATGAGCAGCCGGTCCTCGAGTTCTTGAGTTCACTTCAAGATGAGGATGACGGGAAACCAAGTCCTAAGTTTCGGTATAGGGTGGACAACAAGGAGCGGGCTTGCACCGTTCAAGAATTATGCCGCGCGCTTGGTTTACCGGAAGATGGAATCTACTATGAGGAGAACGTTCATTTTGATGAGCAAGCCGCTATGAAGAGCTTAACATGTTGGCGAAGGAAGTACCAACGGTCGCACGCCGAAGACACCTCCTTTTTGACCAAAAATTCCAAGGCTCGGGAATTATGCAATTTGGTCGTGAGGATTTTTCATCAAATAGTTTCGAACTCGGTTTTCAGAAGGGATAATGGGAGGCCCACCGTCAGGAGGGATGACTTGTTTGTCATTTTCAACACCCTCTAAGGGAAAACGGTTAATACAGGGTCATGCATTTTACATTGCTTCAAAGAAATTACCTCTAAGAACCTTTCAACTACGATCGGCAAGGGGCATATCATATGCCACTTCTTGAAGAAACAAAGGTTTAGAGCGTACATAAGCAAGTTTACCCCACGGTATTTTCCCGACTCGATTGACGGTGTGCGATTGCAACGGATGGGCATACTTGAAAAGCACCGCACAAAACACATCTACAAGCACGACTTCGATAGAAATGCAACATCGATTCTTTGGATCATGAGAGGGTCGTGCGTCAGTTAGATGTGACCAATGCACACAAGCCTGGCGTAGCGGGCGCTACGCCTCCAAATCCCTTGTGGTCGATTGCAAGCTCCCAGGAGTCGAAGGGTAGCCCCCGCGACCAAATTCCGTAGCGGGCGCTACGCCCTAAAGGAACCATGTGGCTGAGATAGACCGTCGTCACGGTCACCTTGACCATCGCCAAGGTCAGATTGAAGCCAAATGCCCAAAGAAGGAGTTGCAACCCGAGATGGACCGTGATCACGGTCAACCTGACCGTAGCCACGGTGAGATCACTATCCTGCCCAAGGAAGAGGTTGGCCGAACAAGACCGTGGCCATGGTCTCCCATGACCGTAGCCGCGGCGGTGCGAAGGAGCGAAGAGTTGCCAACCCTAATTCGCCTACACCGTGCCCACGGTGCCTGGGTACCGTGCCCACGGTGCTGCGAAGCGAAGATGATTTTCTCCTGCCTTACGCAAGACCGTGGCCACGGTCACCTTGACCGTACCCACGGTCCCCTGCGGGACACATTTTGTCTGTAGTGTTAAATGATGAGTTTTAAGTAACAACCCGAGTTTCTATATATTGTTTTAAGTCATTTTAGCAGATAGACAATCTTTAATCAGCTTTTACCTAGCTTTTATGATATTTTTAGCCTTCTTTTATCACATTTTAAGCTTTGGATTAGAGAGTTAGTGAAGATCTTTGCTGAGTTTATTAATTCTTGTGTTGGATTTTCTCAAGTTTTATTTCAAGTTTGAAGATTATTATCATATTTGGAGCATTGGAGCATTTATTATTCAGAGTTTTTGCCTCTTTGTCATCAATCAATGAGCATTTCATAACCTTTCTCTCTTTTATTTCATAGTTCATCTATTAATCTCTGTTTTTGCTTTTGTTGCCTTTATTGATTTTGTTGATTGTTTGTTGTTATCTTGTTTATCTTTTTAAGCATGATTAATGTTGTTGATGATTGTATCATGATAGTTAGGATGTTTAGTGGCTAGAACCCTAATGGGTTAGGGAAATATTAAGGGTGTGAATGGGTGATTAGGTTTGGGTTAGCAATATTAGTGAGTAACTAGTTAGGAAATCAACTTCCCAACCCTATCCTTCCCTCAAGTGGGATGTAATTGGGTGTAAAAGCATCCCGAATACATCCAATGCTTGTTGGAAGGTAGGAAATTGGGATAGTTAGTGTTCTAGTTCGCGAAAGCGAATAGAAACTAACTAGGGAATTCTGTTTCATCGACTCCTCGGGTCTGTCTATGGACTTTGGGGAAGTCAATCTGGACTATCCTTGAAAGAGGAAGCCCGATGGGAATTTTCCAACGGAGTTACCATTTGATTTCCCCTTCTCATTATTCTCTTACTGCGAAACCCATTTCCTTATCCCCGTTTGCATCCCGAAAGTCTCCCGACACCCATTGTCTCACCTTTTTGACCGAACTTAGTGTGTTTGTGCTGTTTTTACCTCAAAAATCTATCACCCTTTCTTGATCCTAAACCCTACCTAGAGTCAAGTAATTGCTGTGAAGGCCCCTAGCTCCCTGTGGAAGAACGATATTACCGAGGTCTGACAAACCGCTGTACAACAAAATGGCGCAGTTGCTGGGGAGCAAGCGCCCCTTCTAGTTTTAACTTACTCTACGTGTGTTTGGTTTAGGATGTTTTTACCTTGCTGAGTCGAGTCTAGAGTCCCTAGGGCTACTTACGACGTTTGTTTGTTTAGTACATGCGCGGGAGAGACCTAATACCTCTTGTACCTTTTGACCCTGAAATCGAAAGGACTGTTCGGCGCAACAACGCCGCAAACGCCCGTCGGCGTCTTCTCGAGCGACAACAGCAAGAGGCTATGGTAGAACCTCGTACCCTCCAGTCGTTCGTATCACCTTCGACGGGTACGGGAGGCTCTCCTATTGCTTTGCCCGATCTCCCCAACGGGACTTTCTTCGAGGTCAAGCCGAATTTCCTTCACCTCATTGAGCAATCTAAGTTCCATGGGTTTGACTCGGAGAACCCCATCAACCATATTTCCAACTTCTTGGAGAGATGCGGCATGATCAAAATGCAAGGAGTTTCGGAAGAATACATCCATCTTAAGTTCTTCCCGTTTTCTCTTGCGGGGAAAGCTCGAGGGTGGCTTGATAATTGTAACCCGAACACTTTCCGGACATGGGACGCCCTGAGTCAAGCATTTTTGAGGAGGTTTTTCCCGCCGATGGAGACCGCTCGCCTACGAACGGAGATCATGAACTTTCGACAACAACCAGGCGAGTCTTTGTTCGAAGCTTGGGAGAGATACAAAGGACTTCAACGAGCATGCCCGCACCATAATCTCCCGGTCGCTCTTATTCTACATACTTTCTACAAGGGTCTCTCGATGAATACGAAGCAATCGATCGATAACGCCTCAGGCGGCCTTTTTCTAAGTAAGACCCCCGTCCAAGCCGATGCTCTTTTAGCTCAAATGGCAGAGAATGCTTGCAACTGGGGAAGAAATTCAAGGGAGGTGACAAGTTGTGCTGATAGCGAGAACTTGGGGTATCTTATCAAGGACATGCAAAAGTCAATGCAACAACTTTCTCAGGACATGGCCGAGATGAAGACAACCAAACAACTCAAGCCGATTATGGAGGTTCAATCTTCCATTCCTTCACCTTCGTCCACCTCGGTGTTGCATTGTGAGGTATGTGGGGGAGGACATACAAATTTCGAGTACCAAACAGAGTTAGTATCCAATGAGCAAGTGAATGCTCTATATCGGCAAAACCTATCTTACCGCATCAATGATCCCGTTCGCCCTCAAGGAAACCCATCCTATGTCCCTCCGGGTTTTCCCTACCCTAACCAAGCCTAAAACCATCAACGTCAAAATCAAAACCGCCCCCATCAACAAGCTCCGCCATACCAAAATCAAACCTACCATCAAGTTCCTCAATCCTACCAACAACAACCCCCTCCACAAATGAGCCAAGAGATGGACTTCATGCAAAGATGTATCAAGAATCAAGAGGTTTTCAATGCCGCCCAATTGAAACAGAATGAGGTTCATTATACTAGCGAAAGGATGCTTGAGACCCAATTGGCTCAACTTGCTCAACAAGTCTCCAACTTCCTATCTCAACCTTCATCTTCTCCCAAGGGTCTACCTAGCCAACCCCAACAAAATCCTAAGGGGCACATCAATGCTATCACATTGAGGAGCGGTAAGGAGATCGATGGCCCTAGGATTGTAGTGGAAGATGTCTTGGGTGATAAGGAGGGCGATGTGGTGGATGTTGAGGAAGAGGAGGATTTTATTGAAGAAAGGGAAAGTGAGTTAGTCTTGGGCGAGGGAGTTGGTGAAGTACAAGAGGAAGAATTGAGAGAATCAAGCAAAGAGAGAGAAGAGATGGAGAGATTGAGAAAAGGGAAAGGGAAAATGGCGGAAGAAGAACCAATCCAAGCCATGGAGAAACCAAAGTCCGATGCAAAATTTTCGAAGTTCATTGAGATGCTTAAGAAGCTTCAAGTTAACATCCCATTTCTTGTTGCCATTTCTGAAGTCCCATCCTTCAAGAAACATTTGAAGGAGCTTACGAGTAAGAGGAGAATCCAAGAGAAAGATACCATTCACTTGACGGCGGATTGTAGTGCCATCATCGATAACAAATCACTGGAAAAGCTAGCCGACCCTGGGAGTTTTTCTATTCCATGCACCATCGGTGATATGAGAATTGGTCGTACCTTATGTGATCTAGGAGCAAGTGTGAGTATCATGCCTTACTCAATTTGCAAGAAGTTGAACCTTGATGATCTAGTTCCTACTACTATTAACCTTCAATTGGCCGACCGTTCCGTATGAAGACCCTTGGGGATATTGGAAGATATCCCAGTGCAAGTAGGGCGATTCTTGATCCCTTCTGATTTTGTTATCTTGGAGATGGAGGAGGACAACAACATCCGCATTATTTTGGGAAGGTCGTTCCTTGCTACGGCGGGAGCAATTATTGATGTGAAGAATGGAAGTATGTCATTGAATGTCGGGAATGAAAGTATAATTTTTCAACTCGAGGGGTCTTTGAAAGGTCCTTCATATGGGGATTCATGCTACGTGATTAACATGATGGAATTTCTTGTTGATGAGTATATTGAGGAGTCCCACCTACTTGAGTCTACATGTGATGATCCCTTGGGTGCATGCTTATTGGAATCCTTTCAATTTGAGACCGATGGCACCGACATCACTTTCTTCACCAACCTTCTTGACTATTCACCTATGCTTATGCACGAGGAAATTATTATTGATGAGCCTATTATGGAGTGCACGGAGATTCAAGATGCGATCTTCAAAGGTATATCTTCCTCCCAAGTTCAATCTTCTATTCCTTTAGATCTTAAACCTTTGCCCCATTCCCTCCAATATGCTTACCTGGATGATGAAAAATCTTATCCTGTGATTGTGAATGCAAATCTGAATGATTTTGAATTGTCTAAGTTGCTTGATATGCTTAGGAAGCATAGAGGTGCATTAGGTTACAGGATAGAAGATTTGAAAGGCTTATCCCCGTCCATTTGCATGCATTCGATTGATTTGCTAGAAGATGCCAAGCCTACTAGGCAACCACAACGTAGATTAAATCCTAACATGCAAGAAGTGGTTAAAAAGGAGGTAGTGAAGTTGCTCGCTGCTGGGATCATCTTCCCCATCGCAAATAGCGAATGGGTAAACCCGGTTCAGTGTGTGCCAAAAAAGGGTGGGATGACCATGATTGAAAATGATAAGAAAGAATTGGTAAGTACCCGAACTGTGACTGGTTGGAGAATGTGCATTGATTACCGTCAGCTTAACAAAGTAACGAAGAAGGACCATTTTCCCCTTCCTTTTATTGACCAGATGCTAGAACGGTCGGCGGGTCATTCACATTTTTGCTTCTTAGATGGGTATTCCGGGTTCTTTCAAATCCCAATCCACCCCTCACACCAAGAAAAAACCACCTTTACTTGCCCATACGGGACATTTGCTTACCGTCGCATGCCATTTGGTTTATGTAATGCCCCTGGGACTTTTCAACGTAGTACAATGGCTATTTTTAGCAATTTCATTGAGAAATGCATGGAGGTTTTTATGGATGACTTTTCTGTGTACGGTAATTCTTTTGATGACTGTTTGCTAAACCTGGAAAAGGTATTAACTCGTTGTGAAGAAGTGGATCTAGTACTCAACTGGGAGAAATGCCACTTTATGGTGGAACAAGATATTATTTTGGGTCACTTAATCTCTTCGAAGGGCATCGAGGTGGATAAGGCGAAGGTTGAGGTCATAGAGCGCCTACCACCCCCAGTTTCTGTTAAGGGGGTGCGTAGCTTCCTTGGCCATGCCAGCTTCTATCGCCGGTTCGTCAAGGACTTTTCGAAAATCGCTCGACCTCTAACTGACCTCTTATGCAAAGATGCTCCTTTCATTTTTACTGATGAGTGTCTTGATCGTTTTACAGATTGAAGCAGGCTTTGATTTCCGCCCCGGTGGTTCAACCTCCGGACTTGACACTACCATTTGAGATTATGGCCGACGCCAGTGACTTTGCCGTGGGGGCGTGTTTGACCCAAACAGTGGACAAGAAGCCGAGGGTTATCTATTACGCAAGCCATGCGCTTGATAGTGCCCAAAGAAACTACACCACTATGGAAAAAGAACTTTTGGCAATCGTTTTTGCGCTCAACAAGTTTTGGCAGTACCTTATGCTCTCGAAGGTAGTAGTCTACACGGATCATGCCGCTATCAAATGCTTGATGGGAAGGAAGGAGACAAAGCCGAGGCTAATACGGTGGGTCTTGCTCATGCAAGAATTCAATTTGGAAATCCGTGACAAGGCGGGCACGAAGAATGTCGTGGCCGATCACCTCTCGAGGCTTCTTGTCGACTTGGAGGACACCCAACCGAGTGTTGATGATTTCCCGGACGAGCGACTTTTGGCGATTAGCTCTCATCCTTGGTATGCGGATATTGTGAATTGTTTGGCAAGCGAAGTGATTCCTCAACACTTGAACCATCACCAAAAGAAGAAATTTCTCCACGACATGAAGCATTATTATTGGGATGATCCCTTCCTTTTCCGGCTTTGCAATGACGGGATGTACCGGTGATGTATTCCCGAGAGTGAAGTGCAATTTGTTTTGACTCATTGTCACGAGTTTCCGGTAGGAGGTCACGGTGGCTCCCAAAAGACGGCGGCGAGGGTTCTACAAGCCGGGTATTGGTAGCCAACTCTTTTTCGCGACGCCCATTTGCATGTCAAGCAATGTGATAGATGTCAAAGATCCGGAAACATCTCCCGGAAAAATGAAGCACCATTAAATTATATTCTTGAAGTTGAAGTTTTCGATGTATAGGGGTTAGACTTCATGGGACCTTTCCCGTCATCAAGAGGTTTCCAATACATCCTAGTGGCGGTGGATTATGTCTCAAAGTGGGTCGAAGCCATACCATGCGTGAGGTGCGATGGGAAGTCTGTTTCGAGATTCTTGAAAAAGACCCTGTTTCCAAGATTCGGCATTCCAAGGGTCATCATTAGTGACAACGGTTCCCATTTCATTGAGAAGAAGTTCGAGTCTCTTTTGGCAAAGTACGGCATAAATCATAAGAAGGGACTACCTTATCGTCCACAAACACAAGGTCAAGTAGAAATCTCAAACCGTACCATCAAGGAGATCTTAGAAAAGACGGTCAACTCTTCGAGGAAAGATTAGGCAGAAAAGTTGGACGAAGTTTTGTGGGCATACCGCACCGCCTACAAGATTCCGATCGGTACTACTTCCTACCGTCTTGTCTATGGGAAGGCGTGTCACTTTCCCGTGGAGCTTGAGCATAAAACCATGTGGGCAATCAAGAAGTTGAACTTCGATCTTAAGGCGGCCGGAAGTAGTCGGTTATTTCAACTAGAAGAACTTGAGGAGTTGAGGCATCATGCATATGAGAACAACAAGATCTGCAAAGAAAGAACCAAAGCATGGCACGACAAGAGGTTGAACCGACGCGAGTTTGTGGTAGGCGATAGGGTTCTCATCTTCAACTCGAGGCTAAAGTTATTCTCCGGGAAATTGAGATCACGATGGTCCGGTCCATTCGAAATTGTGAAAATTCACCCCACCGGAGTGGTTGAATTGAAGGATGCACAAGGGAAGTGTTTCAAAGAAAACTCATCAAAGCTTAAACCATACATCATGGGCGAGGAATATGCCGGGACAGTTGTGGTGTATCTCGCGAATTTTGAGGATTGAAAAGCATCGGGAAAGGTCGAGCTAGGACCTACAAAAACAAGCACTCGGGAGAGGTATGACTTACTTCCCCTTCTTTTAATGTTTTTTTTCATTTTCTTCCATTTTATTTCCCTTATTTTTAGCATTTTCTTTTTCCTTAGTGGTTTTGAAAAATTTGAGAAAAAGAAAGAGAAAATAGAAAAATTAGAAAAACTGAGAAAGAAAATTAGAAAAGATTGAAAAGAAGAAAAAAATCGAGAGCTAGAGTGAAAATAAAGAGAGGTTCTATGAGGGTCGAGATTTGAATGTGATTTTTTGAGTGATGGGAAAGTACCCTTGAATGATAAATTGAGTGAGGAAGTCAAATGAGTGGATGATAAGAGGGTAGATTTTAGGACTTAACGTGTTTTTCCAAGTTTTAAGCCTTGTAGGTGCAATAGCTGGGCCGAAAGGGACCGTGCCCATGGTCAGCATTTGCAAAAGTGTTCCCAGTTTTTCTCCGGCCGAAGTGGACCGTGACCATGGTGGGTTTCACCGCAGCCACGGTCACATCGCAACAATTTCTTGGAAAATAGTCTTCCCGAAGATCACCGTGACCACGGTGAATGCCGTAGCCACGGTCACCACCCTGCATTTTCCCCTCTTTTTCCTCAACCCGAGCCGCACCGTGCCCACGGTCAAATCGACCGTGGCCACGGTGAGTCGAAACTGTGAACTTTGTCGGGGGTTTATTTCTCATTTTCCCTCATTTCTCTTTCATTTCCTTCCATTCCCTAACACTCGAAAATTCTCCCCCAACCCTAAAACCCTAAATCCTTGCAAAATTTTCCCAAATCCATCACAAAATCGCTCCTTTCTCCCCATTTTCTTGCTCGTTCGTGTCCTAGCCGTGCCGTTGCTGTGTTTTCTCGCCATTTTCGGGGCTCTTCAAGGGAATTTTCTAGGTTTGAGCTGTTGTGGGGGCTCGAAATCATCACCATTTCTCTTCCGACACTTCAACTCAGGTATTTCTTGTTCATTGGTGCATCAATTCTCAATTCTCCTTGCTATTTGGGTCGATTGTTGCATGTTTTCTTGTGGGTTTGATTTGAACGAGTTTAGTTGAGATTGGTGTTCGATTTTCATAGCTATTTTGGTTGTTTGGAACGATTTTTGTGGGTGTTGGGCGGACGAATTTGGTTGAGTTGGGGTTGAATTTTTCGTGGCTATTTCTGAAGTTGGGAGTGTTATTGGTGAATTTCTTGGTCGGGATTTCGTGATTGCTCGGGATTTTGGATAGTGTTGTTCTTGTGTTTCGTGTGGTAGTTGTTTGTTTTTCAGTGCCTTTGATGGGTCGAGCAAAACGTGCCCGGACCGAGCCGGAACCAACCCTTGTCCCATCAACCTTTGCCGAGCCCGAAAAAACCCGGTACAAGGGTCAACCGGCCTCGATCATTCAATGTGACCTAAAGGTTAAGGTTACCTTCCAGGACGATATGCACAAGGCGAGGTATGAGCGGCTCAAGAAGCGGAAGATTTGTGCTCCGGACCTCTATCATGAAGAGACGACCAAGGATATATTTTGTAAACCGAGCATGGATTTCTTCATCAAAACCATGGGTTGCGAGGTCTTCGCCACCATCAATGAGCCGATTATCGAACAACCGGTGCTCGAGTTCCTTAGTTCCTTGGTTGTACAGGAAGACGGCAAATCCAACGCCTCTTTCTCGTACATCGTGCACAAAAAGGAGGTCCAATGCACGGTTAAGGATCTTTGCAAAGAGTTAGGCCTACCCGAGGACGGAATCTTCTATGGCGAGGTTGTTAACTTTGATAAAAAAAGGCTATGCGAGACCTCACTTGCTGGAGGAGGCGCTATCCCAAGGTTCGAACCCAACCAGCGCAGTTCTATTGCCCAAGAAACTCCAAGGCCTAGGATTTTTGTAACCTCAGCGTCCGTTTCTTCCACCGCATCATCTCAAACTCTGTTTTCGGCCGTGATGTCGGGCGATCATGCATCCGGAAGGACGACCTCTTCGTCCTCTACAATGCCATTAACGGTCGCCAAGTCATCACCGGCTCCTGCATCCTCCATTGTCTCCGGGAAATAAGCCTCGAAACCCGGAGCATGACCATTGGTATGAGTCACATCATCACCCATCTTCTACGGAAACAAGGGTTCGAGTCTTACCTCAACAAGTGGACTCCACGGTTTTTCCCCGATCCTATCGACGGTGTTCGTCTTCGAAAGATGGAATTCTTGGAGAAAAACAAGATGCGAACATTCTACCGTCATGGGAACGAGCCCCATAGCGTCGTCGTTCATTTGGGTGACGACAATGCCGAGAAACGTCTAGATGTCACCGACCAACGCAATTGGTCGTGTGGCCAAACTTATGGGGATCGTTTTGCGGTGGGTGGTCCCGGGGAGGCTGAGGAGGAAGGTGAAGAAGAAGCTGAGGAAGAGGAAGAAGAGGAGGAAGAAGAGGGTGAACAAGCACAAGGAGAAGAAGACGAGCCGAGTCAAGTGCAGGACGCCGCTCTTGAACGTATCAGCGAGCAACTCCAGGAGCTTCATGATGAATTTCAAGAACAACGGGAGCTCATCCAAAACCAACAGACGTTGATTGAGAACTTGCAGGGGTTGATCGAGACCCAACAAGAGATGCTTGCTAGCATCCAATCGCAACTCCAACCCCATCATCCTCCGGGAGGGTCCGCCAGACGTTTGTGCATTCACCCCTTTGACCTTTATCATCGCTTTTATTTACTTTATCTTGTGAAGTATAAGTGTGGGGGGTGCTTCTTCGGGGTTTGGATTCGATGTCTAATGGTTTTGATGTGTTGATCTCTCGGGTTTCATTTGGCATGAGTTAGCATATTTTGGTGTTGTTTGGATGGGTTGCTCGGGTTTGCCATGTGTTGTTGGTCTTTTGTTGTTGCCGAGTTGTCTTTTGGGTTGAATTGATGGTGATTGATAGTTGCTTTGCTTCTGTGGGGCTGGGAAGTTTGTTTAAGCTTGTCTTGATTGTATTTTGATCACTGATGGTTTGTAAATGAATATTGTAGTGATGAATGCAATGAATCAGTCATTTCGGTTGGTATGTATGGAGTTTCCCCCTTATTTCCCGCCTCAATGAATGAGATTCGGGGATAAGGTAAGTCATTGGCAATGTAAATTTTGTTAATAGTTTTGTTTTTATCTTTTTAGTCTTTCATTTTAGTTTTCCTTTCTTTTGTTTTTGGTCTCGCATGCGAGTTATATCAATTGTAAGTCGTCTTTTACTCTAACATTGTTATGATTCACTCGAACGACGACTCTGGATCGCTGTTTTAACGCTTATGAAGAGCTTGAGGTAATATCTCTCCACCTTACTCTTTTTACGTGATGTTCTATTATGATCCGTCGCATGCTTGGTTTTCTTTTGGGTGGCGAACCCCTTTGAATGTTTGTGTCGGGATTTATATTGCTGTTAGAGCCGTGTGGGCTCGGGTCGCCACCATTTCTACTTGCTAGTTGTTTTTGTTTGTGTTTTGTAAGTTCTCTACCATTTTCATGTGACACCTTCCCACAATGAGGACATTGTAGAGTTTTAAGTGTGGGGGGGGGGGGGGGGGAGATATTCTGCTTCAAGGGTAGATCACCTAGTCTTTTTGTTCCTTGTTTTCCTAGTTTTTGCTAAAATTTGAAAATTTTTGTGTGAAAAAGGAGAAAAAAGGGAGTGAAAACCTTTTCGTTTTTCTTTTCATTTTGTTTTTGTTTTGCTTTGTTTCCTGGATCTCGTTTTCGGAGTTGACAAGCCGTTCTTAAACTTCTTTAAAAGTAACCAGTTGGAGCATTTTCGACCCTAATTCGGGTTCTAGTCGAGACTTACCCTTAATAAACTCCTTCATCAAGTGTTTTGTTTCTCGTTTAGCAAAAGCAAAAAAAAAATGCAAAAAGAAAAGAAAAGAAGGAAAAGCTTTCTTAAGATACAATAACCTGAATAAGTGGAGTGTGTCGCTGTAGACATTAACCACCCACACTTAGCCAACCTACACGGGCCCGGTATTCGTGGTACGACATGGATACCCGTTAACCCTCCTCCCATATCGCTTTGCGACGGAGAGGCGAATGGAAAAGACCGTGTTGGAGGGTATACCCCTTATATGGGTCGTCTAATTCCCGAAAGTAAGGCTAATACCGACTTTTAAAAACCAAAAAGAAAAAAAAAAGAGAAAAAGAAAAGCAATTTTCGTTGGTAATTCCAACTCAAAAAGAAAGAAAAGAAAAAGTTTTTGCTTCTTAAAAGAGTGGGGCCTCCCCTTGCATCACCTACGGCCCTCACCAAGCCAAGGGCGACCAAATGCGAGGGAAGGAAACGCTTCTCTTAGTTGTTTCGTTGTTTTCAAATTCGGACGCGAGTTTTTAGAGTCTTTTGGTTCCCGTTAAAACCTTTTCATGTGGGGTTTCGCTCGGTAAAAGGTGTTGGGAGTTGAAAAATCTTTAAGATCGACCTTTATCTGAGTTTGGTGTTGTGAGATGCTCCTAACGGTTACTTTCGGAGGTTTAATCGCGTTTTCTTAGTTTGGATTGCGAGATCTTGAGAATCAAAGCCTTTGTTTTTCTTTCCTTGTGTTTTCCTCGGTTTTGTTTTTCGCTTTCCCTCTCTCCTTTTTCTTTGGCTTTTGTGGGTACAGCCGCTACAAACCCTCACGAGTCCATCTCGTCCACCCGGGCTGCCGGCGAGTTCAAAGGGCTTGATGCATACGCTAAATGCACCCGTTTCTCTCCCACGACAGAGGAGTTAGTGTTAGTTAGTTAGTTTTTTGTTTTGTTTTGCTCGGGACGAGCAAAAGTTTAAGTGTGGGGGTTGTTTAGACCCGTTTTCGCATCTAAATACCGCCTAAATCCTTAGGCTTTTTACTTGTCTCGTAACTCGTTTTAATAACTTTTAATGCGTTTTGTTTATTTTTGTAGTTTCCAAAGGTTTTACTCAAAACGATGCTAAATGGGCTATTTTTGCACCAATCTTGGGAATCCCGATATGCCCTAAGATTCCTCGAGCCCTGGTCGTGTCAAAGGTAGCGGAGACGGAAGGGCCAAACATGTCAGAAGCGCGGAAACGCAAGCATCGGGTCGAAGAGCACAAAAGGGTAGCCCCCGCCACGCCTCCAAATCCCTTATGGTCGATCGCAAGCTCCCAGGCGTCGAAGGGTAGGCCCCGCGACCAAATTCCGTAGCGGGCGCTACGCCCTGAAGGAACCATGTGGCCGAGATAGACTGTGGTCACGGTCACCTTGACCGTAGCCACGGTCAGATTGAAGCCAAATGCCCAAAGAAGGAGTTGCAACCCTAGATGGACCGTGGTCACGGTCAACCTGACCGTAGCCACTGTGAGATCATTGGCCTGCCCAAGGAAGAGGTTGGCCGAACAAGACCGTGGCAACGGTTTCCCATGACCGTAGCCACTGCGGTGTGAAGGAGCGAAGAGTTGCCAACCCTAAATCGCCTACTCCGTGCCCACGGTGCTGCGATGCGAAGATGATTTTCTTCTGCCTTACGCAAGACCGTGGCCACGATCACCTGTTAAATGATGAGTTTTGAGTAACAACCTGAGTTTCTATATATTGTTTTAAGTCATTTTAGCAGATAGACAATCTTTAATCAGCTTTTACCTAGCTTTTATGATATTTTTAGCCTTCTTTTATCACATTTTAAGCTTTGGATTAGAGAGTTAGTGAAGATCTTTGCTGAGTTTATTGATTCTTGTGTTGGATTCCCTCAAGTTTTATTTCAAGTTTGAAGATTATTTTCATATTTGGAGCATTGGAGCATTTATTATTCAGAGTTTTTGCCTCTTTGTCATCAATCAATGAGCATTTCTTAACCTTTCTCTCTTTTATTTCATAGTTCATCTATTAATCTCTGTTTTTGTTTTTGTTGCCTTTATTGATTTTATTGATTGTTTGTTGTTATCTTGTTTATCTTTTTAAGCATGATTAATGTTGTTGATGATTGTATCATGATAGTTAGGATGTTTAGTGGCTAGAACCCTAATGGGTTAGGGAGATATTAAGGGTGTGAATGTGTGATTAGGTTTGGGTTAGCAATATTAGTGAGTAACTAGTTAGGAAATCAACTTCCCAACCCTATCATTCCCTCAAGTGGGATGTAATTGGGTGCGAAAGCATCCCGAATACATCCAATGCTTGTTGGAAGGTAGGAAATTGGGATAGTTAGTGTTCTAGTTCGCGAAAGCGAATAGAAACTAACTACGCAATTCCGTTTCATCGACTCCCCGGGTCTGTCTATGAACTTTGGGGAAGTCAATCCGGACTATCCTTGAAAGAGGAAGCCCGGTGGGTATTTTCCAACAGAGTTACCATTTGATTTCCCCTTCTCGTTACTCTCTTGCTGCGAAACTCATTTCCTTATCCCCGTTTGCACCCCGAAAGTCTCCCGACACCCATTGTCTCACCTTTTTGACCGAACTTAGTGTGTTTGTGCTGTTTTTACCTCAAAAATCTATCACCCTTTCTTGATCCTAAACCCTACCTAGAGTCAAGTAATTGCTTTGAAGGGCCCTAGCTCCCTCTGGAAGAACGATATTATCGAGATCTGACAAACCGCTGTACAACAGTTGGGAATGATTGTCGTTGTAAGCTTGAGCATCATGAACTTCGGTTGAGTGGTGGAGGTTGTATGGTTTGCGTTTGGGTTTTCTCATTCGAAGGACCGGGTTGTTGGCGAGATATTTCACCCTCAATTCCCGCCTCATATAATGAGATTCGGGGTTGTGGTTAGTCATTGATCATGTACATATTGTAAATATTTTGAGTTTTCTTTAATTAGGTAGTCCTTCCTTGTCTTGTACATAGTTTGTTTATCCTTTTAATCTAGCATGAAAACATTTCACACATAGTACGTTTTCGTTGATTGTCTCTAACCTATGGTGTTATGTTCGTGGATCGCGAATTGGGTATGCGTTTATTAAAGTCCTTCAGGTAACTTCATTTCGCCCTCTCTTCATGTGAATATATCATTGATCCATGATGCATGCTTGATTTTCTTTTTGGGTGGCAAACCCCTTGAGTGTGAATGTTGGATATATATTGTTGTTGGAGCCGTGTAGGCTCGGGTCGCCACCATTTTGTTTGTTATGTGTTTGTTTGTGTGTTTTTAGCTTTTCTACCTTATTTGTGACACCCTTCTTCTCACAATGGGACATTGTGAAGTTTTGTGTGGGAGTGGGGGGTGATACTTCCATTTGTCATAGGTAGATCACCTAGTTTTTGAGTCTTTTTTTTTTGTTTTTCGTAGTTTGTATCGAAAAATTTGAAAATATTTGTGTGAAAAAGGAGAAAAAGGGAGTGAAAAGCCTTAAAAGTTTTCGCTTTTCGTTTTGTTTTTGTTTTTGCTTTGTTTCTTGGATTTTGTTGTCTAAATTAGGAAGTCGTTGTTAATCTTGTTTAAAAGAAATCGGTTTGAGCATTTTCGACCCTACCTTGGGCGATTGTCATGACTTACCTAAATAGATTCCCTTCATTGAGTGTCTAGCGAGATCCCTGATTATTTTCACGTTCTTGTTGAAACTGGGAGATTCTAGGGATTCATATCCGAGCTTGTTTTCAAAAAAGAAAAGAAAGAAAAAGAAGAAAAAACAAGAGCAAAAAGAGAGAAAAAGAAAGTAAAGTTAAACAATTGAATTAACTGGGGCGTGTCGGTCGAATGACACTAACCACCATACAATTAGTCAACCTACACGGGACTGGTATTAGCGGTACGACGCTATTACCCCTTAAGCCTCCTTCTATATCATTCGCGACGAAGAGGTGTATGGAAAAGACTGTGTTGGGAGGGTAAACTCCATTTTGGGCCGTTCCAATTCCCGAAAATAAGGCTAACACCGGCCAATAAAATAAAAATAAAATAAAATAATTTTGTTGGGAATACCCAACCCAAAAAGAAAGTTAAGTGTTAATAAAGTGAGGGGCCTTTCCTTGCATCACCTGCTGCCCTCACCAAGCCAAGGGCGACCAAATGCGGGGGAGAGCAACTCTTTGTTTATTTTTTGTTGTTCGCTTTGTCTTAAGCTCGGGTGTGAGTCCTTGTGGTCTATCAGAATCAGTTAGAACCCACCAGCACTTACGCACATGAGGTTTAGCTTGGCATGAGGTCTAGGGGGTCGAAAACCTTTAAGATTGGAAATCGCTTGGGTTAGGTGTTTGTGAGATCCTCATAACGGTTCCTTTTGGAGGATTAATATCGTTTTCCTAATTGGGATTACATGATTCTTGAATGAGCAGTTTTATTTTCTTTCTTTTCAAACTTGTTTTGTTTTTCACTTTCCTTCTCTTCTTTTTCTTTAGCTTTTGTGGGTATAGTTGCTATAAACCCTCACGAGACCTACCTCGTCCACCCGGGCTACTAGGGGGTTTAAAGGGCTTGATGCATGTGTTAAATGTATCCGCGATTCCTGCGAAAGTGAGTTAGGGTTTTTAGTTTCTTTTTCTAGTCCTTTTCTTTGTTTTAGTTTGCTCGGAGTGAGCAAACCCTTGTGTTGGAGTGTTGTTCGGTCTCGTTCCGAGCTTAATTTTATCTCTTTTATAGGGTGTTTGTGTTTATTTTAGCCCTTGTATATATATTAGATATAATGATTTTGTGTTTTGTAGGAAAATAAGGAGTTAGAAGAAGTTTGGGCTTAATTGAGGGTTTTTAGGGAATCCCGAGCGATTTCCCGAGTCAACCCGAGCCGAGACCCGAGACGAAACCGGCCCCGAAATCCAATCCTATTTTCTGGCTCAAAACAGGGCAATCTGGCCAGAACAGGGGTCGCGCCCGTTACCAAAACGGTCGCGCTCGCGACCTGGTGCTGAGAGACGGTGAATGACGACGGCAGAGGCGGGACTCGCCCGTCCAGACGACTTGCCCGAGTCGCGCGCCTGTCGCGTCCGTGACGTCTGGAGAATGCTGACGGACGAATCTGGGCAGACAATGGACTCGCCCGCGCCACATTCCGACTCGCCCGAGTTACCCGATTCTGCGGAAACTGCTACGCGCGTGCTGCGATTAAAATCTTAGGGTTTTGGGTTTCGTTTCTCCTTCTTCTATAAATACCAAATATAATTCAGACCTAATCATCTAAGTTTTATCAAGTAGTCTAGGTAGTTTAGGAGTAGGATTAGATTAGATTTAATTACTTTCTTTAATTGCTTTCTTTAATTGCTTTCTTTAATTGTTCTTCAAGTTTTCTCCATTGTTCTTCAAGCTTTCTTCAAGTTTTCTTGCAAATGTTATCAAAACTCTTCTTTCAAGCATTCTTATTGAAGTTTTACAAGCTTTCTCTCTCTCTCTCTCTCTCTCTCTCTCTCTCTCTCTCTCTCTCTCTCTCTCTCTATTCTCCATTGATGTTGATTTCAAAAGCTTTCTAGGGTTAGCCACATCAAATCCACTTTTTAGTGTGGAGGAGGGTCAAGGGTTACAAATTCTACTTACTAGTGAGAACTTGGGGGATCCTTGTTAATCCAATCCACAATTTCTTGTTTGTTCGGCGGAAATTGCAAAGGTAGATTGAAGATTAGAAGATTTTGTTCATCAAAGGTAGAAATTCTGTCCAAATTTCATTGTTCATGCTAGTTCTTCATTCAAGCTTTTAAGTGCTTTCTTAATTTCATGCTTATTTGATTTCATGCTTTTTATTGCTTTCTTGATTCATGCCTAGGTTAGATTTAATTTCTTTATTTACAAACTTTACCGCTTTCCGCATTGAGAAAACCCAAACACAAACCGATTACCTTAATCAAGCCTAAACACCCATCCTCGTGGACTCACAACCCTTTCCTAAAAACCACAAAAATTACAATTGAACAGCTCGCGTTGTATGCTAAGCCAGTGACGGATGACGATGACCAGAAAGACGTCAAGCCCGTGACGGTGTGTGGCTCGACCGCAACTGTCGGAGCTGCGGAAACCTGATGCACGTGTGCTGTGATTATTTTTTTTTAGGGTTTTAGATGTTTTCTTCCATTCTATAAATATGCACATGTATTCAGCACTATTATCAAGTATCTAGGTAGTTTAGGAGTAGGATTATAATAGAATATGACTTAATTGCCTTCCTTTACCTTGCTTTAATCCTTTAATTGTTCTTAAAGTTTTCTTCATTTTTCTTCAAGCTTTCTTCAAGTTTTCTTGCAATTTGTATTCAACTCTTCTTCAAGAATTCTCATTCAAGAAATTTACAAAGCTTTCTCTCTCCCTCTCTCTCTCGTTCTCTCTCTTTGGTTGCCATTGATGTTTGATTTCAAATCTTTCTAGGGCTAATCTCATCACAATCCACATTAAGTGGGGAGGAGGGTCAAGGGTTACCAATTCTACTTTCTAGTGAGAATTTGGGGATCCTTCGTAATCCAATCTACAATTTCTTGTTTGTTCCGGGGAAATCCAAGTGTAGATTGAAGATTTATTGAAGATTGTTCATCAAAGGTATAATTTCTTGTCCCTAATTTTATTGTTCATTCTAGTTTTCATTAATTGCTCTTGCTTGCTTAATTTGATTTCATGCTTTTATTGCTTTCTTTGATTCCATGTCTAGGTTAATTTAATTGCTTTCCCTTTACATAATTTATCGTTTTCCGCATTGAGAAAATCCTCAAACACAAATTGATTCTCTTAATCAAGCCTAACACCCATCCTCGTGGACCGACAACCCTACTAAAAACCACAAAAATTACAGCCGAACAATGGCACTGTTGCCGGGGATGACGTTATTTGGCAGATTAGGTTATCGGTTTCCGTGTATATAGTTTATTGCTTTCTTGATTATGCTAGAAAAATGTAGAACAAAAATTAGAATATCGAAAAAAAAAAGAAAAAAAAAGAGAAAAGAAAAATAGAGAGTTATGGCTAGTCCCCGATTCCCCCAATTTGATCATGAAGCATTTTGGAAATATTTTGCTAGATTACATGAATACCGTGCTCAATGTGAATTGCATGGTATCTTTTATGATACATTGGATGTATTGGGCAATGTTTATGAGGGTATAAATTTTGAAACTCATAATCTCTTCAATTTTTATGTGTTTTCTAATTTAGATGAAGATGTTGCTTGAGAATTTATTGAATGGTTGTCCAGGGATACGAATGAGCTTAAGCAAAAAAATCCTATTCCTAGTGTCCAACCTTCTTATTATGCACCACCCTCCGAGACTTTAGCCATACCATATCAAGAATGCCCCCAAAATCTTTATGATCAATCTAGTGGTGGGGAATATATGGAAAATTATTGTGAGACCTTGCCTGAACAATCATGTGAATACCCCGTGTATGTTGATGATCAACTTTATGGTGGGGGTTATGTGGAAAATTTTTATGATCTTTCCCAAAGTGCTATGGTTATGTCTCATCCTTTGTGCGTGCATTGTGAATCTCCATATCATGCTTCCGGATCTTGTTTGGACGTTAAACTAGATAAAATTCGTGTTGGACTAGATGGTTTACAAGATGAGATGCATGAGAAATTGAATAAATGCATGGAAGAAATTGAACAAGTGCTTAAAACTAGGGTATAAACTTTTCTTTCACAAAAGGGTGCTCCGAAGTTGAAGTAGATCATTCGTCATCTTTGAGTCATGAAATGCATGTTGATTCTTCTGTGTATGATCAGGATGATAACTACTATAACCAACCATGCCTTGGACTACTTAGCGATTCCTTAGCTCTAGCTGCACCTAATGAGCATGAGGAACATGTTGATTCTATATGTGTTGATGAAGAACTTGATGAAAACATGTTAGATGATGAACCATTGTCCACACCATTGTCCATGATTTTGTTTGAAGAAAAAGTTGAGTCTATTGAATCTCGTGATGTAATTAAACTTGAACTTGTTAAGAGCGAATTTGAATTTGTTGTGATTGAATGTATGCTTGATACCTATTTGTTCACTTTCATTGAGGGTCGTTGTATTAATGAGGCATTAGCTACCCTTGCATATAAATCCATTGAGAAATCTTGTGATGATGAGTTTAATTGTTTGGGGAATGATCGTGATTGTTTGAACTTGCATGGTTGTTGACAATGATGTTTTTGATGATGATATGCTTTATGAGTCATTCACGATCAGTTATGACCCGAAGCCTTCCACTTTCACTGGAGCGTGGCGTGATGGGAAAGATTGATGGACTAGCTTGAGAGACTTGATTCACAATCTATTAAGAGCTTGATCACCCAAAAGAGTTGGATATGACTTTGGATAAAGGAGATTCCACCACCAAAGCCTAGCATCCCACCATGACCATCATAAAGGAAGAATCCACCAAATGATCAATAAAGAGAAGACTTGCAAACACCACCATTAATCAATGGATAAAGTAAGGCAAGATTTTGAGAGGAAAGGGAGCAACCCTAATCCATGCATAAGCATATTCATTTAATCAGTCAAAAAGTGTCTGGAGAAGTATAATAACAAGCTATTTATACTAAACTCAAAATTAAGCCAGCGTAAAAAAGGTGTCTTCCAGAACGCCGGCTCGGGCGAGCAGAAGGACGGCTCAGGCGAGCAGGCCTTCTATCTGTCGTCAGTTGTCGGCAGGTCGCGTGCGCAGCATCTCCGGCAGAAGTTCAGCTCGGGCGAGCAGGAGGAAGGCTCGGGCGAGCAGGTCTTCTGGCAGCGTGGTTGGGCGCACGATGACAGCCTGACAGGAACGTTGCTCGGGCGAGCAAAAGGAACAGCTCGGGCGAGCAGGCCCCCTGGCGCCCAGTTCACGCTCGGCAGAAGCATTGCTCGGGCGAGCCAGGGGCTGGCTCGGTCGAGCAAGCTCTCTGATGGCCATGGTTTTATTAATCCGGGGTTTTAAACACTCGCACTCGATACCTTCTATGCTCTAGTCTCGAGACGGCGGTCGATCCCAGGCCTCGGGTCGGTGTTGTGGCGGGCCTCCCTAAGGAGCCGGCCCATCCATCGGATGGCCGAGACTAGCCTCCCAGCTCCCGAAGTGACCGGAAATTGCAACTCGAGGCTCGAGTTGGACGAAGCGGTTCGCTTGGCGGTGGCCACCAGAGAGGAGAAAGGAACCCGGACCTCTTCATCCTCCCCTTCTTGAAGAGGATTTGCCCTCAAATCCACGTCGGGTTCAACATCCTTAATGTAGGGTGAGAGGTCCCCGATGTTGAAGGTTGATGAAACACCGATGTCTCCCGGAAGATCAAGCTTGTAGGCATTGTCATTTATCTTGGCCAAAACTTTGAACGGCCCCTCACTTCGTGGCTTTAGCTTATTACTCCTCCGGGATGGAAACCGTTCCCTCCTTAGATGTAGCCAAACCAAGTCTCCGGGCTTGAACGTGATATCACGGCGATGCTTGTTGGCTCGGACCTTATAAAGTTCATTGGTGCGCTCGATCTTTTCCCGAATTTGTCGGTGGAGCTTCTGGATCTCAGCGGCCTTCTCACTTGCTTCAAAGCTAACCCTCAACTCTAGAGGAAGAGGAAGGAGCTCGATAGGAGTTATGGGATTGATACCATAGCAAGTCTGAAAGGGCGAATGACCCGCAGCAAGAGAGGGGGACCGATTATAGGCAAACTCGTCGTGACATAACTTGGCATCCCAATCTCGTAGACTCCGACTCACAAGACCACGAAGTATTGTAATGAGTGTCTTGTTAGTTACCTCAGTTTGGCCGTCTGTTTGAGGATGATGCGATGTGCTAAATAAAAGCTTCGTTCCCAAGAGCTTCCACAAAGACCTCCAAAAGTGACCCATGAATTTAGTATCACGATCCGACACAATAGTCCTCGGGACACCATGCAAGCGCACCACCTCTCGGAATAAAAGGATGGCAATATGTGTGGCGTCATCGGTTTTCTCGCAGGCAATGAAATGCGCCATTTTAGAAAAGCGGTCAACGACGACTAGGATTGCATCTTTGCCACGCACATCGCCTCCCATCTTCGGCCAATAAAAGTGTTCCTTTAACATGTCGATGGTCTTATTGATACCGAAATGACCGGCAAGTCCACCTCCATGAACCTCCCGCACTAGAAGCTTCCTCAACGGACATTTTGGAACGCACAATTTATTGCCCTTGAAGATAAATCCATCCTGCAGCAAATACGGTCCATCACCACCACCGAGGTGTGATTTAAAGTCATCATCCTCCTTATAAAACTCCTTCAAGTGCTGGAACCCAAGTACCCTCGCCTCAACTACGGAAAGAAGAGAGTATCTCCTCGAAAGCGCATCGGCGACCACATTTATACTCCCCTTCTTGTGTTTCGCTACAAAATTAAATCCTTGAAGGAACTCAACCCAATTAGCATGCCGGGAGCTAAGCTTGTGTTGTCCATTCAAATATTTGAGCGCCTCGTAGTGCGAATGAAGGACAAAGCGGCTCGGCCTCAAATAGTGTGACCAATGATCTAGAGCCCGAGAGCATAAAACTCCTTATCATACGTGGAATAGTTCCTCCTTGAACCACTGAGTTTCTCACTGAAATAAGCGATAGGACGTTGGTTTTGCATCAACACGCCCCAATGCCTACACCACTAGCATCGCAATCAACTTCAAGGCTTGTGTGAAATCGGAGAGCAAGTACCGAGCCTCACAAAGTTGTGACTTCACTTCTCTAAAGCTCCTTGGGCCGCTCGGTCCACTCAAAGGCGCCTTCTTCATGCACTCGGTAATGGGAGCGGTAAGGTACTAAAGCCCTTTATGAACCGACGGTAGAAACGAAGCAAGACCGTGGAAGCTCCTCACCTCCGTGATAGTAAAGGAGAGGGCCGAAGCGGATGGCCTCCACCTTCGAAGGGTCCATAGAAATACCCGTGCCGGAAACAATATACCCAAGAAAGGTGACTTGGGGAGTGCAAAATTCGCACTTCTCCAGTTTACCATAAAGCTGTTGTTGCCGCAAAACCTCGAACACCCGCTCCAAATGCATAATATGCTCCGCTTCACTCCTCGAGTAAACTAGAATATCATCGAAATAAACCACGACGAATTTACCAATAAAGGGTCTCAACATCTCATTCATAAGACGCATGAATGTGCTCGGGGCGTTGGAAAGCCCAAATGGCATGACAAGCCACTCATATAATCCCCCTTTTGTCTTGAGCATCTTCTCATCGCCTTCCTTCATACGGATTTGATGATAGCCACTCCGTAGGTCAATCTTGGAGAAAATACAGGAGCCATGTAGTTCATCGAGCATGTCGTCAAGCCTCGGTATAGGGTACCGATACTTGATGGTAATATTGTTGATGGCTCGGCTATCTACACACATCCTGAAAGTACAATCTTTCTTCGGAACCAGGAGGGCCGGGACGGAGCACGGATTCATACTCTCTCGAACATAGCCTCGTGAAATAAGCTCGTCAACCTGTCTTTGTAACTCCCTTGTCTCTTGCGGGTTGCACCGATATGCCGCCTTGTTTGGAAGTGGAGCGCCGGGAATAAGATCGATCTGATGCTCAATACCTCGGATAGGAGGTAGACCCGGTGGGAGCTCTTCGGGGAATACATCTCCAAATTCAGCAAGGAGGGGGGCAACGAGAGGGTGTTTAGGTTTCACTTCCTCACATGTGTTCGCCTCTAAGAGGAGCAAGGCAAACATGGCCTTCCCCTTGCTTAGGGCTCGCTCGACCCGTGTCTCACTCAAGTGTTTGGGCTCCTCACTTCCCGCCCCAGGTTTAGGTGGTGATATTTCATGTGGTGCTAGTGGAAGGAGTTTAACCCTCTTGCCCTCGTGGATAAAGGAGTAAGTATTCTTCGATCTGTCATGAGTGGTTTTCTTGTCAAATTGCCACGGTCGACCCAACAATATGTGACACGCGCTCATGGGGACAACATCACAAACAATAGAGTCCTTGTAGTTAGTGCCAAAGGTTAAATTCACTAAGACACGATTTGTTACCTTAATGTCGTCGCGGTCATTGAGCCATTTCAGCGAATAGGGACGGGGATGTGGCAATAGGGGTAATCCCAGTTTGTCAACCATATAGGTAGAGGCCACATTAGTACAGCTTCCTCCGTCGATGATGAGCTCGCACACCTTGCCCCTAACTAAGCATCGTGTTTGGAATATAGTCTCCCGCTGGGCTCTGTCAAGAGGGACTTCTTGAACATGCAAAGCTCGCCTCAAGACAAGAGCGTCTCCTTGGTCACGCGAAACAGCCGCAGTTTCTCCTTCTTCACTAGTGTATGCATCCTTGACAACAAATTCAGGCTCACCCTGGGCTCCTTGCAATTCCTCGTCAATGTCCCGAACCTCCTTGAGAGTCAAGGTCCGCCGGTTTGGACAATCGGCCTGGAAGTGGCCATAACCATGGCACTTGAAGCATTTCTTTCCTTCCACAAGACGAGTGGTCCCCGTAGGAGATGCCACAACAAGTCCCTTCCCTTTGTCAGTTCAGGGTGTCGCAGGGAACTTGGGTGTCTCACTAGGTTTGGGTGTGGCCGATTGAAAAGGAGGTCGATTTGACGGTGGGAAATAGTTGCGTGAAGTAGATTTGGCGAGAGTCCTTTCTTTCCGACGTCGTTCAACCCGAAGGGCCAAGCTACACAACTCATCCAGTGAATAGTAAGGTTGGATCTCGACCCTTTTAACGATGGTGGGATCCAAGTCATTCAAAAAACGCATCATGGTTTGATCTTCAGGTTCCTGGAGGCCACTTTTGATAAGAAGTTGCTCGAATTCAGATATATACTCTCCAACGGTTCGTCTGCCTTGAGTTAGGCCATAGGCCCTTTTCAGATTGTCATGACGGTAAGTGCTTGGTAAAAAACGGCGATTCATCACTTGCTTAAGATGGGTCCAAGTGGAAATTCTCGCCTTCCCTTCTCGAGCCCGTTGCGATTTCATATTCTCGAACCAAAGCGAAGCGGCCTTGGTGAGTTTCAAACTTGCGATCTTATAAGCCTTCTCCTCATCATACTCCTTGGTTTCGACGATCCTATCCATCAATTGGGTCCATTCGATGTAGTCGTCCGGATCAGTGGTACCGTGGAATTCGGGAATGTCAATTTTTATGTCTTGAAAATCATCTCGAGGGGGTTGTTCATGCACATTCCGGCGAATTCGGCGTCTTAGAGAGCCTCTAGCATCTACACTCGACTCAAAGTTTGGAGGAGGACGGACTGGGCTTTGTGTACGCCTCGGACGTTCCACTCGAGGCGGAACCAGACGCTCTAGGGCGAGGTTATCCAACCGTGCCATGATGGCATTAAGTGTTCGATTGATGGAGGAGAATTGTTCGTCATGGGTGGCAAGTCGATTCTCGAGGACTCGAAGTTAAGGGCTACCCCGGTGGCTTGATTCCTCTCGATCGGAATCATCGTGACCATCCATATCGAGGGAAAGGTATGGGACGGATTGTGTTTGGGATATTTTGTGGAGTTTGGGGGTTTTCTTGTAGTTGGCTTGTGTTTGGGATAAGGGTTCTTTGTGTTTTCGTCACTTGGGCATTTTATCGAACACCTTGTGTGCACAAATTTTCCAACTCTTCCTCAAAGCTCCAATATGCATCAAAATCAACAAACACAATAGCAATAACAACTTCTCCAACACACTTGGAGTCACAAGGGATGGGGAACACCAATAGTTCAATCAAAATACCAAAATCCAACAATAGAGAACAATACTAGTATGAACAATGGAAAAACTCAAGCTAGATGAAAAACCTTGAGCTCTGATACCAAATGGAGCGTGGCGTGATGGGAAAGATTGATGGACTAGCTTGAGAGACTTGATTCACAATCTATTAAGAGCTTGATCACCCAAAAGAGTTGGATATGACTTTGGATAGAGGAGATTCCACCACCAAAGCCTAGCATCTCACCATGACCATCATAAAGGAAGAATCCACCAAATGATCAATAAAGAGAAGACTTGCAAAACCACCATTAATCAATGGATAAAGTAAGGCAAGATTTTGAGAGGAAAGGGAGCAACCCTAATCCATGCATAAGCATATTCATTTAATCAGTCAAAAAGTGTCAGGAGAAGTATAATAACAAGCTATTTATACTAAACTCAAAATTAAGCCAAAACAGCGTAAAAAAGGTGTCTTCCAGAACGCCGGCTCGGCGCGAAGGGCGGCTGGCGGCGAGCCTTCATGCATCATCGATTGTCGGCAGTCGCATCGCGGCATCCGGCAGTTCGGCTCGGGCGGCGGAGGAAGGCTCGGGCGAGCAGGTCTTCTGGCTGCGTGGTTGGGCGCACGATGATAGCATGACAGGAACGTTGCTCGGGCGAGCAAAAGAACGGCTCGGCGGCGAGCCCCTGGCGCCCAGTTCACGCTCGGCAGAAGCATTGCTCGGGCGAGCCAGGGGCTGGCTCGGTCGAGCAAGCTCTCTGATGGCCACGGTTGTGCCCTGGTTTTTATTAATCCCGGGGTTTTAAACACAAAAGCCAAAGAAAAGGAGAGATGCTCTAGTCTCGAGACGGCCCGGTCCAGTCCCCAGGCCTCCGGGGTCGGTGTTGTGAGCGGGCCCCTCCCTAAGGAGCCCCGGGGCCCATCCATCGGATGGCCGAGACTAGCCTCCCAGCTCCCGAAGTGACCGGAAATTGCAACTCGAGGCTCGAGTTGGACGAAGCGGTTCGCTTGGCGGTGGCCACCAGAGAGGAGAAAGGAACCTTGACCTCTTCATTCACTTTTGATGTTGTTTTGAATAATGTACCTTTGTCTTCTAATACTGATAGTTCTTTTTGTGAGTCTGATATTGATAAAGATGAAGATGTGTCTGTTTGGGATGTTGGGAGTGTTATGATGTGGTCTAACCCTGTTTTTTCCTTATCACCCATTGATGATTATGATGATTATTTGGATGAAAGTTGTGATCTCAAATTTGTGTTTGATGAAAATTGCATGGATATTAAGTGTGAATCATTGTTGGCATCCAAGTCTTTGCATGAGCATGTTCAAGAATTTGTTGTATTGCCCCCTCTTGATGATTTATATACCCAATCTCCATTTACGAGTCAATGGTAGGATCCATTTGTCATGTCTCACTTCACTGTGCCTAGGAAAGTCTTGTATATTCTTGCATTTCTTCATCTTTTGTATGACTTTTCTAAGGCATTTGATAAACTGTTAAGAACACTAATGTTTGTTTATGTGCTATTGAGAGTGTGCTCTTATCTTCACCATTCTGAGATGCACGAGAGAATGCATGACTTATTACTCCGGGCGATGAATGGTTCTGACATGGTGCCCGATATCGGTTTTCGTTCTTTTTCTTTTGTTTTTGCTTTGTCTTTAAGATAAGTGTAATTTAAGCTTAGAAGACTTTCTTAATCTCCTTCAAAGCAACCCGTATGAGCATTATCAACCTTAGTTTAAGTATTGTAATGACTAATCTGTTTAGATGCCCTTCGTTGAATGCTTAATAAGGTCCTTATTTCTTTCACGTACTTCTTGAAATTAAGAGACTTTAGTAGATCATTTCCGAGCTTGTTGAAAAAGTGAAAGTCAATCAAATTAATTAAATATGAATTGTAGTGCTAAGTTAGTCAACCTACATGGGACCGGTATGAGCGGTGCGGTGCTCTTACACCTTAAGCACTTCATTTTCGCATCGATAAGGCATATGGAGTAGCCCGTGTTGGGAGGGTAAACACCGTTGTGGGTCGTTCAATTCCCGAAAAAACTAACACCAATCTCGTTGAGCTTTCTCGAGCCAACGCAAATCAATGGATCGTAATAAATGTGAAGTTTTCCTAGCATTTCCTGCGGCCCTCACCAAGCCAAGGGCGACATAAAGCAAGGGAGGTCGATGCTTAAATAATCTTTTGTTTTGATACACGCTCGGATTGTGGTTTGCTCTAGATCAATCAGAATGGAGTAGAATAACACTTGCACTCGCACACATAGGATCTTGTTTGGTAGGGGATGTCAGGAATCGAAAACTTTAAAGATTGGCAATGTCTTGAGATATTGGTATGCTCATAATGGTTCCTTTTGGTTGATTAGCATCGGTTTCTTTGCGCGATTTTCTTTTCTTTCATTTCAAACTTCTTTTGTTTTTCACTTACCATCTCTCCTTTTCTTTGGCTTTTGTGGGTATAGCTTCTATAAACCCTCACGTGACCTTCCTCGTCCACCCGGGTTTCCGGGGGGTTTAAAGGGCTTGATGCATGTGCTAAATGCATCCGCGATTCCTGCGAAAGTGAGTTAGGGTTTGACTTTCTTTTTCTCAGTTTTTATCTTTGTTTTTAGTTTGCTCGGGGCTAGCAAACCCTTGTGTGGGTTTGTTGTTCGGTCTCGTTCCAAGCCAAATTTTATATCATTTTTCAAGTTGTTTTGCTTATTTTAGCTCTTGTATATATATTTAAGATATGACGATTTGGTTTTTTGTAGGAAAATAAGGAGTAAGAAGGAAATCGGGCTTATTTGAGGCTTTTTAGGGGATCCCGAGCGATTTCCCGAGCCAACCTGAGACCCGAGTCGAGAACCGAAGCAAAGTAGAGGAAAAAGGGCAGAATAGGGTAGCGCCTGAGTCGGAGTGTGTCGCGCCCGTGAATGCTCTCTAACACGACAAACATAACGGTTCAAGGGACGGAAGCAGCCAGAGGCCGCGCTCGCGACCCCAGCCTGTCGCACCCGCAAAGTACGCCGAACAGAAGACAAGGCCAGCGAACAAACGTGGGTCGCGAACGTGAGAATTTGTGTCACGCCTGTGACAGTACCAAATCACGCTCGCGACCATTTGGATACCTCCCGTGTTGTATACTAAGCCAGCGACGGATGACGATGACTAGAAAGACGTCACGCCCGTGACGGTGTGAGGCTCTCCCGCGACTGTCGAAGCTACGGAAACCTGCTGCGCGTGTGCTGTGATTAGTTTTTTTAGGGTTTTGGATGTTTCCTTCCCATTTATAAATACCAACATGTATTCAGCACTATTATCAAGTAGTCTAGGTTGTTTAGGAGTAGGATTAGAATAGAATTAGACTTAATTGATTTCCTTTACCTTGCTTTAATCCTTTAATTGTTCTTCAAGTTTTCTTCATTGTTCTTCAAGGTTTCTTCAAGTTTTCTTGCAATTCGTATTTAACTCTTCTTCAAGCATTTTCAATCAAGCAATTTACAAAGCTTTCTCTCTCTTTCTCTCTCTTTCTCTCTCTCTGGCTGCCATTGATGTTTGATTTCAAAGCTTTCTAGGGCTAATCTCACCACAATCCACTTTTAGTGGGGAGAAGGGTCAAGGGTTACCAATTCTACTTAGTAGTGAGAATTTGGGGATCCTTGGTAATCCAATCATCAATTTCTTGTTTGTTCGGAGGAAATCCAGGTGTACATTGAAGATTTATTGAAGATTGTTCATCAAAGGTATAATTTCTTGTCCCTAATTTCACTGTTCATTCTAGTTTTCATTAATTGCTCTTAATTACTTAATTTGATTTTATGCTTTTATAGCTTTCTTTGATTCCATGTGTAGGTTAGTTTAATTGCTTTCCCTTAACTTAATTTATCGCTTTCCGCATTGAGAAAATCCGCATACAAAACCGATTCCCTTAATCAAGCCTAACACCCATTCTCGTGGACCGACAAACCTACTAAAAACCACAAAAATATCAGCCGAACAATGGCGCCGTTGTCGTGGATGATGTTATTTGGTAGATTAGGTTATTGATTTGTGTGTATATAGTTTATTGCTTTCATGATTATGCTAGAAAAATGTAGGACAAAATTTGAATATCGAAAAAAAAGGGTAAAAAAGGAGAAAAGAAAAATAGAGAGTTATGGCTAGTCCCCGATTCCCCCAATTTGAGCATGAAGCATTTTGGAAATATTTTGCTAGATCACATGAATATCGTGCTCAATGTGAATTGTATGGTATCTTTTATGATACATTGGATATGTTGGGAATTGTTTATGAGGGTATAAATTATGAAACTCGTAATCTCTTCAATTTTTATGGGTTTTCTAAATTTAAGTGAAGATGTTGCTTGAAGATTTATTGAATGGTTGTCTAGGGATACTTATGAGCTTGAGCAAAAAAATGCTATTCCTAGTGTCCAACCTTCTTATTATGCACCACCCTCCGAGACTTTAGCCATACCATATCAAGAATACCCCCAAAATCCTTATGATTAATCTAGTGGTGGGGAACATATGGAAAATTATTGTGAGACCTTGCCTGAACAATCATGTGAATACCCCGTGTATGTTGATGATCAATTTTATGGTGGGGGTTATGTCAAAAATTGTTATGATCATTCCTAAAGTGCTATGGTTGAGTCTCAACCTTTGTGCGTGCATTGTGAATCTCTATATCATGCTTCCGAATCTTGTCTGGACGTTAAACTAGATAAAATTCGTGCTGGAATAGATGGTTTACAAGATGAGATGCATGAGAAATTGAATAAATGCATGCAAGAAATTGAACAAGTGTTTAAAACTAGGGTATAAACTTTTCTTTAAGAAATGGGTGATCCGAGAGTTGAAGTAGATCATTCGTCATCTTTGAGTAATGAAATTCATGTTGATTCTTTAGTGTATGATGAGGATGATGACTACTATAACCAACCATGCCTTGGACTACTTAGCGATTTCTTAGCTCTAGCTACACCTAGTGAGCATGAGGAACAGGTTAATTCTGTGCGTGATGATGAAGAACTTGATGAAGACATGTTAGATGATGAACCATTGTCAACACCATTGTCCATGCTTTTGTGTGAAGAAAAAGTTGAGCCTATTGAATGTCGTGATTTTATTGAATATGATCTTGTTGAGAGTGAATTTGAATATGTTGTGATTGAATGTGTACTTGATACCGATTTGTTCACTTTCATTGAGGGTCATTGTATTAATGAGGCATTAGCTACCCTTGCATGTAAATCCATTGAGAAATCTTGTGATGAGTAGTTTAATTTTTTGGGGAATGATCGTGATTGTTTGAACTTGGTTGTTGACAATGATGTTTTTGATGATGATATGCTTTATAAGTCATTCATGATGAGTAATGACCCGGAGCCTTCCACTTTCACTTTTGATGTTGTTTTGAATGATGCATCGTTGTCTTCTAATAATGATAGTTCTTTTTGAGAGTCTAATATTGATGAAGATGAAGATGTGTCTGTTTGTGATGTTAGGAGTGTTATGATGTGGTCTAACCCTGCTTTTTCCTTATCACCCATTGATGATTATAATGATTATTTGGATGAAAGTTGTGATTTCGAATTTGTGTTTGATGAAAATTGCATGGATATTTAGTGTGAATCATTGTTGGCATCCAAGTCTTTGCATGAGCATGTTCAGGAATGTGTTGTATTGCCCCCTCCTGATGATTTGTATACCCAATCTCCATTTACGAGTCAATGGGAGGATCCATTTGTCATGTCTGACTTCACCGTGCCTAGAAAAGTCTTGTATATTCCTGCATTTCTTCATCTTTTATATGACTTTTCTAAGGCATTTTATAAATTGTTAAGAGCACTAATGTTTGTTTATGTGCTATTGAGAGTGTGCTCTTATCTTCACCATTCTGAGTTGCACGAGAATATGCATGACTTGTTACTCCGGGCGTTGAATGGTTCTAACATGGTGCCCGATATCTTGAGGTGAGAAGGAGTGCTGCTATTGATAAGAAGCCTTCTAGGTAATATCCTTTCTCACCTATCTTGTACAATTAGTAAGTTAGTTTTATGTTCTTCTTTTATTTTCTTTTTGTGTGTGTCTTTTTCTTTTATTTTTGGGTGCTTGCTTACCTACTTCTGTTTTCTTTTGAGGACATGGCAACCTCTTTGTGTGGGTGTGGGAGGGTATTATGCATTCCGGTTTTTTAGTCCAAGAAAAGAAAAAAAAAATAGAGTAAGATTCATCTTGTAAATATTTTGGTTTTCCTTTAGTTCTTTAGTTAGTAGTGTCTTGTATATATTTCTTATTTTAGTCTTGCTTGCCAAGTTCTAAGCTTTTAGATGAGTTTAAATTGTATATCCTAACCTTATGCTTGGTACTTTTGGATCATGGATCGAGTTTGCCTTCGTTGAAGATCTTGAGGTAATCTCCTTCCACCCTCTCTTTGAGTGTCTATATCCTTGATCCATGTTGTATGCTTGATTTTTTCCATTTGGGTGGCGAACCTGTAGTATGTGAATGTTGGGAAGATCTTGTTGTTGGAGAAATTGTGATGTTTGTGTGTTTTTAGGTTTTCTACCTTACTTGTGACACCCTTCTTTCAATGGAGAAATTGTGATGTTTTGTGTTGGAGTGGGGGTGATATTTTCCATTGTTCATGGGTAGATCACCTTAGTTTTAAGTCTTTTGGTTTTGTTTTTCGTAGTTTGTGTCTAAAATCTGAAAAAAATTTGTGTGGTAAAGGAGAAAAAACGGAGTGAAAAACCTTTTTCGCTTTTCATTCTTTTTCTTTTGTTTTTGCTATGTCTTTAGGATAAGTGTAATTTAAGCTTAGAACACTTTCTTAATCTCCTTCAAAGCAACCCGTATGAGCATTATCAACCTTAGTTCAAGTATTATCATGACTCATGTGTTTAGATTCCCTTCCTTGAATGCTTAATAAGGTCCTTGTTTCTTTCACGTTCTTTTTGAAATTGAGAGAGTTTAGTAGATCATTTCCGAACTTGTTGAAAAAGAGAAACTCAATCAAATTAAATAAATCAGATTTGTAGTGCTAAGTTAGTCTACATACATGGTACCGGTATGAGCAGTGCGACGCTCTTACCCCTTAAGCACTTCGTTTTCGCAACGATGAGGCGTATGGAGTAGCCCGTGTTGGGAGAGTAAACCCCGTCATGGGTCGTTCAATTCTCGAAAAAACTAACACAACTCTCGTTGAGCTTTCTCAAGCCAACGCTAATCAATGAATCGTAATAAATGTGATGTTTTCCTTGCGTTTCCTGCGGCCCTCACCAAACCAAGGGAGATATAAAGCAAGGGAGGTCGGTGCTTAAATAATCTTTTATTTTGATACAAGCTCGGATTGTGGTTTGCTCTAGATCAATCAGAATCGAGTAGAATAACACTTGCACTCGCGCACATAGGATCTTGTTTGGTATGTGATGTCGGGAATCGAAAACCTTAAAGATTGGGAATGTCTTGAAATAAGTGATTCGATTTGCTCATAATGGTTCCTTTTGGTTTATTAGCATTGTTTTCTTTGCGCGATAGCATGATTCCTTGAGCAAGCAATTTTTCTTTTCTTTCTTTTCAAACTTCTTTTGTTTTTGATTTACCCTCTCTCCTTTTCTTTGGCTTTTCTGGGTATAGCTTCTATAAACCCTCACGAGACCTTCCTCGTCCACCCGGGCTACCGGGGGGTTTAAAGGGCTTGATGCATGTGCTAAATGCATCCGCAATTCCAGCGAAACTGAGTTAGGGTTTTAGTTTCTTGTTCTCTGTTTTTATCTTTGTTTTTAGTTTGCACGGGGATAGCAAACCCTTGTGTGGGAGTGTTGTTCGATCTCGTTTCGAACCAATTTTTATATCATTTTTCAAGCTGTTTTGTTTATTTTAGCTCTTGTATATATATAAGATATGATGATTTGGTGTTTTGTAGGAAAATAAGGAGTAAGAAGGAAATCGGGCTTAATTGAGGCTTTCTAGGGGATCCCGAGCGATTTTCAGAGCCAACCCGAGACCCAAGTCGAGAACCGAAGCAAAATAGGGGAAAAAGGGCAGAATAGGGTCGCGCCCGAGTCGGAGGGTGTCGCACCCGTGAATGTTCTCTTACACGCCTAACATAACAGTTCAAGGGACGGAAGCAGCCAGGGTTCGCGCCCGCGACCCCAGCCGTCGCACCCACGAAGTACGTCGGAGAGAAGACAGGGCCAGCGAACAGACGTGGGTCGCGCCCGTGAGAATTTGTGTCACACCTGTGACAATGCCAGATCGCGCCCGTGATCATTTGGATAGTGCCCGCGATGTATGCTAAGCCAGCGACGGATGACGATGACCAGAAAGACGTCACGCCCGTGACATTGAGTGGCTCGCCCGCGACTCTCGAAGCTGCGGAAACCTGCAGCGCGTGTGCTGTGATTATTTTTTTTCGTGTTTTGGATGTTTTCTTCCCTTCTATAAATACCCACATGTATTCAGCACTTTTATCAAGTAGTCTAGGTAGTTTAGGAGTAGGATTAGAATAGAATTAGACTTAATTGTTTTCCTTTACCTTGCTTTAATCCTTTAATTGTTCTTCACGTTTTCTTCATTGTTCTTCAAGCTTTCTTCAAGTTTTCTTGCAATTTGCATTTAACTCTTCTTCAAGCATTCTCATTCAAGTAAGTTACAAAGCTCTCTATCTCTCTCTCTCTCTCTCTCTTTGGTTGCCATTGATGTTTGATTTCGAAGCTTTCTTGGGCTAATCTCACCACAACCCACTTTTAGTGGGGAGGAGGGTCAAAGGTTACCAATTATACTTTCTAGTGACAATTTGGGGATCCTTGGTAATTCAATCAACAATTTCTTGTTTGTTCGGGGGAAATGCAAGTGTAGATTGAAGATTTATTGAAGATTGTTCATCAAAGGTATAATTTCTTGTCCCTAATTTCATTGTTCTTTCTAGTTTACATTAATTGCTCTTAATTGCTTAGTTTGATTTCATGCTTTTATAGCTTTCTTTGATTCCATGTCTAGGTTAGTTTAATTGCTTTCTCTTTACATAATTTATCACTTTCCGCATTGAAAAAATCTCAAACCACAAACCGATTCCCTTAATCAAGCATAACACCCATCCTCGTGGACCGAAAACCCTACTAAAAACCACAAAAATTACAGCCGAACAATAGCGCCGTTGTCGGGGATGATGTTATTTGGTAGATTATGTTATTGATTTGTGTGTACATAGTTTATTGCTTTCTTGATTATGCTAGAAAAATGTAGCACAAAAATTTGAATATCGAAAAAAATGAAAAAAAGAGAAAAGAAAAATAGAGAGTTATGGCTAGTCCCCGATTCCCCCAATTTGAGCATGAAGCATTTTGGAAATATTTTGCTAGATTATATGAATACCGTGCTCAATGTGAATTATATGGTATTTTTTATGATACATTGGATATGTTGGGAATTGTTTATGAGGGTATAAATTATGAAACTCGTCATCTCTTCAATTTTTATGGGTTTTCTAATTTAGGTGAAGATGTTGCTTGAGAATTTATTGAATGGTTGTCTAGGGATACTTATGAGCTTGAGCAAAAAAATGCTATTCCTAGTGTCCAACTTTCTTATTATGCACCACCCTCCGAGACTTTAGCCATACCATATCATGAACACCCCCAAAATCCTTATGATCAATCTAGTGGTGGGGAATATATGGAATATTATTGTGAGACCTTGCCTGAACAATCATGTGAATACCCCGTGTATGTTGATGATCAATTTTATGGTGGGGGTTATGTGAATAATAGTTATGATCTTTCCTAAAGTTCTATGGTGGAGTCTCATCCTTTGTGTGTGCATTGTGAATCTCCATATCATGCTTCCGAATCTTGTCTGGACGTTAAACAAGATAAAATTCATGCTGGAATAGATGGTTTACAAGATGGGATGCATGTGAAATTGAATAAATGCATGCAAGAAATTGAACAAGTGCTTAAAACTAGGGTATAAACTTTTCTTTCACAAATGGGTGATCCGAGAGTTGAAGTAGATTATTCGTCATCATTGAGTCATGAAATGCATGTTGATTCTTTAGTGTATGATGAGGATGATGACTACTATAACCAACCATGCCCTGGACTACTTAGCGATTACTTAGCTCTAGCTTCACCTAGTGAGCATGAGGAACATGTTGATTCTATGTGTGATGATGAAGAACTTAATGAAAACATGTTAGATGACAAACCATTGTCCACACCATTGTCCATGCTTTATGTGAAGAAAAAGTTGAGTCTATTGAATGTCGTGATGTTATTGAACATGATCTTATTGAAAGTGAATTTGAATATGTTGTGATTGAATGTGTGCTTGATACCGATTTGTTCACTTTCATTGAGGGTCATTGTTTTAATGAGGCATTAGCTACCCTTACATGTAAATCCATTGAGAAATCTTGCGATGATGAGTTTAATTGTTTGGGGAATGAACGTGATTGTTTGAACTTGGTTGTTGACAATGATGTTGTTGATGATGATATGCTTTATGAGTTATGACCCGGACCCTTCCACCTTTCACTTTTGATGTTGTTTTCAATGATGCACCGTTGTCTACTAATAATGATAGTTCGTTTTGTGAGTCTAATATTGATGAAGATGAAGATGTGTCTGTTTGTGATGTTGGGAGTGTTATGATGTGGTCTAACGCTGCTTTTTCCTTATCACCTATTGATGATTATGATGATTATTTGGATGAAAGTTGTGATTTGGAATTTGTGTTTGATGAAAATTGCATGGATATTGAGTGTGAATCATTGTTGGCATCCAAGTCTTTGCATGAGCATGTTCAGGAATGTGTTGTATTGCCCCCTCCTGATGATTTGTATACCCAATCTCCATTTACGAGTCAACGTGAGGATCCATTTGTCATGTCTCACATCACCGTGCCTAGGAAAGTCTTGTATATTCATGCATTTCTTCATCTTTTGTATGACTTTTCTAAGGCATTTTATAAATTGTTAAAAGCACTAATGTTTGTTTATGTGCTATTGAGAGTGTGCTCTTATTTTCACCATTCTGAGATGCACGAGAAAATGCATGACTTGTTACTCCGGGCGTTGAATGGTTCTGACATGGTGCCCGATATCTTGAGGTGAGAAGGAGTGCTGCTATTGATAAGAAGCCTTCTAGGTAATATCCTTTCTCACCTCTCTTGTATAGTTAGTAAGTTAGTTTTATGTTCTTCTTTTATTTTCTTTTTGTGTGTTTCTTTTTCTTTTATTTTGGGGTGCTTGCTTACCTACTTCTGTTTTCTTTTGAGGACATGGATACCTCTTTGTGTGGGAGTGGGAGGGTATTATGCATTCCGGTTTTTTAGTCCAAGAAAAGAAAAAAAAAATAGAGTAAGATTCATCTTGTAAATATTTTGGTTTTCCTTTAGTCCTTTAGTTAGTAGTGTCTTGTATATATTTCATATTTTAGTCTTGCTTGCCAAGTTCTAAGCTATTAGATGAGTTTAAATTGTATATCCTAACCTTATGCTTGGTATTTTTGGATCGTGGACCGAGTTTGCTTTCGTTGAAGATCTTGAGGTAATCTCCTTCCACCCTCTCTTTGTGTGTTTATATCCTTGATCCATGTTGTATGCTTGATTTTTTCTATTTGGGTGGCGAACCCCTAGTATGTGAATGTTGGGAAGATCTTGTTGTTGGAGCCGTATGGGCTCGGGTCGCCACCATCTTGTTTGCTACGTATTTGTTTGTGTGTTTTTAGGTTTTCTACCTTACTTGTGACACCGTTCTCTCAATGGAGAAATTGTGATGTTTTGTGTTGGAGTGGGGGTGATATTTTCCATTGTTCATGGGTAGATCACCTTAGTTTTAAGTCTTTTGGTTTTGTTTTCCGTAGTTTGTGTCTAAAATCTGAAAAATTCTGTGTGATAAAGGAGAAAAAAGGGAGTGAAAAACCTTTTTCGGTTTTTGTTCTTTTTCTTTTATTTTTGCTTTGTCTTTAGGATAAGTGTAATTTAAGCTTTGAAGACTTTCTTAATCTCCTTCAAAGCAACCCGTATGAGCATTATCAACCTTAGTTCAAGTATTGTCATGACTCATCTGTGTAGATTCCTTTCGTTGAAGGCTTAATAAGGTCCTTGTTTCTTTCACGTTCTCCTTGAAATTGATAGACTTTAGTAGATCATTTCCGAGCTTGTTGAAAATGTGAAAGTCAATCAAATTAATTAAATCTGAATTGTAGTGCTAAGTTAGTTTACTACATGGGAGCGGTATGAGCGGTGCAACGCTCTTACCCCTTAAGAACTTCGTTTTCGCAACGATGATGTGTATGGAGTAGCCCGTGTTGGGAGAGTAAATCCCGTTATGGGCTGTTCAATTCTCGAAAAAACTAACACCAATCTAGTTGAGCTTTCTCAAGCCAACGCTAATCAATGAATCGTAATAAATCTGAAGTTTTCCTTGCGTTCACGAAGCCAAGGGCGACATAAAGCAAGGGAGGTCGGTGCATAAATAATCTTTTGTTTTGATACAAGCTCGGATTGTGGTTTGCTCTAGATCAATCAGAATCGAGTAGAATGACACTTGCACTCGCGCACATAGGATCTTGTTTGGTAGGACATGTCGGGAATCGAAAACCTTATAGATTGGGAATGTCTTGAAATAAGTGATTCGGTATGCTCATAATGGTTCCTTTTTGTTGATTAGCATCGTTTTCTTTGCGTGATTGCATGATTCCTTGAGCAAGCAGTTTTTCTTTTCTTTCTTTTCAAACTTCTTTTGTTTTTCATTTACCCTCTCTCCTTTTCTTTGGCTTTTGTGGGTATAGCTTCTATAAACCGTCACGAGACCTTCCTCGTCCACCCGGGCTACTGGGGGGTTTAAAGGGCATGATGCATCTGCTAAATGCATCCGCGATTCCTGCGAGAGTGAGTTAGGGTTTTAGTTTCTTTTTCTCTGTTTTTATCTTTGTTTTTAGTTTGCTCGGGGCGAGCAAACCCTTGTGTGGGAGTGTTGTTCGATCTCGTTCTGAGCCAAATTTTATATCATTTTTCAAGGTGTTTTCCTTATTTTGGCTCTTGTATATATATAAGATATGACGATTTGGTGTTTTGTAGGAAAATAACGAGCAAGAAGGAAATCGGGCTTAATTGAGGCTTTTTAGGGGATCCCGAGCGATTTCCCGAGCCAACCCGAGACCCGAGTCAAGAACCGAAGCAAAATAAGGGAAAAAGGGCAGAATAGGGTCGCTCCCGAGTCGGAGGGTGTCGCGCCTGTGAATGCTCTCTGATACGCAAAACATAACAATTCAAGGGACGGAAGCAGCCAGAGGTCGCGCCCGCGACCGCAGCCGTCACACCTGCGAAGTATGTCAGAGAGAAGACAGGGCCAGCAAACAGACGTGGGTCGCGCCTGTGAGAATTTGTGTCACGCGTGTGATAGTACCGGATCGCGCCCGCGATCATTTGGATAGCGCCTGCGATGTATGCTAAGCCAGCGACGGATGACGATGACCAGAAAGACGTCACGCCCGTGACGATGTGTGGCTCGCCCGCGGCTGTCGAAGCTGCGGAAACCTTCTGCGCGTGTGCTGTAATTATTTTTTTTAGGGTTTTGGATATTCTCTTCCCTTCTATAAATACCGACATGTATTCAGCTCTATTATCAAGTTGTCTAGGTAGTTTAGGAGTAGGATTAGAATAGAATTAGACTTAATTGCTTTCCTTTACCATGCTTTAATCCTTTAATTGTTCAACAAGTTTACTTCATTGTTCTTCAAGCTTTCTTCAAGTTTTCTTGCAATTTGTATTCAACGCTCCTTCAAGCATTCTCAATCAAGCAATTTACAAAGCTTTCTCTCTCTCTCTCTCTCTCTCTCTCTCTTTAGTTGCCATTGATGTTTGATTTCAAAGCTTTCTAGGGCTAATCTCACCACAATCCACTTTTAGTGGGGAGGAGGGTCAAGGGTTGCCAATTCTACTTTCTAGTGAGAATCTGGGGATCCTTGGTAATCCAATCAACAATTTCTTGTTTGTTCGGGGGAAATCCAAGTGTAGATTGAAGATTTATTGAAGATTGTTCATCAAAGGTATAATTTCTTGTCCCTAATTTCATTGTTCATTCTAGTTTTCATTAATTGCTCTTAATTGCTTAATTGATTTCATTCTTTTATTGCTTTCTTTTATTCCATGTCTAGGTTAGGTTAATTGCTTTCCCTTTACATAATTTATCCCTTTCCGCATTGAGAAAATCCCTAAACACAAACCGATTTCCTTAATCAAGCCTAACACCCATCCTCGTGGACCGACAACCCTACTAAAAACTATAAAAATTACAACCAAACAGCAGTGTTGCCGCACCGTAACGCCCGCGACAATAGACGTGCCGCCCGTGACGGTCTGCCGGATCTTTCTTTGCTCTGCGTCATTGTTGATGCTTCGCGATTGGGTTGTGCCGACGCTACTCTCAGACGTGATTTTATTTGAAACATTGAGTTTTGTTTTAACCCCTTAGTATTTATACCCCCCCTTGGCACTGTTTTGAGCTGACTATTCAGACTTGATGTTTATGCTTATGCATGTTTTAGGGTTTCCCTAAGTTTTCCTTAAAAATGTTAATTACTTTATCCAAGTGATTTGGTCTTGTTTCAAGTCATTCCTTTATAGATTATTTGATGCTTTATCCTTTATGATAATCTTGGTGGGGTGTTAGGCCTTGGGTTTGTGGATTACCTTGCCACAAGGTCATATCCTTTCCTTTGGGTGTTCAAAATTTTTGTCGATTGTTGATTCTCCATCATCCACTCAAGCTATCTTTATCCCCATCACGCGAGTACGCGACGGTAACACTCCAATTGGTATCAGAGCTCAAGGTTTGTTCTAGCTTGAGTTTTGCTCATTGTTCTTGCAAGTAGTGTTCTCTATTGTTGGATTTCTTGTAAATATTGGTGTTCCCCATTCCCTTTGCTATCAAAGAGTATTGGAATACTTCGTATTGTGTTTGTATTTGGTATTTGTGAAGCATTTTGGAGCTTTGAGGTGAAGTTGGAAAATAGTGCTCGAAAGTTGTTCGATGAAATGGCTGAGTGAGAAAAACACAAAGAACCCTTAGCCAAACACTAGCGAACCACAAAAGAACCCCCGAACTCCACAAAATACCCCAAACACATACCGTCCTTCACCTTTTCTCTCGATATGGACGAAGAAGTTAGCTCCAATCAAGAGGAATCAAGCCATCGGGGTAGCCCTCGAACTCGAGCTATCGAGAACCGACTCATCACCATTGAGAATCAGTACTCCACCATCGGGCGAACTCTTCGGGACCTTGCGGCCCAAGTGAACAATATTACCGTGCAACTTCAAGGTCAACCCCGAAACGAACGTCAAAGGCCCGCATAAAGCCCCATTCGTCTTCCTCTAACTTTTGAGTCGAGCGACGATGACAAAGGCTCCCCTCGACGCCGACCTCGTCAGGAAGTGCATGATAGACCCCCTCGTGATAACTTTCAAGATGTCAAGATCGACAGTCCGGAGTGCAATGGTTCTAATGACCCTGACGAATATCTTGAGTGGGTTCAAATGATGGAAAGGATTTTCGAAACTAAGGAGTACAACGACGAGAAAGCCTTCAAGATTGCCAATTTTGAGACTCACCAAAGCCGCTTCACTTTGGTTTGAAAATGTTAAGGCGCAACAGGCTAGGGAAGGTCGTTCGAAATCACTTCGTAAGCACGGTTGAAACAATTGATGAACCGTCGTTTCTTGCCCAACACATACAAGCAGGATGTCTTGAGAAAGCTCTACACTCTCACTCAAGGCAAAGGGTCCATCAGCGATAATATTCAGGAGTCCGAGCAACCCCACATCAAAAGCGACCTTCGAGAACCCGACGAGCAGACCATGATGCGATTTTTGAACGGGTTGGATCCCTCTATTGCCAAAAAGATTGAGGTTCAACCTTATCATTCCTTGGATGAGTTGTGTAGGCTTGCCCTCAAGGTTGAGAGGCGAAGAAACGATAAGCCATCGACTAAGCCCATCTTCTCGCCTTCAAACTCGCTTTCTCACTACTCCGACACTCCAAGCAAAGTGAGACTCCTAGATCCACTCCTACTCCTAAGATCGACAAGGGCAAGGGAATTGTTGTGCCTATTCCCACGGAACCTCCTCGACGAATGGAATGCCGAAAATGATTTAAATGTCACGGTTATGGCCATTTTTCAATTGGATTGCCCGAATCAATGAACTTTGACCCTTCAAGAGGTCCATGACATTGATAATAAGCTTCAAAAGGCACAAGAGGAGGCCGAAGTGGTTGTCAATGAGGAAGAAGATAGTGACGAAGAGAATGTTGCTCCCGTACCGCCCGGTCATGGAGGTGCCCTTGTAATGAGGAGAGCTTTGCATGTCCACGAATCTCCTCTCGACAAGGCCCAAAGGGGAATGTTGTTCCAAACGCGATGCTTCGTGAGTGGGAAAGTATGTACTCTTATTGTTGATGGAGGGAGTTATACGAACGTTGCATCTAAATCTACGTATATGGTCGAGAAGCTTGTCTTGCCTCTATTACTGCACCCTTGACCTTACTCACTCCATTGGCTCAATGGTCACAAAGACGACAAGGTAACTAAGCAAGTCTTAGTGAATTTTTGTTTTGGAACTAACTACGGTGATTCCCTTGTTTGTGATGTTGTTCCTATGAGTGCTTGACACATTTTGTTGGGGCGTCCATGGCAATACGACAAGCAAATGGTGCACAATGGATTAGAAAACACTTACTCTTTCACCCATAAAGGCAAGAAGATCAAACTACTTCCCATTTCTTCCCGAGAAACCAAATCTTCAAAAACCAGGGTGGGTAGTGAGTTAAGGAACCTTCTCAAGATGAGCGAAACACGATTTGAGTATGCTCTTGGTGATGACGAGCTACCTCTTGCTTTGTCTTTATCTTGTAGCAAGCCTGGTGAGATCGAGAGTTCCTGAGCCCCACAAAATTTCCCTATCCTTTCCCTTAATCCCTTACCTCTTCAAAACAAGCCTCCAACCTCCTTCTTTCATTTGGATGATGGGTATACTGTGGGATTCGAAGCTTGTTGGAATTTTGGCATGATGGCTCGTGGCAATCGGGAAGTTCGGAGCTTCATGGGGCCAATTGATGGAAAGCGCCTCGAGTTTAACTCCCAAGAGTTGAGTGCAACTCTTTTTCAAGAGGGAGAGTATGGACCGTGTCTGGTTCGGGTCCAAGCTTCCTTAGCCGGTTTTGCGTTTATTGATAGGATGGAGAGGCTCGGGTTTTGCTTCACCGGCCCCGGGAGCCTCGGGATCATACCGGGCCATCTTGAGACGAAGAACTACATGGTAGTGGGGTCCGGGAGTGGTCCCAAGTCGAGCCAAGTACAGGGGAAAGAGAAGCGGAGCAAGGCAACCTGGGCAGCAGGCCGTAGCACCCCCTACGCGTCTGGTAGCGCCGGCTACCTTCGGCTCCAGGCGTGTAACGCCCGCTATAGGCGCTGGGCAGGGCTGTGGCTGGTTTTTGCGGACTAGCGCTGCCAACACCTTGGACACCGCTGCCAGCGTCTACTCCAGAGGGTTCCCACTTTCACGCCGAAGGAAAAACGCTGTCAAGGGGCATGGGAACGCTGATAGCCCCCCCTTTCCACCGACTGTCGCGCCCGCGACAGCTTAGGTCGCACCCATGACCTCCCTCTTCCTAGACACTAAAGTGTTGTGTCACCGCACCGTAACGCCCGCGACGACAAACATGCCGCCCGTGACGCTCCTGTTCGGATGCTGCTGATGTTGTGTCGCTACTTGGTAGCGCCCGCGACTGGGTTGTGCCGCCCGCGACGGCAACTGCTGCTGCATGTGATTTTGTTTGAAACATTGAGTTTTGTTTTAATTTTGCCCTTTAGTATATATACGAGTAAATTACATTTACCCTACCTGAGGTTTGTTGTAAAAATTTTTACACACCCCACATTTGTGAAATAATTTTTACCTTACCTCACATATAGTGTTTTTTATCCTACCTGAGGTTTGCCGTAATAATTATTACACACCCCACATTTGTGAAATAATTTTTACCCTACCTGACATAAACTGTAAGTGATTTTCACCCTACCTGAGGTTTGTTGTAAGTGTTACTACAACACTCTACAACATAACAAGGCTACGATAGCAGTTACTAATGAAAATAAAAAAATCATGGCATTCAAATGTCGTCGTGGAAATCAAAGGCAGTAAGTGCTAATGAAAATCTAAATCTTTGATTTCCGCCTTTACAACTGAAGATCTAGAATCCAAGACGACATTTGAATGCCATGAAATGTCATCCTAGGAACAAAACAAGAATCAATCTACAATGAAATCTTAGTCTCCGTCATCTACGATCCATTAAGCTTTTCCTAACCTCTTAATCTTCCCATACTACCCTATCCACTGTCGATCAAGTAGATCAATCATCAACCCTTTCGTGGTCGTTGATTTCCACCAGAATACGAATCTACCCATATATAGCTAGTTATTGATTCATACACTTCATATTAAGTTATTCACTATAAAAGAAAATCAAAAATGATAAAGAAAGAATAACCCTACTACAAGCTAGACGCTTCATTATCTAAGCTATCGGTAGCGCAAAAAAATTTTGTGACCAATACGATATCAATCGCAATGTTAAGTCGTCGTAGCCTTGTTATGTTGTAGAGTGTTGTAGTAACACTTACAACAAACCTCATGTAGGGTAAAAATCACTTACAGTTTATGTGAGGTAGGGTAAAAATTATTTCACAAATGTGGGGTGTGTAATAATTATTACGGCAAACCTCAGGTAGGATAAAAAACACTTAGAGCATATGTGAGGTAAGGTAAAAATTATTTCACAAATGTGGGGTGTGTAAAAATTATTACAACAAACCTCAGATAGGGTAAATGTAATTTACTCGTATATATACCCCCCTTGGTACTGTTTCGAGCAGACTATTCATACTTGATGTTTATGCTTATGCATGTTTTAGGGTTTCCCTAAGTTTTCCTCAAAAATCTTGATTACTTTATCCAAGTGATTTGGAGGTGTTTCAAGTCATATCTTTATAGATTATTTGGTGGTTTATCCTTTATGATAATCTTAGTGGGGTGTTAGGCCTTGGGTTGTGGATTTCCTTGCCACAAGGTCATATCCTTTCCTTTGGGTGTTCAAGCTTTTTGTCGATTGTTTATTCTCCATCTTCCACTCAAGTTATCTTCATCCCCATCACGCGATGGTAACGCTCCACATTCCAAGTTCGATTTTAGTAGAGTATGTTTTAAACATGCGGATTCGAGAATTCTTTAATTCTCGAATTCGTAACTTTACTCCCGGATTCGGAATTCGGGTTCACAGACTAGAGTCTTCATTCTTTCTTTTTTTGGTTCGTCGTTTTCCTTAAATCGATTGGCGACTCTTCTTTTATAACCTGTTTTATTATCTAATATATCCTTTCGTTGCATAAAAATATTTAGAGATGAATTAATAGTCTTACTCCAACTCTCGACCATCTCAACAGAAAAATAAACTTAAAATCCATCATAGGCCCAGCAGCCTATGCTGGATTTCATTCATTTTTCTATGGGCTGAATACATGCAGGCCCATTAGTAACTTCGCCATAGGCCCAGCGGCTATGACGGGTTTGGTAGCTCACGTGATTTTCTTTTGACCGGGGTTTGGTCGTGAATCGTTATTGGTTCATCGATAAAATAATCTTATGCAACTTTGAATATATTAATAGTAAATATAGGTTCGTAAATGAATAAAAGTCTCTCATCTCGAAAATGTTTTATAAAATAAAAACATCCTTATTTAAGGATTAAGCAACCTAGTCAGCTCCCAATCACAACATAAGTAGCACATTCGAAACTATTCCTTGGGCGGGGATTTTTCGGGGTCCTACAGTCCCATGCGTGAGATTCTGTAAAGTCACCATCAGTGACTTGTGGTTTCTCCAGGGTTCCATCAATAAACACGAGTTTGTTCTTCACCTTCAAAGCGGTTCGCACCGCCTTCTCCCAAAGATCATAATTATCACCGTAAAAAACTTATGCTATGATTAGAAGTCTTGGACCGTCGGATTGGTGAAGATAGTATGGTGAATGAGGCTCTATGACAAACTTCTTTTCCTTCTCTCCATCTTGGGCAATGGTTTGAATATATGGCCGGGTTGATTAAAGGGAGCAGATAGTTTTGTTCAACCTAGCTCTGATACAATGAAGAAAGTTATGAAGGAAGGAGAGAAGAACGATAAGCGTGATGGAAGAGTTCTCCAATCTTCCCTTACTTTATTGATGATGAAGGAGATCAATATATATACAACTTAAGATGATACAACAAATCCCTTGAAAATAGGAAAATATTAAGGAGAGAGATTAAGGAGATGAGAATAGGAAATAATCACAGTTAGCATATCAAAAAGATACTTAGCAATATCAAACAACATACTGTGTCATATGTGCGTGTGTATAGAGACACAGAGACATACATACGTACGTACGTATGTGTGTATACACACACACACACACACACACACACACACACACACATATATATATATATATATATATATATACACATACATATATGTATTTATCTATGCATGTATATTTTTTTTTTTTGCACAAGAAAACACGTTATATATAACAATCATAAACGTTGTTTACAAAGAGCGAGGGGCCGTTCCCTCAACAATCACATACAGAGAACTGTATCTACTAGACTTCTGTATTTTTTCCTAGACTTTGACGCCAAAAGGACCTTGTTCACAACATCATTTTTCACCAAATTTATTATCACCTGAGGAGTTGCATTTCGTGTTTTGTGAACTCGGTTGTTTCTTTCTGTCCAGATGTGGTAGACATATGCAGTGAGAATAGCGCAGTTCAGATGAGTTTCTTTGCTTGGTTTTTGGAGATCGCTCAACTTGTGTTTCCACTCCTGGGTGGTTGACAGATTACCCAGCTCCCAATGTCTCATAGCCTGTCTCACCTCCTTCCCCAATTCGCACCCAAGAAAAAGGTGGTCGATAGTTTCAGTTTCCGACTCACAGTATGGACATAGTGGGTTGCCATTAGGTTGCCAGCGCATTGTTCTAGCTCTTACATGTAGTTTTCCATGCAACAGGACCCAAGTGATGAAGGAATGGCGTGGGATTGTAAGAGGATTCCAGATGATGGAGGCCCAGCCCTCTTCATTCTTAGTCCCGAGGCTCCATGTATACCCCGCTGTCGCATTGTAATCCCCATTAGATGTAGTCTCTACCCCTCTCCAGATCCATCGGTGCCCAAGTTCACAACCCCATTTGAAATTGTCTTTGACAAGGCAAAGATGCTTGAAGTAGGTGCAAACATCATAAGGGGGTTGATAATCCCACCAGGTTGACCCTCGAATGTATTTGGCATGAATCCATTTGACCCATAAATTGTCCTCTTTTCTCTAAATTGCCCAAACCAGCCTGGCAATATTGGCATTGTTCCAGGATACATATATATATATATGCATGTATATATATATATATATATATATATATATATATATGTGTGTGTGTGTGTGTGTGTGTGTGTGTGTGTGTGTGTGTGTGTGTGTGTGTGTGTGTGTGTGTTGGGCTCTAAATCACTATCGTCTACTAAGTCTATCACAAACAGCTTACTCTAGAAACATAAAATTATAAAAATAGTCTAACAAGTTACACAGAGACATACATACGTACGTACGTATGTGTATACACACACACACACACACACACACACACACACACACACACACACACACATATATATATATATACATACATATATATATATATATATATATATATATACATATATATATTATACATATATATATGGAAAGTGATCATATGAGCATTGTGTTTATGTGAGCATGTGAGCATTAGGAATGTGGACCGTTAGATCTCCAATCTATGGATGAGAAAAAAAGTGGAGTTTAGCTTTTTTTTTAACTCTTTTAACAAAGCCCTCACGTGAGGCTGAGAGCAAAAAAAAAAAAGAAAAAAGGAAAAGCAATTCCCCTTCCCAAAAAAACCTCGCATGCTCAACAATTCCCAAACACAAATTGAAGTTTCAGCTCCAAAGCATCTCCCCTCTTCCTCCACACTCGACGGTGAACTCGACAACGAACGCAATGAACTTGTCCCAGGCCCAAAGTTCGTGCACCCAATTCCAACAGTGAGTCTCATCCTCTACTATGTTCACGATGTTGTCCATTCCCGGTCAAGCAAAGGCCTTAAGTTCGTTCACCCAAAATTGTCCCGGGCCGTCGTTCGTTTTCGCGCAAGGCGTCGGTGTGGATTTTGCTGGTGGCTGAAATTCCATTTTCTTGTGGTTTTCGATTCAACGCAGGGTATATATATATTGTCCTTGTCAAGTAATTTTGGGATCCAACTTGTATGCTCTTTTTTGAACTTCTTGGTTAGGGTTTCATTGAAATTTTTTTGTTAGGATATGATTGAAAGATGTTATATTATTGCTATGGAATGAAAGTCCAACTACAATGGTGAATAATGGAGGCCATGTCGATGGGTCGAAAGAGAAGTGAGTGTTCTTGGTTCGTTCTTATTGATTTTGGAGTGAATCGTTCCTTTCTTGTATGAACTGAAAATAATGGTTGATGTCCCTGCTGGTATGCTTGATGTCCACAATAATATTGTTTGAGGTCCCTTGTTGTTATACTTGTTGTCTACAGTGATAATGTTTGATGTCCCCTGCTGATTATAATTGATGTCTCATCGATGTTTGATGTCCCTATTTATTATAGTTGTTGTCCATCATGATAATGTCCCATTCTACTATACTTTATGTCATCATTTATCTGGGTTGAAAAATTCGGGGGTTATATGAGTGATGTCATTAGGATACTTGGTAATGTCCACTAATGTAACTGGTGATGTGCACAGTATTGGGTATGTATTTTGAACATACGAACTTGTGATGTAGCTGAGGTTTCAAACGGTTGGGTTCTGGGGGTGATTTTCCCATTAAGAAAGTGGTGTGTTATATGGGTGTTGTCCACAAGGACATTAGTTGATGTCTACTAATGAAAGTTGGGGTGTCCACAGTATTGATGATGTGATTTGAATATACGAATTTGTTATGTAGCTGACATTTCAAAATGTTGGGTATTGAGGGTGGTTTTCCTAGTATGAAACTGGGATGTTATGAGATTGTTGTCCACATGCATTGTTTTTATGTATACTGAATTAAATTGGAGTGGCATATGAGTGTTGTCCACATTGAAATTAATTGATGTCTACTAATGAAACTGGTGATGTACACAGTGTATGTTTGACATGTGATTTTTAAAAAAAAGTATGAGGGGTGCTTTATGACAATAATAGTCTTTGTATGTATTCTTCTTTTTTGTGGGTTGTTGAACAGGGATCAGCATAGCACCGCTTGTTTTGGAGATCCTCGGGATGTGATCGCATCAATAGTTAAGGATTTGTCGTCCGCAAGCAATGAAGTGGAAGATGGTTCAAGTCCATTCCACTCACATGTTATGGGAATGTCATATGAGGTGGCCTCTACTCAAATCGACGGTCCAGATTCAGTTGAAGATTAATCCTCGTTCCACAATAGGATGAGCAACAACTTGTGTTTCATTGTAGGAAAAACGTTTGGAAGCGTTGAGGAAGCTGTATTGTATAGTGGGTTGTGTATTCCAATAGTTTAAGATATTTCTAATGTTTGTCATGTCAATGTCATGAATAATACTCGGCGTGTTGTTTAGTTTTTCCTTGTATTTTTCTTCTTCCCTTCTATCAGAACATAGTATGTGTTTGGTATGAAAAAAATATTTGTTGGATGTATTTGCAGAAAAATGTTGATGTGTTTGTGTCTTCTATTCAATTGTACTTGACGTGTACATTGGTAATGGTTGATGTCTGCAACGACTATGTTGGATGTTCACTACTGTTATGTTGAATTTCCACATCCATGTTGTTTTGATGTCCATAACTCATCAAACAATATAATGCAATATGTTATCAATGAAAATATTAGAACAAACGCATTTAATGAAGCATGGGGAATTGTTTAAGCGTGAAACAAATTATTATGTGTCCAGAAAAGAAAAGCGAGTAAGGCTACTGCATAACGACGTGTATGGAAGGCTAGGAGTCACTATAGAAGGCTACTGAGTGTAATGTGTGTCCATAATGATAATGCATGATGTCCACATCCTATTGTATTGGTTGTCCATATTGATAATACTTAATGTCTCTTGCTGTTATACTTGATGACTATATTGATAATACGTTGTGTTCATTGTTGTTATTCTTGATGTTCCCTGCTATTGTGCTTGAGTGTATTGTATGTCAATAATGTTAACACGGAATGATTCCTTGTTGTCAGAATTGATGTCAATATTAATACTTCTTAATGTCCACTACTATTATTCTTGATGTCCCCTGTTGTTGTCCTTGTATGTATTGTGTGCCAATAATGTCATTCTTGATGTCCCTTGTTGTAATACTTAATGTCCCCTACGATTGTACTTGATGTCCATGTTGGTAATGTTTGATGTCCACTACTGTTGTTCTTGGATGTCTAGTTCGTATGACGTTACAATGAATTGTGATGGTCTATGAACCTAATATCCTTGTAATTTATACTTGAAGTTCGATGTCCACTTCATGTAATTGCAAGGCCAAGTATTAATGTGCATGAGTGTATTTTAAGTCAAAAATATTAATACTTGATGTCCTCTATTGTTATACTTGATGTCCAAATTGATAGAACTTGATGTCCACCGTAGTTATTTCTTAATGCTCACAACCTAAAATGATGGATGCCCTCACTCTTGACAAGTGAATAAAAATATATCCAGTGCGCGCACATGAGATTAGTGCCCACATGCCAATTAAACGAATAAAAATATATCAAGTACACGCCAATTAAATCCCCCACATGATTGGGTATCATGCATACGAAGAAATATGTTGTCCACAGTCCATATGCGCATTGTCCTTTTAAGTAATACTTGATGTCCACAATCCAAGCTAGATGCTCATCACTATTTACAAATGAATAAAACTACATTATGGATGCCCTGTCCATAGTCCACATGCATGATGTCCTGTTTGGTAATACTTAATGTCCACGATCTAAAATGATGGATGCCCTCACTATTCACAAATGAATAAAAATACATAATGTCCTCAGTCCACATGTGTGATATCCTTTTCGGAAGTACTTGATGTCCACAGTAACCTGGATGCCCATGACTCTTTAACTGTGCACTTTCATCATTTATATTGTGAACATCAATGATATATGTATGTGACAAACACATTTAACTGTGGACTTTTATAACTCACATTTATATATATGAATGATTCTTTAATTGTGCACTTTCATCATTTATATATATATGAATGGCATCAACCACAACAAGATAACATGGGGACATCATACGTACGTTGTATTTCGCTGCTCCATTATTTTCAACAATTTATGTTCATAAATACATAAAAAGACATCAAGTACGACGAAAATGAATATCAAATGAAACATGTGAAGACATGAATTACAACGATGACGAACATCAATTGCACGAATGACTCTGTTATACCACTGTGCAACATGTGATCAAGTACAACGAGAATGAACATCAAATGAACATGTCAGCACATCAAGTACAACGATGATGAGCATGGATATCAATTGCATAAATTTTTAACCCAGATAAATGATGACATAAAGTATAGTAGAATGAGACATTAAGACTTATCATGATGGACATCAACTATAACAGTAGGGCACATCAAGCATTATCAGTATGGACATCACACATTATCATTGTGGACAACAAGTATAACAACAGGGGACATCAAACATTATCATTGTGGGCATCAAGCATATCAGCAGGGGACATCAACCATTATTTTCAGTTCATACAAGAAAGGAACGATTCACTCCAAAATCAATAAGAACGAACCAAGAACACTCACTCTCCTTCAACCCATCGACATGGCCTCCATTATTCACCATTGTAGTCGAACTTTCATTCCAGATCAATAATATAACATCTTTCAATCATATCCTAACAAAAAAATTTCAATGAAACCCTAACCAAGAAGTTCAAAAAAGAGCATACAAGAAGTTGGATTCCAAAATTACATGACAAGGACAATATATATACACCCTGCATTGAATCTAAAACCATAAGAATACAAAATTTCAACCACAACAAAACCCACACCGACACCTTGCCCGGAAACGAACAACGGCCCGGGACAATTTTGGGTGGACAAACTTAGGGCCTTTTGCTTGACCGGGAACGGACGACATAGTGAACAGAGAAGAGGAAGAGACTCTCTGCTGGAAATGGGTGCACAAACTTTGGGCCTGGAACAAGCTCGACGCGTTCGTCGTCGAGTCTGGAGGAAGAGGGGAGATGCTTTGGAGCAGAAACTTCAATTTGCATTTGGGAATTGTTGAGCATGCGGGGTTTTCGGGAAGAGGAACTACTTTTCTTTTTTTTTTTTTTTTTTTTGCTCCCACCCTTACGTGAGGGCTTTGTTAAAGAGTAAAAAAAAGAAGTTAAACTCCACTTTTTTTCACATCCATAGATTGGAGATCTAAGAGTCCACATTCATAATGCTCACATGCTCACATAAACACAATGCTCATATGATCACTTCCCTATATATATATATATATATATATATATATAGATACATACATACATACATACATACATACATACATACATAGGGCTCTAAATCACTATCGTCTGCTAAGTCTATCACAAACAGCTTACTCTAGAAACATAAAATTATAAAAATAGTCTAACAAGTTACATGATTTTACATAAATATATAAATAGCTACTCTTAACAAAATTACAAAACCTTGAAAAAAATTACAAGTTCACAACATCTCGCAATAAATAGCTAGTAGTTATTTTCAATGTAAAATTATTTCCAAAATAAGGTCGGTATTTTTAAATTTTTAAGAAAAGGATCTTGGATGATTCGGGGTATTGAACAGCAATGTACTGGACTTTAGCCTTGGACAATAATGCATTGAACTTTGGAAGGTATTGGACAATAATGCACTGAACTTTGAGGGGTATTGGACAATAATGCACCTGGAACGATTTCGATGGTGGTTGACTTGGTGGTGATCTTACGGGGTGAGCCATGAAAATGAATTGGCTATATAATATTTGCATTTATGACATGTCAGCTAATCTACAAAAGTAAAGATGATTTTATATAATTACAACAACAATCTCTGAGCGAAAACACGTTTACGCAAATGTGATTTTATGTTTTTGTTACTTTTTTCAAAATTGATTCCCTTTGCTTATGTGTGGATTAGCTGACATGTCATAAATTTAAATATTTTTTGTCAATTCATCTCCTATGCCTACTAAGTAGGATTGTCACCGAGTCAGCCACTGTCGGAATCATTTTGAGTGGATTAATGTTCAACACATACAAAGTATAGTGTATTATTGTCCAAGGTCAAAGTCCAGTATATTATTGTCCAACACCCAAAAAATTTAGTATATTAGCATCCAAAATTCCTTAAGAGAAATATTAAAATAAAGTTCCGCGTTCTAGTCGAGGGTAGTAGTTTTAGTAACATTACCCTTATCAATTTAATGTGTTCCTAAATTTTACGGAGTTTACATTACTCAATTGACCGGTTCACATTCCATGACCCACCCATTTGACCGGTTCCAATCAAATTATAAGTTTCAGATTTGAAACTACTAACTCTTAGCTTCCACTCGTTTAATAAACGAAACGTTTAATAATACTGAAGAATCAAGTTCCATTATAATCTTTCATACATCCAGTTTTGTTCTATTCGATTTCTGATTTCTCTATTATTGAACTAAATAGGGTCTCAATTACGATTGGTGAAATTTAGTGCGCATAGTGCATATAGTTCAGATTATGCCTGCTCAATAATAATTCTGCTTAATTATAACCCCGGCGAGTTTAGAATCTTCATGTGATTTTTCTTTGCCTTTGTCATGATTGCCATGGATAGTTAATAATGGAAAAGTATTAATGATAATGATTGTTTAATTATCTTTAATGATGCATTAAGCTGGCTCTAATTATAGAGGTTCTTACAATGAATATAATCATAGCATATGGTTGTGTATTTTACGTTCTAACGAATCTGACATATAGTTACGTAGGAAGAGTTTAATTTAGGTTAATCCAATCAGCTTTTGTACTATTTTTGTCCTAACTTTTCTACATTTTTTTTGACATAATTTTTGTTATAATTTAATATATCATATTTGTATAAAAATAAAACACCAACAAGAAATCTAAAAAAAGATGTACATAATAAAAAATACATAGCATAACAAAATTATCACATATTAGATAAAGTTTTTCAACCGTCAAAAGATTGGCAATATGCCCCTTATATTTGTTAAAAAAAAGAAGAAAAAACTAGTTTCTATTTTCTACTAAATTCTCAAATTCCATCATGTTATAATTTTCAGATTTTTTATATATTTATTATTCTAATCGGACATAATTTTATCGAAAGTAACATATTATGTCAAATTATATTCAGAATCGGACTTTTTTTAATTGGATTCGGATTCAAATTTATTCTCGTCAAATTTGGATCATGTTTTTCTACTTCGGTTCAGAGCGGATGCGTTCCGAAGGGACCCTCTAGCCTCTAGTGTTCATAGGCGAATGAGGCAACCAGTAGGTTAACTATGCGAATAGAGAAGAGGTCAAGGTTCTCTATGCTTCCTAGTGATAAAGGATGCATCTTAGTCTTTTTGACTAGTTTGGTGTTCTATTTGATTGTTGTTGGCGAAAATTAGTTGGGTCCTTTTTAAATTTTTTGTTAAATTACTCCCTCCAATTTATTTTTGTGTCACTTAGGAATTGAAATTGTATCAAAAATTTTGAGTGTTAATATTTTAATTTATATAATGATTTATTATATAAAATTGATGTCATTAGATCAATTCATAATAAAAAAAACTATTAGAAAAGTATAATATTATATTTTTTTTAAAAATATTACATGAGCAATTATTGATTAAACATTAAAGTATAAATGACACATAAAAAATGGAGGGAGCAGTAATTTGCTTCATCCCTATCTAATTTTTTTTCTCATTTCTTCCACTTGTTTTTTTGCGTCCCCTTTTCTGTCATTTTCTGTCGTAATTTTTGTTTTTGTAGATTGAATTTTGGTTCAAGTAAATCTATTATTTGTTAAATATATTAAAACACGGTCATCAAAGCAAAAACTGTTATTATTGTTCTTAAAAGATAAGAAAATATTACCTAAGAATTTGGATGGATGAACGCAATGGGTAAAAGTGATAGTTTGTTTCTATCTGCAAATGATAGTCTTCACTCTTCAATCCTTTTGGTTGCCAAAAACTAAAATGGAGAATAACATATGTACAGTTGCAAATGATTGTTTTGGCGGTCAGAAATTAAAATTGAGTATAGATTAGAAATGTACTATAATTGAATTTTAAAATGAAGATTATAAGTAAAAGCAAATTTAGAATATTAAGATTAGTGGAATACAATTATCTTAAAATATACTTTGTGAATTATGAAAAGAATTTTTAAAAATATCAAGCGATATATGTGTGTGATAATAATTGTTGATCATATGAAAAAGGATAGTACTTACCTTCTGTCTGTTGATATATCATTTCGTCTTAGAGTTAATATATGTGTGTGTGATAATAATTATTGATTTCATTACGTCTTAGATATAGTTGTTGTCCATTCAGTTGAGTGAAAGGTCTAGCTACGTGATTGTATTTAAGTTTTTATCTATTAATCCTTCAATTTTCATGTTGGATACCTATTTTTTTCTATAAAAAAAAATTGTAAGATTAGAATTTGAAAAGTCATATTCATTTGTTTTTTATGTGATGATTAATAATTATTTATCCTAATATTAATAATTATTGATCATATAAAAATGTTGAGTATTAAGTATAATGAGTAATGACGAATGACGAATGAGTAATACTTGATACCCAACCTTTTCATATGATTAAAACACAACCTTTTCAGTATTCCATGACTCATTTGTCATTATATGAAATTGTTTGTGGTACTACCAAGTGCATGGGTCATGGAATACTGAACTTAAGAGACATTTCATTTTAATTGTCTGTAGGTAGAGAGCCAATGGATACTAACCGTTTCATTTGATATGAGTATTGTACATTTAATTGAATGTAATTAGTTAATACCATAATTAAAGATCTCTCTCGATCCGTTTTTTCTTTTTTCAAAATACATTGGTGACTTGGATATGAAAATAGTTAAAGATTAATTCCGAACCTCCATATTTGTGACACATCTCATAAATTGGGTATTATACCCTAGCTATTGCTAACATATAACAAATTCTTTATTTAATTTACTTAACCATCCTTAACTCTCTCTCTCTCTCTCTTCTCTCTCTCTCTATATATATATATATATATATAGAAAATTGGATTTAACAATCTCTAATTTTGGCAATAGGACAATAATAATATTATTTTTCCGTACGCCACTCGTCTAAAAATAAATTGAATTTTTTTGGACCACAACAAATAAATACCCTAATTATCGTGAATTTGACTTGCGTTTCCTCCAAAACTTAGCATTACATTTTCTCTATGATTTTAGTGAATTTACAACGATTGTCGCAAGTTTTTTCGATTATGTTTTCTAATTTTTATGATTTTCTCCTTTTATTCCTTAAAAAGTCATAATAATTGCTCTAATTCTCAAAAGAATATAAAAAATATTTTTTAGTAATTACACTTCATAACCTTTATGGGGGTAGGAAAAAAAATTAGAAAAATTAGATAATTTTAGAAACCTTAAAGTGAAAATATGGAGATAAATTTGGTACCAAAAAAATTCCAATTTCTTTTACCACTGACATAAAAAAGTATCCATTATTAGACGGGATTTTTGCTTTTTGGACCCTGTATTTTGGGGGTATTTACATTATGGACCCCCATGTTTCAAAGTTTGCAATTTGACCCCTGTATAATATGGGCCAAAAAAATTTAGCCCAAACTTAAGTTGGGCTCCGATTTTCCTAGTGAACTCACCGATTTGCCCTTATGCCATTTATTCATTTCTCTCTCTTGTTTCCTTTTCCTTTTCCTTCTTCTTCCCCGTCTCCCTCCTCTTTCTCTCTCTATCTCTCTGATTCTTTCTCTTTCTCCTTCTTCTTCCACGTCATGGCCTCTTCTTCTTCTTCTTCTTCTTCTGCTACTCTACTGCTATTGTTACTGTTACTGTTGCTTCTTTCTTCTTCTTCCTCTTCCTCCATTGGCATGGCAGCAGCTGCAGATGGGTACGATTGAGCTGGGTTGAGTTTCCCTCTATTTCGACTTCTAGCGTTTGCGTTTGGACGTTGGATTTATCGTTTATGTCGCGAAATTCTGTTATGTTGGAATTTTTCACTCATTCTGTTGATTGCTTTGCCGCCATGGTTGGGTTACTTTGGTGCCCGCCAACTGTTCGACGAAATGCCCCGCTGAACTGAGGTCATTCGACTCTGGTTTTTGAGCAAGCAAGGCGCCATTGTTGAGCAAGCAGGGCGCCATTGTTGAGCAAGCAGGGGAGAGAGAGGTGAGTGAGGGGCGTGGATTTTCCTGCGATTTTCTCGTTTCTGGTTTGGGGATTTGGTTGTTTTGATATTTTTTCTCTGCGAATTTATCAGGGGATCGATCAATTGTTCATCAATCTAGATTTTATGGGGTTTTCTGTTGTGGGTATCTGGGCATTGTTGTTGTCCAGAAAATCTGAATCTGCCCAGAAAGATAGATTTAGAAAGTGAGAGAGAAAAGATTCGTTGTGTGAGAAAAAAAAAGGGGGAGATTAAGATTTTTAGGGTTGGATTATTTGAGATTGTTTCGGAACGAAGATGGGGGGTTCGAAGGATTTAGGAGATGCAATGTTATCCATGGCGGAACAAGGAGTGCAGGGCCACTTTCAGATGCAATTTTATACTGGAATGCAGGATGAGATGTAGGGAATACTGGAATGCAGGGCCACTTCTAGGATTTATCGTTTATCTCATCCTGGGAGGAGTGCAGGGAGTCATTGCAATGTTATACTGGATTTTCAAGTAGTCATGAACTTCCTGGAAATGGCCACTTTCATATGAACAGCAAGAAGAATACCATATAACATGCAATTTTAGCAAGAAGAAATGGCCACTTTCAGATGAACAAAATCCAGTGGCAAACCATGAAAAACAGAAGTGGAAATGGAAAAAGAAGAGAGAGAAAGAAGTGTTGTTCAAAATTGAAGGGTAACTTGGGCAGTTCAAAAATAATCTAGGGGCAATTTTGGAAAGAAAAATCGTTCAAACTACAATAAGGGCCTCTTTTGGCCGGACCCCTCTAGTTATGTCCAAAGTGTTGCCGGAATCAAAGTACAGGGTTCAAATTGCAAACTTTGAAACATGGGGGTCCATAATGTAAATATCCCCAAAATCTGAGGTCCAAAAGCTAAAAACCCTTATATATATATATATATATATATATATATATATATATATATATATATATATATATGTATATATATATATATATGTATATATATATATATATATATATATATATATATATATATATATATATATATATGGGAGGTGATCACTGGGAAGCTCCTGCGACAAATAAATGTAACAAATTTGGTACTTATCCCAAAGGTGCCAAACCCTAGTAAAGTCACTGAGTTTCGACCAATAGCTTGCTGCAATACCTTCTATAAGGGAATCACCAAAATCATTGCATCAAGGATTCGAGAGGTCCTCCCAGACCTAATCAACCCAAGCGAAGGGGCTTTTGTACCGGGCAGACAGCTTCTCCACAATGTACTTATTTGCCAAGAGATAGTAAGAGGGTACACTCGATCGACCATAGCTCCTAGATGCTTGATGAAAATAGATCTTCAAAAAACCTTTGACTCGGTGCACTGGAGTTTCATAGAAGAAGCACTTCAAGCATACCGTTTCCCGAGATGGCTCGTCAATTGCATAATGGCATGTGTCACATCCCCCACTTTCGCCATTTGTTCGAATGGCATCTCCTCCCCCACCTTCAACGGAAAAAGAGGGCTGAGACAAGGAGACCCGATGTCGCCACTCATGTTTGTTCTGACAATGGAATACCTATCTAGATCTATTCATTACTATGTCAGCAAGCAAGAGAGTTTCAAATACCACCCACTCTGCAGACGTCTACAACTCACTCACCTTGTATTTGCAGACGACCTGATCTTGTTCTCCGCTGCTAATAAAGCCTCTATTCAAACCCTTAAGAAGGCTTTTGACCACTTCTCAGCAGCCACGAGTCTTATAGCTAATAATGGGAAATTAGAAATGGTCATAGGTGGCGTTCCCAATGATGTAGCAACCGCTCTGATTAACGAAACAGGATTTCGAGAAGGTACGCTTCCCTCAAATACCTAGGAATTCCTATCTCCTCCAGTAATCTCACAAAAAATGATGCCAATATTCTTGTGGAGAAGATTCTGTCGCGCATTAAAACATGGGAAAGCAGGCACATCTCTTATGCTGGCAGGGTCACACTCATTAACTCTGTACTGATGGGGATATATAGCTTCTGGGCTAGAATTATCGTCATTCCTAAGCACACCATCGACGAAATCACTCGTTTTTGTCGTAATTTTCTATGGGGCTCCTCCTCCCACTTTAGGAAAGCCCCTATGGTGGCCTGGGAAATTGTCTGCAGACCAAAGCAATCGGGAGGGCTGGGACTTCGAGACCTTGTATCCTGGAACAATGCCAACATTGCCAGGCTGGTTTGGGCAATTCAGAGAAAAGAGGACAATTTATGGGTCAAATGGATTCATGCCAAATACATTCGAGGGTCATCCTGGTTGGATTATCAACCCCCTTATGATGTTTGCACCTACTTCAAGCATCTCTACATTGTTAAAGACAATTTCAAATGGGGTTGTGATCCTGGGCACCGATGGATCTGGAGAGGGGTAGAGGCTACAACTAATGGGGATTACAATGTGACAGCGGGGTATACATGGAGCCTCGGAATTAAGAATGAAGAGGGTTGGGCCTCCATCATCTGGAATCCTCTCACCATCCCATGCCATTCCTTCATCACTTGGATCCTGTTGCATGGAAAACTACATGTAAGAGCTAGAACAATGCGCTGGCAACCTAATGGTAACCCACTATGTCCATATTGTGAGTCGGAGACTGAAACTATCGACCACCTTTTTCTTGGGTGCGAATTCGGGAAGGAGGTGAGACAGGCTATGAGACATTGGGAACTGGGTAACCTGTCAACCACCCAGGAGTGGAAACACCAGTTGAGCGATCTCAGGAAAACAAGCAAAGAAACCCATCTGAACTGCGCTATTCTCACTGCATATGTCTACCACATCTGGACAGAAAGAAACAACCGAGTTCACAAAAAACGAAATGCAACTCCTCAGGTGATAATAAATTTGGTGAAAAATGATGTACTGAACAAGGTCCTTCTGGCGGCAAAGTCTAGGAAAAAATACAGAAGTTTAGTAGATACAGTTCTCTGTATGTGATTGTTGAGGGAACGGTCCCTTGATCTTTGTAAACAACATTTATGATTGTTATATATATCATGTTTTCTTGTGCAAAAAAAAATATATGGGAGGTGATCAAATGAGCATTGAATAAAAATGAGCATATGAGCACAAAAGATAATAACCATTGGATCTTAAATCAAGGGGTGAGATTAAATGAGGGATTTAACTTTTTTTTCTGGACATCACGGGAGGTTGCTTGGGAGAGGGCAAAAAAAGCATTAAATGTGTCATTGGAAAAGGGTTAGGTGTGCAAATGAAAGAGTAACAATCACTTTGGTATTTTGCATGCAATAAATGGACGAACAAATACATACCTGATGTCCCCTGATGAAACACTTGATGTCCAGTGTGGAAAAAATTTGACGTCCCTTGTAATATTTTGATGCCCACAATGAAAATACGTGATGTCTCCAATGAAAAAATTTGATGTCTCTTCAAATATTTCGATGTCCGCAATAAAAATACGTGATGACCTCAATGAAAAAAATCGATGTCCCTTCTAATATTTTGATGTCCCCAATGAAAATACGTGATGTCTCCAATGAAAATATTTGATGTACATAGTGAAAATATTTTATGTACATAGTGAAAATATTTGATGTCCTTTGCAATATTTGATGTCCCCTAATAAAATACTTGATGTCCCCATAAAAAACACTTGATGTCCTCAATGAAAATATTTAATGTTCCCACAAGAAACACTTGATGCCCTCAATCAGGACATCATATATTTTCATTGGGGACATCAAATATTATAAGGGAGATCAATTTTTTTTTCTCATGCTCACATGATGTCCTGATTGAGGACATAAAATTTTTTCATTGGGGGCAATCACTTACAAGGGACATGAAATATTTTCATTGAGGACATCAAATGTTTCTGTGGGGACATCAAGTACTTTTATGGGGGAGATCAAATATTGCAGAGGACATCAAATGTTTTCACTGTGCACATCAAATATTTTCATTGGAGACATCACGTATTTTCATTAGGAGCATCAAAATCTTAGAAGGGACATCAATTTTTTTCATTGAGGTCATCACATATTTTCATTGCGGACATCAAAATATTTGAAGAGATCAAATTTTTTCATTGGGGACATCACGTATTTTCATTGTAGGCATCAAAATATTACAAGTGACGTCAAATTTTTTACCACTATGGACATCAAGTGTTTCATCAGGGGACATCAGGTATTTATTTCTTTGTCCATTTATGGTGTGCAAAATACCAAAGTGACTGTTGATCTTCAATTTACATGCCTAACTCTTTCCCAATGGCACATTTAGTGCATTTTTGCCCTCTCCCAAGCAACCTCACATGATATACAAAAAAAAATAAAGCTAAATCCCTCATTTAATCTCACCCCTTGATTTAAGATCCAATGGTTATTATCTCTCATGCTCACATGCTCATATTTATTCAATGCTCATTTGATCACCTCGACGGCGACTGATCAGTCGTCGTCTAAACTCTCTCTGTCGGTCCTCAGTCGCCGTCGCTCTCGTGATATGATCATATGAGCATGACATTATTGTGAGCATGTCAGCACTACCAATATGGACCATAGGATCTTAGATCAAGGGATGGGAAAAAAAAGGAATTTAGAGTTTTTTTCAGCCCTTTTTGTACCATATCACGTGAGCCTTTAGTTAAAAAAAAGGAAAAGGAGGGGTGTCTTAATTACTTCCAGTGCATGATCATCAGTTTCTAAAACTGATAGTAGAGTTTTCAAAAATCCCTCCTTCATTGAGAACGTTCGTCTTCCATATCATAAATCGCCATACTCGACGGCGTCTGAGGACCGACGAAGAGAGTTTAGACGGCGACTGAGGATCGACGGAGAGAGTTTGGACAGCGACCGGCAACAGATCACGTAAGCGACGGAGAGAGCTTGGACGGCGACCGACGACAGTCCAGAATTTCAACATTGTTTTATAGGTATGCGAATTAGGGTTTATTTCTTTCATCCATATGTGATTTTAACCCAGAATTTTAGCACATAATTTCAGTAAAAACTATCCAAAGGTTCAAACTTTCTAGTCCAGAATTTTAAGTTTGCCTTTACATCTTCAGGACCTTGGAATTTCGATGAAAATTGCTAAGGAAAGAAGCTCGAAGGATGTATGTGTGGGAGAAGGAAGCAAAAGGTTAGTGGGGGTTTTTTTTAGCAAAAAAAGGTTAGTGTTTAATCTTAGGTGAATACGATTTGCTGTGTTGTATGTGGTTTGTTGCATGCTACATTTGAAAATTTGATATTCAATTGGAAATGATATCTGCATTGTAGAGGTTCTTAGTATTGTCTATTGATGTATATTTGATGTCCACGGTGGTGCATATGTGTTGTCCACAAAGACAATACTTGATGTCCACAAATGGAAATGGTGTACTAGCCACAAACTGTCCCCAATGGCAGTAATTGATGTCCACAATTGGTGTGTGTTTTATGTGTATTTGATGCGCAAAAGTTTTTGGCAGAGTATATCACTACAACATGGTAACAAAAATAAGACCGTTATGAACGGTCACAATTTAGCTTGAACGGTCGTTCTGGGGGGCGGGCGACCGTTCATTTGCGACCGTTCGCGACGGTCGCCTCTGAATGGTCGTTTGTGGAACCGGGCGACCGTTCATAAACGGTCACAGATGTGAACGACCGTTCAATGAACGGTCGTTCACTTCTGTGACCGTTTATGAACGGTCGTTATCAATTGTGACCGTTAGTTAACGGTCATTACTTAGCGACCGTTGAGCTGAACGGTCGCCCATTTTATTTTTTTTTTTAAAACAAATTTTGTCGAGGGTTTCTGGCAATACAATCTGTCCAGAATATATTTGAAGTATAAGTGCCAAACGGTCACAAAATGAACGGTCGCAAATAATAATATATATATAAAAATGAACGGTCGCAAACAGTAGCATATATATATATATAGTCAACGGTTGCAAGTCAACGGTCGCAAAATATATTACATATCTGACAAGTTTTTAAAGTTGTCCTCAAAAACACTATGAAGAAGGGGGGTCATTAATGAAGTTAGAGGGAGAGAATTGATCACTAGAAGGCGTCCCCTGCTGCTGCTGTTGATTTTGTTCTACTTGGGACAATCTTCCTTCAAGTTGGCTCAACAGTTGCTGGTATTGGGAGACTTGACTCCTCAAAGATTGTTGTTCAGCCAAGGAAGCATAAGCAGATGGGGTAGGGGCGCCGGATGAGGAAGAAGAACCCTGACCATTGTGGCGTGCATAGCGGGCCGGCCTTTCGTAGAACATGCCCGTCGAGGATCCCAGGCCATAGACGGATTGATTCTTAACCGAGAACCCACCAGTGACATTGTAGAACACCGCGTTGGCTTCCACAGTATTGGGCTCCAAGCCCGCTGCAGATACTTGCTCAAGATATTCATTCTGCAAATTATCAATATTAATGATAATTAGTAACCACAACTAAACGTAAAGCAAAGTGGTCATGTTGTTTGTTGTCAAAACACATTATCAATAGATGCCACAGTTAAGGTAATATAGGGAGAGTTACATAGAAATTTCGGCAGAGTTTCCTTTGTAATATGGACTATACCAAATTCATAATACAAAACATTAACCTGCAAATTACAATATAAACTCGACTTTACCACAACGAACATTTGAACATATACAATCCTATCGAGCCACACGCTCGTTTCTAAACATAAGTTGCACATTCCAACTTCCAACAACAATTCCAACACATACAATCAAGTAACAATATACGGCCACACGCCGATTAATCCTATCGAGCCACACGCTCGTTTCTAAACATAAGTTGCACATTCCAACTTCCAACAACAATTCCAACACATACAATCAAGTTTCGATATACGGCCACACGCTGATTAATCCTATCGAGCCACACTCTCGTTTCTAAACATAAGTTGCACATTCCAACTTCGAACAACAATTCCAACACATATAATCAAGTAACAATATACGGCCACACGCTGATTAATCCTATCGAGCCACATGCTCGTTTCTAAACATAAGTTGCACATTCCAACTTCCAACAACAATTCCAACACATATAATCAAGTAACAATATACGGCCACACGCCGATTAATCCTATCGAGCCACACGCTCGTTTCTAAACATAAGTTGCACATTCCAACTTCCAACAACAATTCCAACACATATAATCAAGTAACAATATACGGCCACACGCCGATTAATCCTATCGAGCCACACGCTCGTTTCTAAACATAAGTTGCACATTCCAACTTCCAACAACAATTCCAACACATACAATCAAGTTTCGATATACGGCCACACGCTGATTAATCCTATCGAGTCACACGCTCGTTTCTAAACATGAGTTGCACATTCCCACTTCCATCAACAATTCCAACAAATAAATTATTAAACTAATTTTAGAAGAAAATGACTTACATAAACTTTGGCCACCTTCGGGTCAGTCCATTGCTTGTTGCCGTGGTCGTCTTGTTTACAACGATAGTGCTCTATGACGTCCGCGGGGGATGGATGGATCCCGTCACTAGCCTAGGAATATATTTAGAAACATTACATATATTACCTGATATTTGTATTGATGAAAAACGTCAAAGTTAAAGATGATGGGAGGCTTACTAGTTTTCGCAAGTATTTACCGGCGGACATCGCCCCACCGTAGTGCTTATTCTGGTCCGGGGCTTTGTTCCGATTCGCCGTGTATGCCTCGACCCGACGCTTATAGGCCTCTTCCTCTCGTTTAGCCCACATCCTCGCCCGGATTTCATCTGACAAATGGGGGATTAGTTTGTTCCTTGGGGTATGTTTCTCCCGGTAGACCAGGCCCTTAAGGAGGTCGCTGAATTTGCTATGCCACATGTTGAAGACTTCCTGAGCCAGGTCCATTTCATATTCGAAACGTTGCTATACAATAACAATTAAAACAATTAAACACATATTTACTGTCCCATATATAATAACGAAATCCAAATAAAATAATTAGGTTCCGAAGGATTGTATTCTTACATAGAAATACGACCAATAAACCATTTTCTCATGATCTTTCATATCACCATCACTAAGAGCCTCCCATTGGTAATGAGATTTTAGACTATCCGACACGATCTTAGTAACCTCAGGCATTGAGATCCTACAAGAAACGAGCAATAAGTGAGAGAGGCGCAATATTTATTAATTATTATGTATTGACTAAAATTAAAGTTGACATACCAGTCTTCCCCCCTAATGAGGGGGATTTTCTGGTCGGATGGGTCGATAGGATTACCGGGCTGGATCTTCCATAGAGGGGATGGTGGGGACATTGCGTTTTCTTAAGCTGCACTATAATAACCAATAATTGACCGCACAAATAATGAATTTAAAATTATTTTACATTTTATGCATGTAGTGAGTAATCGAATAACCATGAAAACAAATTAAATTATAACCAAACAAAATAAAACCTGGTGGGCAATACAAACAAATTAATAGTAAAAGGTCTATAATGCTATGGGAGTTAGAAGCATCTCAGATTCAATACAATGCAGTGTTTCCATTGTGCAACCTGATGGGCAATAAGACAAGGCGGGAATAAGAGAGACTTATAGTAAAAGGTCTAATAGAAATTGTGTTTCCATTAGACCTTTTACTATCAGCTTCTCTATCATTCCCGCCTTGTCTTGTTACCCACCTGTTTGCACAATGGAAACACAGCATTGTACCAAATCTGAGACGCTCCTAACTCCTACAGCACTATAGACCTCGCGCAATATCACTGCCGAGATTGCGCTACTTTAAGGAAACCAGACAAATAAATTGGAGACTCGGTACGACGCATGAAAGTATTTTTCAGCCATAAATTATCAGGAACAACCACACTCTCATGGACACTAACAGAACCCACACTCGACCACTTTTAATGACATCTACAACTAACATACTAGAATTATAAATTACCCTACTTTCTAATAACTACCAAAAGCATCCAAACTCAACACTTTTCTATGACATCTACAACTAAGCTATATATGTCAATAATCAAGAGGATAATGTTATTACCCGATGAGAGTGTGATTGTTCCTGATAATTTATGGCTGAAAAAAAACTTTCATTAGTCGTACCGACTATCCTTTTATTTGTCTGGTTCCCAAAAAATAGCGCAATCTCAGCAGTGAAATTACTGCTGAGATTGCGCTACTTTTTGGGAACCAGAAAAATAAATTGGAGACTCGGTACGACTCATGAAAGTATTTTTCAGCCATAAATTATCAGGAACAACCACACTCTCATGGACACTAACAGAACCCACACTCGACCACTTTTTATGACATCTACAACTAACATGCTAGAACTATAAATTACCCTACTTTCTAATAACTACCAAAAGCATCCAAACTCAACACTTTTCTATGACATCTACAACTAAGCTATATATGTCAATAATCAAGAGGATAATGTTATTACCCGATGAGAGTGTGATTGTTCCTGATAATTTATGGCTGAAAAAAAACTTTCATTAGTCGTACCGACTCTCCATTTATTTGTCTGGTTCCCAAAAAATAGCGCAATCTCAGCAGTGAAATTACTGCTGAGATTGCGCTACTTTTTGGGAACCAGACAAATAAATTGGAGACTCGGTACGACTCATGAAAGTATTTTTCAGCCATAAATTATCAGGAACAACCACACTCTCATGGACACTAACAGAACCCACACTCGACCACTTTTTATGACATCTACAACTAACATACTAGAACTATAAATTACCCTACTTTCTAATAACTACCAAAAACATCCAAACTCAACACTTTTCTATGACATCTACAACTAAGCTATATATGTCAATAATCAAGAGGATAATGTTATTACCCGATGAGAGTGTGATTGTTCCTGATAATTTATGGCTGAAAAAACCATTAGTCGCATCGACTCTCCTTTTATTTGTCGTTCCCAAAATGCGCAATCTCAGCAGTGAAATTACTGAGATTGCGCTACTTTTGGGAACCGCACAAATAAATCGAGACTTCGATGCGACTCATGAAAGTATTTTTCAGCCATAAATTATCAGGAACAACCACACTCTCATGGACACTAACAGAACCCACACTCGACCACTTTTTATGACATCTACAACTAAGAAACTAGAACTATAAATTACCCTACTTTCTACTCTAAACTACCATGACAACTAACCTATTTACTAACACTAAACTGGTTGTTGAGTACTTAAGCTAGCAAAGGGATGTGACATAGTTATTTATAACTCATGTCTTCATTTGGGGTTATGAATAATTAAGATAGCAATTAGGTTGGATACGAAACAAATTTACGCTAACAACTTCACAGATTAACTTAATTAAAGGCATGTCTCTAAATGTCAATTCACCCTTGTTGTGATGAACAAGTTGTCTGAGTTATATGTACGAGAAATCCACCGCTTGTGACGTATCAAATGTCGATCATTGTGCATTTAGCATCCCAACCTCCTTTAAAACGAACACCCAGGAAATCAAGATAGAGTTCCTGGGTGTTCATTTTATTAGTGATTGGTATGCTATAAAACTCAACGATCGACATTTGTTTTGCCGCAAACGGTGGATTTCTCGTATGTATAACTCCGACGAATTGTTCATCACAACAAGGGTCAATTGACATTTAGAGGCTTGCCTTTAATTAAGTTATCCAACAAAGTTGTTAGTCGCGTAAATTCATTCCTAATCAAACATAATAACTAACTCATTTACTAATAACTACCAAAATCATCCCAACTCAACACTCTTTTCTAATAGTGGTAGATTTTCATGTCGTAGATTCAAATGAATTTTAAGCGTGCTAAAACAATTATATACAACATAACTAACTAAACATTCTTTACACATGTATTAACCTAATCCATACTAATTTACGCATGCTCATAATTTATACACATAAACATACAATTAACAATTTTCATAACTAAAACAATAAATATTTCAAAACATTACTAACTAATACAAATAACATACAATTAATACAAAAATTCAATAATAAAACACAATTAACACAACAATATACACATAAATATACCATTAAACTAATTGACAAATTTCACCACATACCTAACCTAATTAACATACAATACTTAAACAGTAATATAACTAACCTAATTAACATACAATTTCACAACATATCATTAAACTAATACAACTAACACAAAAATTAACCGAATAAATACTAATTATTCACTCAAATTATTCACAAATACTAACCTAATTAATGCATGCTCATAATTTATACAAATAAATATATAATTAACAAAATTGACAAATTTCAAATATTTTACCGGAGAGAACGACGGCAGGAGCGATGGCTGCGGTGGCGGCGATCGACGACGGCGGCGGCAACGGCAGCGGCGGCGAAGACGGGACGAAAGGGACCAAAAAAGTGGCGGTTCCGGGTCCGATTTGCTAGCAAGAGGGAAGGCTTACGTTGTTATTAACCACCAAAAACTTAGAAGAATTGATAAGGAGGGAGAAGAGGAGGACTTACCGTCGTCGGTTCCGGCGGAATGTGGCGGCAGGCGGCGGTTTCCGGTCCAATTCGCCTGCTAGCAAGAAGAGGGAGAAGAGTGAACGGGTTTTGAGAGAATTGAAGTTGCGCAATTGAATGAGAGTCGAGCCGTTAGACGGTATAAAAAGGCGAACGACCGTTTATAAACGACCGTTCAATTGAACGGTCGCTAGATAACGACCGTACAAAGAAACGGTCGTTCAGTGGAACGACCGTTCAATTTAACGGTCGCTACTTAGCGACCGTTCAATTGAACGGTCGTTCCCGTGAACGACCGTTTCTTTGTACGGTCGTTATCTAGCGACCGTTCATTAACGGTCGTTTATGAACGGTCGGCCGCCTCTTTCTTGCGACCGTTTATTAAACGGTCGCTTGAAACGGTCTTATTTGGCCTGCCATCTTGTAGTGTATTGATGTATATTTAATGTACACAGTGGTGATTGTGTATTGTCCACAAGGACACTACCTGATGGCCACTAATGGAAAATGATGTACTAGATACATATTGTCCAAAATGACAGTAGTTGGTGTGCACAATTAACGTGTGTTGGATGTGTATTTGATGTCCAAAAGTTTTTGGTAGTGTATAGTGATGTATATTTAATGTTTAGCTTGCATGGTGATGTTAATCTGTATTCAATTCTCAAATTTTATACGTGATATCCATTGATTTCTATGGTGATGTCCATAGTGATAATGATGTCCACACTGGCGTTGACTAATGTTCAATGTTGGAAACGTTGATGTCCACACTGATACTATATGTTTTTAATATATGAATTTGTTATGTAGTTAGTGTTTGGTTAAATAATGATTAATTGTTTTCACATAAAGTTTAAAGTCCACATTGGCATTAGTCAATGTCCACTGTCAAAGATGCTGATGTCCACACTGACATTATATATATTTCAAAATGGAAAAAAATAATGAATAATTGGTCCTTTGTGGGCAAAGGTCAAGACAACTTAGTCAGTTCTGGGGACCCTAGAGAAGTGATAGCTTCAGTGTTGCACGACCTGTCAAGCACGTACAATGAAGACTCGGAGGGGCCAAGTCCAGTCCCCTCACATGTAAAGGGAGTTGATGAGACTGCTGAATTAGACGCGGAAGAATCTCCATTCCGCACCCCCCAGCTTGCATAGAACTCCCCAGTGGTGGCGAGGTAAGTGAGGGGACTATGGGTGGAAACGAGAGAGGAGCAGTTTGTAGAATTGATTTTGACACTGGAGAAGACGTTTTCCCCGATGTGCCCAACCTAATGTAAGTATTTGTGTGTTTGGCTATACGTTTTATTGCTCACTTATCACAAAACCAAAAGTTCTCGCCTGTATGCTTTGTTTGTAATAACTTTGATGTCCACTTGTCACACACCTTGATGTCCATTTGTAACATACTTGATGTTCACTGGTGTAAAGTTTAGTGTTCAATAAATAATATTTGGTTACATTATGTCTTTATTATTCAATAAATAATGTAAATGTGTGCTATCGGTGATACAGTGTGAACGAAGATCCTGAAGATCGAGACCCACAACTGTTCGCGAGATCGTATGTAAGGAGGAAGGCACGTGAAACTGACAACATGGACACCCGACCTAGAACTGACAATGAACCTAAGGCATCAACGCGCCCTCAGAGACAAAAGAAGAGCAAAATTGCAGCCCGTCCGACACGTACATCAAGGAGGCTGAGTGTGGCAGCCAGACAGGATGATCATGTGGAAAGCACAACAAGGTGGATGCGACATCGACGAGATGTCAGCCCTGTACAACAGGTTATGCGACCATCGAAGCGTCAGAGGGCCACCACAACAAGCGACACAAATATTACAACACATGTGTTGCACAGAGCCGACCCTAGCGATATTGATATGATCAACGACCACGTCTTTCCCACCAGAATGTCCCTAATGGGCTTTTCATATATGATGGATAGGTTGAATGATGCGCAGATAGCTGCAATTGAGGACATGGGTTTTAAAGGGTTCAATAGATTTAGGATGAAGTTGATCCCCGGGGAGTTAGTTAGGTGGTTGGTTGACAAGTTTAACCCGTACTCTTGCACTCTTGAAATCGACACGAACAAACACATCGAGGTAACCCCCTTAGATGTATGTATCACAATGGGGATACCTTACGGTGACACTTCAATCGTTGAAGTAAATGACGAACGTGCAGGGGATGAGCAATACAAATGATTATTCTGTATTTTGCATGATTTAGACCCCTTTATTCTATGACTTTTTGCTTGTTTTCAATAACTAATTTAGGAACTAATATTAGATTTATCTTCTTTCTACATTTTTATTAGGTTTTATTTGATTTTGTCATTTTAGTTATTATTATTATATTTTAGTAAAAATGAAATAAAAACCTAGAAAACTAATCCTAAACCTCTACCCTTTTTCCCAATCCAGCCCAAAGCCCAATCCCATTTCCCCCCTATACATAATCCCAGCCCACCTAAACTACCCATTTCCCATCACCTAATTCCCTTCCCTTTTCTTTTTACTGAAAGCCGAGTAAATCCAAAGTCAAACCCCAACCCTAATTATTTTAATTCCCATTTCAATCTTCCCCTTTTCTATTTCCCTTTCTTCGTCTCTTTTTCCCTTTTCCCCTTTTCCCCTCTCTTGTCCTCTTCTTCCCTTTTTTGCAGACACCCGAAGACCCACACACACCACCATTTCCATTTCATTTTCTCATTTCTCTATCTCACTCTTTTCTTTGTCTTTTCTAGTTTTGGAAGAAAGGGAGGCCAAAAGTACAAGCAGCAGCAAGCACTAGCAACGCATACACCACCATTTCCATCCTCATTCTGCCCAAATACATCCAGGCCGTCCAACTCGAAGGGAAATCAAGGGTTCAGATCGAAGGTTGAGAGGCTGAATTCAAGTATATAAGGGAAGAAAAGAGCAGAATTGAAGGTTTTGATGGTTGGTTTTGGGGATGACAACCCATGCCTCCATCCTTAGGGTTAGGTTACTGTTTTGCTTGCAATTTCATGTTTAGATTTAGGTTTAGTTTGATATTTTTATTTTGCTATTCATGTTAGTCGAATTTTAGGGTTTGTTTTGAACAGTTGGTTTTGATTCTGAATGGTAATGTAGCTTAGTTTATGTTGTTTATTCAAATGTTATTTTGTTAGTTTTTCTTCTGCTTTAATTGATTGTGTAGCCCTGTTCTCGTTTTGCTCTGTTCTTTGTCCGTCATTTCCCCTATTTTCTGTCTCTCCCCTGTTTTCATCAGTAGCAGTAGTAGTAGTTCCCTTTCTTGATTCTTTTGTTTTGTTATTAGGTTAGTCTAGTTTAATGATTATTTTAGAATGTTAGTTATTGCCAAAGTTAGGTTAGTATTGCTTTTTTAATTGAGTCAGAATTAGATTAGTGCTTTTTTAATTGAGTCAGAATTAGATTAGTATGTTTAGGTCAGTTTATTGTTTATTGGTCATTAGTGTTAAGTTAAATTCAGCTTAGAGTTAAGTTTATTAGGTTAGTTTTATGGGCCAGAACTTAGGCTTGTGTTAGGTTTGTAGGGTTAGTCGTTGTCTAGATAGTCTAGTTGAGATTTTAGACTAAGTTAGTTTAATTAGATTGTTAATAAAATGATTAATGAGTAGTTAATTTAGGTTAGGGGGTAATTAGGCTCTTATTATGGATTTGATTTGAGGTTTGATTGGAAGGGAATGATTAGCTTAGTTTAGGATTTTCCATCATTATTCTCTATCTTTTGTGGAAGTTTAGTTAATTGAGATGTTGCTAGATTTCCTTAGAGCATTAGTGTGAGGTTTTAGTGGGATAATTAGGTTTATCATTCATGGAAATGAGGATTGATTTAATTAGGGTTTGTTACACTTTATACTCTTAGGTTTTAGTCTTCATGAAAATGAGGAGTAAGATTTGGGAAGTTAATCTAATGTTATCCTTTGGAAGAGGGTGCTTAGAGCGATTAAGTTTTAGTAGAAACCCATTCCTAGCTTAGTTTTAACCTTTTCGATTTTCCTTTGATTAGATTTCCTTTAGGTAGCTAAAATCAACCCCCGAGCCTTTTTCTTCTTTTATTTGTGATTTTTATTGTGTGTTTTTAGTTTAGTTCAAAAACCTCAAAAATTGTGGAAATTACAACCTAGTAGGTGAGAGCTCGATAGCTTTTAGGTTCGGTACCCCAACTCCCTGTGGATACGATATTAAAACCCGACTATACTGTAACTTGATCAAAAGGAAGTCCTAGTTGAACTGAGGGCTGATTGGGGTGTCAGTGAGGGGGCGCCACTCCTGTCTGCTATGCTAGACATCATTGTTGGGTACACAGATGGTTGGATTAAGTTCAGAAGGAACTTCATACTATATTAACCTGTCTGCTATACCGGATGGCCGGGCTAGAGGTAACTTAATTGCAAAAACTAAATATGCCACTTGTTGTAACCGTTGATGTTCACGGGTCATATCTTTGATGTTCACTAATAACATCCTTGATGTCCTATAGTCACGTACCTCGCTGATGATTTGTCACATATTTAACGTCCATTGGTCGCGGATGTTTATTCACATAAGTGTTCACACCTTCTACTGTAAATGTACTTGCATGTGATGAGACACATGGAGACACATGGTTACATGTCCACACATTCTATTGTAAATGTTCAAACCTTATATTATAAATGTCCACACCTTCAATTGTAAATGTCTACACCTTATATAGTAAATGTCCACACATTCTACTGTAAATGTCAACACTTTCTACTGTAAATGACCACATCTTCTGTTCTAAATGTCCACATCATCTACTGTAAAATCTAAACATTGATGTTCACTAGTCATAGCTTTGATGTTCACTAATAACCACTACTAATTTTTGTTAGCAAATGTCCACACCTTCTAATGTAAATGTCCACACTTTCTATTGTAAATGTCCACACTTTCTGTTCTAAATGATCACACCATCTATTGTAAAAAAATATATATATGAAATTTTGGTAAACATTGATGTTCACTAGTCATAACTTTGATGTTCACTATTAACCACTACTAACATGGTTACTTTTGCAATGTGATTGTAATGGAATTGGGTTGAGTGTTATGTGTTTGTTCACATAACTGTTGACACCTTCTATTGTAAGTGTTATGTGTAAATGACCACGTTTATACATAATGATCAATGGCTCATGGAGACACATGGTACCATGCCCACACATTCTATTGTAAATGTCAACACTTTCTACTGTAAATGTCTACAGCTTCTGTTCTAAACGTCCTCACCATCTACTGCAAACTCTAAATATGCAACTTTTTGTAAATGTTAATGTTCACTAGTCACAGCTTTGATGTTCTCTAATAACCACTACTAGTATGCTTACTTTTACAATGTGATTGTAATGGAATTGATTCAGGGTGAGATCGAGAACTTGCAACATGTATTGCGAGATTTTATTGACGCAAGAGTGCAGATATCATCCTCTATTGAAACGATCAACAAGTTGCATAAGGACAAAGATGAAGCTCACGCCGTCAAGAGGAGGGTCATCAAGATGATGTCATTGTTAACATCAACAATAGAGCATAATGTGCAATTTGGTTCGGATGAGGGCACCGCTGATGAGGCACATGCGGAACAGAGAGTAGATGATCAGCAAGTAGAGCAACATGTCACATGCACTCTGCGCGAGTTGCGATTCTCAAATGAAGATGACGCGGTATGGCTCGCTCTGTCAATTGATGCATTTTTCGCAAAAGCGGATAGGATTGTTGAGAAAATGCTGAAGAAGGACCCGACCATGCCCAATTTTGACTTGATCCCATATATGACACCTTTAACACCACTGCCGCCTGTTGTTCCGAACGTTGTTATTGAGTCAGATTGCATTCCATGCAGGTACGTCAATCACCATTTCAGTGATCAATACACACATTCATTCATTCAAACCTTCATTATCAACATGTTTATATGATAACCATCACAAACTTAACAACACGTACAACTAATCACACTACTGGGATTTAGTAATGGAGTTAAAAAAATTTAATGTCTATTACTTATATATGTGTTTACTTTTAAGTCTATTACATGTACACTATAAGAACCAAAAGAAAAGGGGCACTTCCATCACACTTTTGTGTAGTCATAAAAGACACAGTACTACACTAGTTCAATCTAGTTGTAACTATATTTGATGTTCACTACTTGCACACCTGATGCTCACTGATCACCCTATTAGTGTTCACTGATTACGTAGTTTATTTTCAGTATTCACATGCTTGATGTTCACTTATTACAGGGCCCTTAACGACGACAAACAATGCCACAATTGGAGGGGGGCAACATAACATTACGGACGAAAAATCCATCATGGATGGGAGAGCAGCATGCAAATACTAGTGGCACGAGGGGGCTAGATGCAATGCAACATTCATCATCCAAAATGAGGGTGCTGCTTGATACCGAACACGCAACAATGTACGTGGAGGGGGGGATGCTCCTGATGTGCATCAGCATGAACCTAGAAGGAATCCAAAAAGGGCTAAGAAGAGGTTCCCTGACGATTTCCGTTCACCTTTTGCTTTAAGAACTACAAGCATGGCAAAAAAGTTATCAACCGATGAGAGGCTCATTTGCAACTACGTGTTCCTCAGCCCACGCGATGTCAATGGCTTGACTCCTACGTAAGTAACACGCATATTTCATTTACTTATCTATGTCAATGTTAGCTATGATGAGCAAATTACTTTAAACATCTATTTGTTTATGATGTCCACTTTTGCAATGTGACGGTACTGGATTTGTTACAAGTATTATGTGTTAATTAGCTTAAGTGTCCAAACATTATGTTAACTTGTCATGACATTAATGTTCACTAAGCATAATCTTGATGTCCACGAATCACGAAACTTGATCATTTGTCACATACCTTGATGTTCACTGATTACATGTCATACTTGATGATGGTACACTTGATGATGTCAATCACCAGATGATGATTATGTGTAATAACATCACCAACAGTACTTTGATGTTCACTATCCACAATATTGATGTTCACTAGTCATAGAATTGATATCCACTAATGACAAGATTGATGTTCGCTTTTATCATAGCTTTGATGTTCACTATCCACAATATATGTGTGGTGCAGAGAATAACTTTTTTAATCAGAATGGGCTGTTGGGACACGCGCCGAGCTGGACACACTCGCCCCGGGCATGCAGGTTGAGGCAAACGTGGTGAACATCTTTGCTAAGATGTTAAATGACATGGAGAGGAGGCGCAACACAAGCAGCCTTACTCGTTTCTTCATCCCCCTTGAGTGCACGGTGAACTGTCACTCATACCAAATCTTGCTCTGTATATTATGTTTTCTGTTATATTAACTTTACCTTGAATTCAGGAGAGGATATGTCATCCGGATGATTATCGAAGGAGCTTTTTCCCTCAGCGGCTTGAGACATTCTCAGATCGCATGACTTTGGAGATCGCAAGATGCAGAGGATGGATAGACTTCAAGCAAGCTCAGTTGGTATGGGGGGAATTCACAATGAATGCATATTCATATTATATTGAAAGGGTCATCGTGTAATGTCCACATACTCAACACATAGTGTCCACTAACACATGTTGCGTTGGTTTTTACAGATTATTGCTTAACTCTATTACAATGGGAACTACTTCATCTTCTGCTTTGATAAACGGACTCCGTCTAGCGAAGCCGTGTTCATAATTGACGATAGGAAAATGCGTAACTTATCAAAGAAGCAAGCATATGGCCATGTACTTGATGAAGTGGTAAGAAATGTTACGAACAAGTTTTTTTCGTTGCAATAATGTGGTAAGTTCGTTATGTAATTTGACCCGGTTTGTGTGAAGGCGCGAATGATATCTTTCTACCAGGAGACACATGGTTGTGATAACCATACCGTTGTGAGTTCGTTGGCCCCTCAATACTTGAGGATGCATTGGCGTACAACCCCGAATGCAATTGACAGCGGTGTGTATTGAATGAGGCACATGGAGACCTTCTTTGGTCCAGATCGTTGGGAGTGCGGTCTAACCGAGGGCGATGTAAGTGACCCCTCCCCCCCCCCTAATTGTGAACATCAATGGTATGACTAGCGAACATATATGTGATGAGTGTGGACTTATGTTTTCCCTCTATCAATGCACGTTGACCGATTGGAGATCTTGAGGAAACGCTACTATGCGGACATAATTATGCATGCAGATAACAAGTTAAAAGACAAATTGCTCAGCAAAGCATCCCATTCGGATGAAACAAAATCACTTGTTGATGGTTAATTACTAAACTTTGGATTACGTAGTAGTTTGTAGTTTGTGAACCATGGAAATGTTGCCATGATCAAACGTTTAATGGGTGTTGATGTCTTTTGACTCGTAGTATTTTGCTCATGAACCACCTTTGGGAATGTATGGTAAATGATAGTACTTGACGTATTAATGATGGATGATGTATGCAACATTAGTGGAACATGTATGGGTTTAACAATGATGTCTTATTTAAATATACATAAGGTCTACAATGTATAGCACAGTGTAAAGCCCATAATGTCTTCTTCTACAACAATCAAATTCCATTCAATCACACGTCCATAATGAATGTATGTCCATAGTTTGAGTGGTTAATGTCTACGCAACCCATGTAAGATGTCCACAATATAAATGTCTATCATCACCATTTAAAAAATGCCTAATGCGGTCACAATTTTTTTCAAAAATGTCATAACTCCCTGCAAGTACACATTAAAAAAATGTCACAACATGGGGAGGGTTTGCCTATTGAACATGGGGGTGCCAATCACACATCCATAATGAATGCATGTGCACGACTTCACGTTTGGATGCCCATGGCAATAGGATTGTGCAACAATTAATAGTGCTATGATATTTTATACATACCATTATACCCTCACCATTTTAAATTCCATGCCAATCACACATATTTAATAAATGAATCACATTCTATCGACCATTAAAATGACATATAATAAACCTAAAAATTGAATAATGTCCTCAATGACATGGCTAGATGTCCACGCTGAATCATTATTTTTGGTAACTTTTAAATGTCCACAACTAATAACGACATATGGTAACCCTATAACATTATAAATGTTCTTTCTCGGAAAACAATATGTCCACAAACCATAACACTATGATCCTAGATGTCCATAGTCAGCACATGCATTGTTCTTTCTCAGAATACGATATGTCCACAACTTTAACACTATAAATGTTCATGTCTAGATTGCATAATACGGTATGTCCAGAATCTAGCTGTAACTATATTTTATGTATGTCCATAATGAATGCACGTCCACAGTTTGAATGCTTAATGTCTACGCAGCCCCTGTAAGATGTTCACAATATAAATATCTATCATCACCATTTTAAAAATTCCTAATGCGAACACAAATTTTTTCAAAAATGTCACAACTCCCTGCAAGTACCCATCAAAAAAATGTTTCATCATGGGGGAGGGGGGTTCCTATTGAACATGGGGGTGACAATCACACATCCATAACGAATGCATGTCCACACTTTTAATTCATGATGTTCACCACTTCTCATTTGGATGCCCACGGCAATAGGATTGTGCAACAAATAATAGTGCATTGGTATATTATGCATACCATTGTACCCTCACCATTGTAAATTTAATGTCAATCACACATTTAATAAATGAATCACATTCTATCGACCATTATAATGACATATAATAAACCTAAAAAAATGAATAATGTCCTCAATGACATAGGTAGATGTCCACACTGAATCATTCTTTTTGGTAATTTTTAAATGTCCACAACTAATAACGACATATGGTAACCCTAAACATTATAAATGTTCTTTCTCGGAAAACAATATGTCCACAAACCATAACACTATGATCCTAGATGTCCACCATCAGCACATGCATTGTTCTTTCTCAGAATACAATATGTCCACAACTATAACACTATAAATGTTCATGTCTGGATTGCATAATACGGTATGTCTAAAATCCAAAACCCAACTTCACAATATACGAATGTATATTAATTAAATTTTAGGCAATGTCAATCACATATCCCTAATTGCTCAGTTGGAAATGAACTTAGACAAATATGTATGCATGCATGTAATGTCCACAGTCAAATTGTGCATTGTCTTTTATCGGAAAACTATATATCCACAATCCATAACACTATAAATGTTCATGCTTATATTGCATATTACGGTATGTCCATAATCAAAATACCAAAAACCAACAATGTTCAATTGGAATACGATATGTCCACAATCTAAATACCATCAATGTTCATACTTAAGAATATGTAATAGAGCACTACTATATCATCCAAAAGGTTCAGGGCAGTTTCTGTTGTCGTATGTTGCAAATTTGTCACACCAATTGCATCGTCGTGCACTTGCTTTTTTTTGCTGTGGCAATCTCATTAGGCGTCTTTGTTCTCTTGCCTCTCCCTTTAGTCATCGATGCCTCCGGCGGGTGAATAGTAGCCTCCTTAGGCACCGGAGTGCCAAAATATGTCTCGAAGTCGGACGATATGCTAGATGAAGGCTTGCCAACGCTCAACTCCTCCAGTTTCTTTACGAGGCTGGTTGTATGGTCAACTACCAACTGTAGTTTTGGTTCGTCATTGTCCGCCACGTCCATGCACTTGTAGAAAGTTGTCCAATCGTCGTTTGTCATGCGGTTCTTCCTGGATAACTTGTCGCAACCATAGCTAACAATCGGTGCAACTTAAATCGTCGAAGCTTTGACGCGTCCTGTGTCCACCGTTTTACTATTAAGCTGGGGGGGGGGGATTTCATCCAAATGGTGAACAACTAACAACGCATGCGAACATGGTATGCCTTGCAAAAGGAAGTGTGGACAATCACATGTGACGTCGTTTGTCGTTGTGTTGTATATAACACTCCTTATCTTCCGGCTGCCCTTTTCACAAACTGTGTATGTGCGGTCTTCTTCGACACGACCAATATCCGTAATATAGCAATTTGTGACCGCATCGACTAGTTGTGATTGGAACAACCAAAAATTCCAGTGTGTATATACCATCCTGGCTTGCTTCTCAATCGCGCACTTCGTTCCCAACCGTGGTAGTGAATTCTTTGTGGTATGGTCAAGCTCTAAGATACCATTGCGTTGGGCATCCACAACATGTTCAAACCATGCCCAAAACTCAACAAAGCTCAATAAGGGGCACACCAACTTCCCAAACAATGAATTCTTGCTCTCCGACCTGGACGTTGTACGCAACACACCCTCAAGATGCTGGTCCGTGAAGTATGCATGGACCCGACCCTCATGTTTATTGTAAATGTCATTCAGCCACTCGTTGTCAGACAACATACTCTCGAACTCAGCTAGGGTTTCTGTAGCCCAAACGCACAATTTCATGTCTTCTATAAAAGACTCACACCCATTCAGCTTGTGCCCAACCTTCTCTGGCAGCTTCCTCATAATGTGCCAAATACAATCCCTATCTAGACAACGAGAAGAAAAATATCAAAATACATACACGCATGGTGTGGACATCATGCATTATATAAGTGAACACTACATGACTATAATGTGTACATTACGTAACACACATGCATACGGATACAGTCATATCCATCATTATGGACCTATGGACATCATGCATTATACACTATGTGACTGTGGACACAGTGTAACTGCAAAATGGGTATCACTTGAATATAATGTGTACATTAGCTAACTCACATATACAAACTATTGAAACATCATTTGCATTGTGTCATGACTAGATATTGTGGACATCATGCATTATCAACGTGACCACCACTTTAATATATTGTGTATATTAAGTAACACCAGTTTGCAACTATTGGAGCATCATGTCAAATATGTACTATTATGGGTGTGGACATTACTCAATAGCATTGTGGACATATATTTGATATATTGTGTATATGGTACATACTGATGCATTATGTCAAAACTAAACAATTTATTAACAACTAAATTATCAAACTTATGCATGGCCTCCTTGAACACGATGGTCACCCCCTCCTTGATTGCCAAGTCTTGATCGGTTACAATTGTGTCTGGTTGATTACCTTGCATTGCATCAACGAACTTTTCGAAGAGCCAAACAAACGAATGAGTTTTTTTATCTCTAAGCAATCCAGCCCCATATGTAACTAACTTACGATCATGGTTTATCCCAGTGAACGCAGCGAACACCATCTTATACTTATTAGTTTTGTGTTTAGTGTCAAATGACAACAGGTCCCCAAACGCAGCATATTCACGCCTACTCTTAGAATTGCACCAGAACACACGTTTCAGTCTTATCGTCGTCCACTTCGTACGCATAATAGAACCCGGGGTCTTTCCCACTGATCTTTCGCATTATGTCAACGAACATCTGCGCGTCCATGTCAATTAAGACTGTCTTCAATAACCGCTTGTAATTTCTCATATCTTGTACCGTACACCCAACATTCTCGTACGATCCCACAACCTCTTTCATAAAATGGAATGCCTTTGATGTCCCAACATTCGCCCTATCAAATTTGTTCATAAGATCAATGTGAATCCTGCTAACGTTTCTTGCAGATCTTTCAAGATGTCTCCTGCTAGGAGTTGTCAACTCATGCATATGACCCGCATGAAACTTGCTAATAGTGAACTTCCCATCAGCGGTGGACTTCAGCGTCATCTTTGCTTCGCACCAACACCTGGTGTCAGATGTTCGTCGTCTCTTGACCACTTTTTTAGGCGTTTTCTCACCAATATCAGCATCCCCGCATTGTTGCCCCATCAATGCACTTGACTGCCCCCCGTCTACATCATATAATTGTTCTCGCTGTTCAGCCTTTCACCCCTGTCTTGAACACACAAACACCTTCCACTCTGTCCCCAAATTATTCTTCGTGTGGCTATAACTCTGCACACTAAAGCCAACTGCTGAAGCATATCGTTCATAAAACTTTTTGTCCTCTTCAATGTTGTCAAAGTCCTCCCCTTCCTTTGGTACCCATGACTGGTTGTCGCAAATTGAGATGTACTCCGCATTATCATTCAGGTGGTAGTTCATCGGCACTAATGGTGACAACAGTGTATGTGTACCATCTTCAGCAATAACGTCTGGGACATCGCTACACAAATTTAGACACAAAAGATATTACAAATTTGTAACACAAACAAATTTATACACTGTCTCACCGTGGACATCAAAAACTATATTAATTGTCATTATTAAAATGCATCACCACTATTTACATTGTGTATATTCCCTATTTACATTGCGGACATCCCTATTACTTCCCGTGGACACTCAAAATATGGTTGTCTCCAGTCACCATGTTTAACTATTCAATTACATATTGCACATTGTGGACCTCATGCAAATTCAACAATTTCTTTTCGTTCACCTTACAACATAAAAATCAACATCAATACACTATGTGTCCGTGGACAGCAAAAACTATATACGACTTGTCATCATTTATATATTAATTGTCATCATTAAATGCATCATACCCCACTATTTACATTGTGGAAATCCTCTATTTATGTTGCAGACATTTCGATTACTTACTGTGTACACTTAAAATATGATTCTCTCCCGTCACCATGTTTGACTATTCAATTACATAATGTACATTGTCGACCTCATGCCTTCTCAACAATCTCTTTTCCTTCATCTTAATCACACGTTATTCCCTATGCTTACTTACAACTTTTGATATGTAGAAAACCCCCTCATCTACTGTGCACATCCACAATTATTAAATTTACAAACAGTACACTGTCAACACCAAAGTTCTACTTTCAATGACTTAATGTTCTATCTTTAATATGTTTGCCATACGTATGTCATGCCACATTACACTGTGGACGTTCATCAATCACGTTGTAGACCGCGACCTGACTTACTGTGTACATCGAGTACAATATATATATATTGGTAGTGCTCAATCATGATCAATCAAGAAGGAACGACAAAAACCTACTTGGACATAGATGGTGGTAAAATTGATAAACTCATCACTCTCTTACCTCAACTCTCCTTCAGTTGGTCCAACATTAGTCGTCATATCATCACCCATCTGGAAAAGAATCCAAATCACTAGAGTTTTGCTTATTTGTTTGAGGGTAATTATGTTTAAGTGTAATTCTCTTACAATTCTTCTCCTTCTGGTTCTTCCTACGTGAATGGGTTAGAGTCTGACTATTGGACTCCCTACGTTTGCTGCTGCATGCGTGCCGTTTGCTTTGTTTTTTTTTTTCTATTTTGGTTTCCAATGTTCTCTTCATCATAATAATCAGCCGCCCTTCCTCTTCCCAACACAGCAAATGCATTTCCCTTTATTTTTCCCCTCCTTCACCTAAAAACTCACGTGACTACTACTTTGTTTTTACAAAAAAAAAATCCTAAATTCCTCCTTTTTTCCGATCCCTTGATCTAAGATTCTATGGTCCATATTGGTAGTGCTCACATGCTCACAATAATGCCATGCTCATATATATATATATATATATATATATATATATATATATATATATATATATATATATATATAATAAAAAGTGAATTTAGGTGAGCATAGAAACATAACCAATCTACACCCTTAATCATTTAATCTATGACTACAATTATTTCACCCTTTTTCTTTGTTTTCTTGGCTGAACACACGAAAAGAGGGAGATAAAAAATAAAAAAAAATGTGAAATGTATTAAATGCTGCATTGAAATAAGCTAAAATGAATTAATGTGAATGTTTTCTGGGAACTGATATTCATTTGGGTAGCACTTAATATTCATTTTATTGTAATTACTTTGATGTTCATTTGGTTTGTACTTAATGCTCATCTGGTTTGAACATCAAGTAATAAAATACATGGACATTCAAATCAGATGATCGTCAAGTACAAACCAAATAAACATCAAATTATAATAAAATGAACATAAAGTATAGCCGAAATGAAGATTAATTCCTAGATAACATTTACAAATAAGAGTCGTCTTGGAATTAATGTTCATTTGGTTTATACTTGATGTTCATTTTATCATAATTTAATGTTCATTTGGTATGTGCTTGATGCTCATTTGGTTTGTAGTTGATGTTCATTTTATTAAAATTTGATGTTCACAATTATGTTATTTCCTAGACAACATTAAATTCTATCAACTTTTTCCTAGACAACATTAATTCATTTTAGCTTATTCAAAACCAGCATTTAATACATTTGACATTATTTCATTTTTTTCTCCCTCTTTTCACGGGCCCAGCCAAGAAAAAAAAAAGAAAAGAAAAAGTGTGAAATAATTGTAGCCATAGATTGAATGATTAAGGGTGTAGATTGATCTATGCTTCTATGCTCACCAAAATCCACTTCTCATTTTATCAATTCCCCTATATAATTGTGATGGATCTGGGGATGTTTCTAGCAAAACCATTACAAATCCTATTAATGTTGTTTTGAAGAGCAACAAGCACGCAAGCAAGTTGACTTATAAGGATACTCTTTTCAGTGGTCCCAAAACCGATCAGGTGGTGGATAAGGATCAGGGAGCTGACTCTGACAGTAACCGCACTCTCAGCATCTTGGTTGAATCCCTTGATGATGTGGCTGAGCATGACTTACTTGCTGACCTTGAGAATTCCATCCTTGAAGCTTCGAAAGGCAAAGCCAGGGGTATGAGAAAGCATAACATATTAATGAAAGCTAAGTGGCAGCGTGTCAGAGAAGCAACTTCTAGTGCTGTTCGTGGCTATAAAGGTGGTTAGAAAATTAGGATGGCCAGACAAACGAATAGTTTGGAAGTTGACAGTCTTGATGACATCGATGCTAAGATACATCGCTTAGCTAGGATTATTGGGAATGATATTGGCGTGTGATTCCCCGATGATCCAGCAAACTGATGTTTTGATCTTTTAGCAGTGAGTTTTGAGTTGTGTTGATTTTGGCAGTCGTGGGCGTGATCGCCCTTCTGTATTTTTATGTTAGCATTGTTTGGTTGTAATTTTCTTTTGGAGGTGGTTGATGGCTGTTTTTTGTGATTTACTGTGATTTGTAAAACTTTTTAGCCTTTTGGCTACCAACAATATATATATATATATATATATTGCAACCAAACGCAAGCTATATATTACTGACAAAGAGGAGAGGGCCTCAACCCCAAAAATTACATCATGAGTACAATATCAAGACAATGCTTGTATCCTTTCCTATTCTTGGCATACATAACTGTTCTATTCCTAACTTCCTCATTTATGTGGTGCACGATGATGCTTATACTTGTCTTGGGGTTTCCATGGACATAATTGTTCCTTTCCCTCCAGATATGGTATTTGTGCCGTAGAGAAACCGTAGCGAGATTTTTGAGCTTTTTTGGAATCGGTTTGGTAGTTATATGATCCCACCAATCACGAGGCTTTGTATCACCCATCCCCGCACAATTGGGTAATTTACTAATTTCTGCAATTACCTCCCGAGTAAGAGTGCACTCCATAAAGAGATGATCGTGAGTTTCTACGCCGTTATTGCAAATTGGGCAGCAATCAACGCCATCTTTCTTCCATGTTTGAGTTCTATGTCTTACTGGAAGTCTATCCTGTAACCTGAGCCATAGAATGAAAGAATGCCGGGGGATTACAAGCCTACTCCAGACCATCTCTGTCCACCATGGCTTCTCGGTTGGGGGCAGACTCCAAATATAACCCCCTTCACCGTGTAAACATTAGTTCCCTCCCATTCCCCGCGCATGCCAGGGGTAGAACCCCAATTGAAGATGTCCTTGATCTCACAAATTTTCTTGAAATATGGACAGACATCATATGGTGGGACAAAATTCCACCATGACCTTCCTTTGATGTATTTGGTGTGAATCCATTTCACCCACAACACCTCTTTCTTATCCTGTATATCCCAGACAAGTTGTGCAATCAAGGCCTGGTTCCAAAGGTATAGGTCTCGGCACCCCAGGCCCCCATGGGATTTCAGCCTGCAAGTTTTAATCCAGGAAATTGCGGGTGGCATTTTGTAATTGTGTGTCCCTCCCCAAAGGAAATTTCGACAATAATCATTGATCTCCTTCACAACTTTCTCAGGGAGGGTTAGAATTCGAGCCTAGAAACCATATATACCGAGTAGAACCGAGTTGATAAGGACAACTCGACACGCATATGAGATATGTCTGGTTTCCTAGATTTGGATTTTGGCCAATATTTTCTCCACAAGCACACTACAATCAGAAGCTGTTAGTTTGCACGCAGAGATTGGAATATCGAGGTATCTAAATAGGAGTACACCATGCGCAAACCCTGTTTCCTGTAGGAGTTCCTCAGTCTACTCTGTCCCCCCGAGGACCACTTGAGATTTTTCTCTATTAGCTTCTAACCCAGTCACTCCAGAAAAGTGATGAAAGGCCTCCATCAGAGTCTGAATGGATCTTCGGTTTGCCGACGTGAAAAGAATAAGGTCATCAGCAAACATGAGATGCATCAACTTAAGCTTAGAACAATGGGGATGATATTTGTAGTCCCCCGCCTGCTCAATGTGGAAAACAATCGATCTTGACAGGTATTCCATTGTGAGCACAAAAAGTAGCAGGGACATGGGATCTCCCTGTCTTAACTCCCTTCCCCCTTGGAAAGACTGAGAGATGCAACCGTTAGCGTTGATGGCAAATGACAGGGTGCTGATGCACGCCATAATGCAACTTATCATCCAAAGGGGGAACTTATAAGCCAGTAAAGCATCTTTGATGAAATCCCAGTGGACTGAGTCAAACGCTTTTTTGAGGTCAATTTTCATCATGCATCTACTTGAGATAGTTGACCGATTATACCCTCTGGATATTTCCTGGCAGAGGAGCACGTAATGGAGCAGCTGCCTCCTCGAAATGAAGGCACCTTGACTGAGATCAACCAAAAATGGGAGGATTTCACGAATTCTAGCAGCTATAATCTTTGTAAGCCCCTTGTAGAAGGTGTTGCAACACGAGATAGGTCTGAATTCCGATGCTTTGCTTGGATTGGGAACTTTCGGGATAAGTACAAGATGGGTAGAATTTAAGCACTTAAGGAGCTTCCCAGTTTTAAAAAAACTCCCGAGCAGCAGCACACACAAGGTCACCCATTTGATCCCAGCCCTTCTTGAAGAATTTGCTCGTATAGCCATCCGGACCTGGGGTTTTATCATCTGGGATTGAAAAAAAAGCCTCCTTGATTTCTTTATCCGATATTGGCCTGCTCATATGTACTTGATGGGTTGCTTGAAGAACTCGACCATAAGTGAGGATTTCTTTTCTGGCTCTTCTACGAGGGTGACTTTGAGGACCAAGTAGATCCATATAATAATTTCGGAGATATTGGTTTACTTGGTCCAGACCACAGATCCTCTGACCATCAGTATGTTCTAGCTCATGAACATAGGTCATTGCCCTCTTTTGCCTCATCTTTGCAAAAAAAAATTTACTACAGTTGTCTCCCATATTACTCCAGTCCAATTTACTTTGTTGCTTTTGAGCATTAGAGCTGAATGTAATATTGTATAGTATCTCTTCCTTGCTTCCCTTTCTGCTGATTGTAATTGGAGATCCTCCGGGTTCTGCTGGAGACTCTGTTGGATTTGTGCCAAGTCTTCTCTTGCTATAATCTCCTGCTGGTAAATGTCATTGTATTTGGTTCTGTGAAGGATTTTGAACTCTTTTTGCATTTTTCCGCATTGCCGAATTGAGTTAGAACGTGGTATGACCAGCTGGAATGCTTCTCAGACCTTCAGCAATGATGTCATCAAAGCGAGAGTCCTCAGTCTACATGTTACAAAAATCTGAAGATTGGGCGTGGCTTTATGCTCTGCGGAAACTGGATCATTAAAGGAGTGTGATCCGAGAGGCTTGCGTTTTTCTAGGTAACATGAATATGATCTGCCAACAAATACCACTGTAGATTGACTAGGAGCCTGTCTAATCTTGACCGGACGTGATTATTTGTCCAAGTGAAATGTCCACCAGAGAAATTCGGTTCATGTAGATGGCACTCCCGAATGCGGTTTTGAAAAGATTGAACAATGAATGCTTCTACATCCACTCCCCCTTGTTTATCCATTGGGTTGGTTATTGCATTGAAATCCCCTATAACTCCCTAAGAGTCATCCATGTTTGCTGCTATATTCCTCAAGCTTTCCCAAAGATCCTCCCTTTCTGAAGATTGATTGCTTCCATATACCCCAAGTGACATAGAAAACAAAAGCATCCTGTCTTCTGGTTACCTTGGTATGAATAAGCTGCGATGTCTTGAAGAGACTCTGAACATCATAATGCCTGTGATCCCAAGCGACAAAAATTCTAATTTTGTGACATTCTGAATCATTCATTGTTGTGCCCCAATTATTGAAAATTCTACTCATCATGAGTTCTGCATTTTTCGGCCGGAGTTTGGTTTCATATAATCCAATGAGCCCCACCCCGTTTGTATGCAAGAAGACCCGCATATCTTCTTGCTTCTCCGGGCTATTAAGCCCGCGTATGTTCCAGCTCGTCAGATTCATTGGGGGGGGAGTTCGTCAATTTGTTGTTCTTTCTCAGCACTTAACTCAGCTTCTTCAGATAGTATAGCATCCCTGTTGGAGGACTCAACATTCTCTTTAGGCAGATTTTTATCTCTTATAACCCACTTCTGCCTTGGTTGAATAAAGCCATTTTCATCAACCACCCTTCCCTTTATTATGTTGTGCTGAGTTTCTTTAGAGTTCTTCTACTTGCCTTCCTTCATCTTCTCAGCTGCTGATTTTTTCCTGCAAACAGTTTCATCATGCCCTATTTTTTGACAGTAGGTGCATGTTATTTTTTCTTGCACTCTTTTTCTTCATGGCCATACAATCATATTGCAGCTGCTGCCTCTAATGATTATCATGATGATCAATATAATACACATACTCCGGGAATGGTCCATTAATAGGCATGTTGATCGATACCTTTGCGTAACCAAGTTTAATCTTTCCTTGGTCTGGCGGTCGGTTTTGATCGGAACTCCCAACATGCTAGCAATCTTGCTCAATCCTTCACTACTCCAGAACTTGAAAGGCAGATCTTTCATTGTCACCCAGATGGGAAGGGATGCAATACTCTCCAAATTCATATCAAGTTCCTCGTTCCATTCTCTAACAATCAATGGTTTCCCATCAAAAAAATGAAATCTTTGATGCATAGCCTTATCCCTCTGCTATGATGATTTGAATCTTACAATGAACAAACCTTTCTTAACATCAGAGATATGGTCTATGTCCAGGTTCCGCCAAATTCAATTAAGAAATCCACACATGACTTCATATGGCGGGTTTGAACCTAAGACACAACAAATTACTGAGTTACTCCAATAATCAATGGATTCCATGACGTCTTCCTTATCAATTTTTGCACATGGCGTCCCATTGATGTTCACCGGCTCTATGTATTTCAGATTCATTCCTTCATCTTCTTTGAATAACTCAACATAGGTACTCCGTTGATCCGATTTCAGAGAATTCTCCTTTGATGTTTCGGCCTTGCTTTTGGAATTCACATGTTCTGTTTCATGACTCCCTCCCTTTTGAATACTCGTTTTTGCTTAAACTCCTACCTGATTGCTTGTTTTGGTCGATTTCTTTTGCTTGCTATTCGCTGGAGTTTGCTTGCCCGCCAATGGCGAGGCCTAACGCCCCCCTTCCTCGTCGATACCATGAGAAGGAAGTAGGGCAGAAAATATATACTCCCTCCGTTCCATATTAAGTGTCATAATTTTGACTTTCACGGTCTCCAATATCATTATTTGATTGATAATTTCTTGCATTATATGTTATTAACAATGCAATATTATATTTTTATGATTGTATTTTTCATTAGGAATTTAATGGTGGTAATTTTATTTAGCAACTCATTGTATATGTTGAGAAATTTACGGTCAAAATTTTTGAAGTTTGACTGCACAATTTCCAAAGACGACAATTAATATGGAACGGAGGGAGTATATATATATATATATATATATATATATATATATATATATATATATATACCCATTTACTCTCTCCGTTTATATTTATATGTCGTCTAGGAAATGTGTAAAAAATTTTGACCTTTAATATCTTAATTTGTATAATGATTCATCATAGAAAATTGATGTCATTTTATTCATATTGAAAAGTACTATAAAAAAGTATAATAAGATATTTTTTTATAAAAAGTTTATATTAGAAATTATTAATTAAACATTGATACTGAAAATTGTAAATGGCCAAATTAAAAAAATGGAGGGAGTACTTCATAAAAAAAAACAAGAGCCTATATTTTTCAATTATCCATTACGTGAACATAAAGAACAAGTCAAACTTAATGCAACGCTATTTTACATGGAAATAGGGAACAAGTCAAACTTAATGCAGAGGGATGACGAGTTGGAGAATTGGAGGCGGATACCTCCATCTTCGCTCCAATTAGCATTTATATTTTTTTTTCATTTTTCTATTTTTTACGACATTTTTGTTGCAATTTAATATATCATACTCATTACTTGTAAAAAATGAAATACCAACAACCAAAATATTTTTTTACGTAACAAAAGATTTAGCATTAATTACAACAGGTGAGAAAAAGTCTGTCAACTATCAAAATACTAGCAATACACCCTTTCTTGAAAAACAAAGCTTTAAATTCTTCCCTAAATTCTCAAATTCGGTCATATAAATAATTTTTCAAATTTATATATATATATATATATATTTTATTATAATCAGACTTAATCGGAACTAATTGGATCGTAGGTGGTCACCTCCATATCCGTTCCAATCATAATTGGAGTCAGATTTTCTTAATCGGATTCAGATTTCTTTTTATCGGACTTGAATCAGATTTTTTTACCGCGGATCAGAACGAATTCGTTTCGGATTCGGATCTGACTGTCTTCCTAAATGCAGTGCAGCTGACAAAATTATTGACTCGAAAAAATCAAGTTTTGAACCCAATATTTCTCATTTTGAACTTGATCAAATTGATCAAATATTTGAACCCAATATTTCTCTTTTTGATCTATTATTCCAATCTAACTTTGACCCAAATTTAGCTCTTTCCAAATTGTCTAACATGAAAAAAATCAAATCCAAACGCCAATTTTTCACTGGAATTTTGACATTCAACCAACCAAACATTTCTACGGTGATATGTGCAAAGAAAGACTACCAAGTAGGAATGCGAATTGAAACGTTAAAAATAAACCCACTACTCTGAACAAAGTTGAAACAACAAAAGGACACATTCATTCATCACGAACCGTGAAGATCAGCTAAAGTACATTTATTTCTTTTTCATCATTTTGGGGGAGTTCAAAGCACACCATACTCGACAGGCATGTATGCATTTTCCTACAAGGAAAAAACAAAACAAAAAAGGGGGCGAGAGAAGGAAGACAAAAACCAAGAAACAAAGAAACAAATTACAAAAGAAGGACCTCCAAAATTGAGAGCACGGGTTGTATGAAATGGAGAGGGAGGTGAGCCTACAGGAGCTAAAGATGAGGTTGATGTAGCTAAATCACAGGTTGATTACATTACAATAGTAGTAGTTACGTATGTTTGGTTGGGTCCCCCCAAATATTTACTGTTGGAGGACTGGAGCTGACTGCTGTTGTTGCAAAAGGCTGAGGCGTGAGCAGGAGCGGATCATCTCCCCAGTGATTGGTATTACTGGTAGGTTGTCGCAGTTGCATATCTCTATCATGAAACCATCTGGATCGTGGAAGAACAGCTGATCTACGTATATTCCTCCTTCTTCTACACGTGCTCTCACGTTCTTTATTCCCATTTCATTCAACTTCTTCTCCACTGCCCCCATGCTTTCGCACTGCATCCATTCATCATTTAACTCAAGTTAATTAAGTTGTATTCACACAGTATTAAAACAAGACGCTTTCAACAGAACTTGACGGTACAAATAAGGGTAGGTGTGACTTAGTCGATTCTGACGTGCCCTACATATGGAGGCATTCAAGCTTATCTAAAAAACAAAACGCTTCTCACGTTTTCAACAAATTTTGGAGTCAAAGTTTGATACAAGCCGAAATTCTGCCTGTCGTGCTAAACTGGAACTTGCTTCTCATTGCCTGGACAAAAGCCCATAATAGTCTAGCCTCAAGAAAATAATACTACTCGTTTGTATTGAAATACCATACATTAATTATGATCTATTTCTTAACATCGCCTAATCTACGTGTATACTAAATCAATTGTTAAACCTGCAGATTTTAAAATCCAATTATTAATTGTACGTTTTAAAAATTGCTACATTTTGATGTTCAAAATAATTATGAATTAATTCATTTCAGATGACAAATATTATATATGTTCGACTCATAATAACGTTATTTGTTTCAAGTAACACACTTTCATCTCATGTTGACATGTATAAAACCGTTGTCTTTTGTTGGACACCTGTGCAAGGCAAGTAGCTTGGTTTGTTTTTGAGTATCCGAATATCTTATTCAAAGGCAAGCTGGAATTTTCGGCATTACATCCTAGAATGTTCTTACACAATACATTTATGAATATTAATTTCAATTGATTACCCTTAATCATTAGGGGCAGCCAGACAGTAGTGATTAGCATTTATTAACTCTAGTCTTTTTATCTAAAAGATTATTGGATAATAATACACTGAACTTTAAGAGTATTGGACAATATTACACTTAACTTTTTTTTTACTCACAATTGGCTGACTTTGAGGTATTGGACAATAACGGTGGTTGTTCTACTTTGACTTTTCAGAAAAAACTTTTGCCGTGTGAGAAAGTACACATAAGCAGATGTCTAATATATTTTTTTTGAGAAAAACATAGAAAAATGATACCTCAAAGTAAGACAACCACCGCGTCAACCACCAGCTGAATTGGTCTGAGTACATTATTATCCAATATCCTCAAAGTTCAGTGTATTAGAGTCCAAAAAAAAAGTTCAGTGCATTATTATCCAATGTCCCTAAAGTTCAGTGTATTATCATCCTACCATCCTATCTAAAATGAAAAAAACATTTATCTTTTCATTTTCACATAAACTTTAATGACATACTTTTTTTGTTTCTTTGCCATCTGACACATTTATGGGGTTTCTTACCTAAAAAAACTAGTGGATTTCACTTTCTGAAACACCAAATTAGGTTAGAATCAGGAGTTACCAAAGAAAAAAGTAGTAATAAATACCTGAAAAGAAATATGATTGTCTTTGGGATTGATTTCGGTCTTCTTTGGCAACTTCTCCGGTTCGGGAGCTTGTAACAGATGTACTCCTATTCCGTATCCAAACAACCTACAACCATTTCCATAGAAACAAACATCAAGCTGGATTCCAAATTAAACCCAAAACTTGCCAAGAACCCTACTCTTAAGTAGGAATATTTTCACGTCGATCAATCAATTAGAAACCTAATAATTTACCATATATGATATAGAGAGATCGACGAGTTGTACAGTTTATTGATTTCCAAGTAAGTCATTGAAGTTAGCTTACATGCATAACTGGTTTGGTTATGGTCAGATTTACATAAGGGTACCTTTAATTAACAGATAGATTTGAAAATGAGGAAGAAATTACCAAGCACCGTCAAAATCGAAAGAACCAGGCCTACGAATGGGAAAGAAGCCGAGAACATTTTGGTAGAAGTTGATGGATTCTTCAAGCGATCTGCAGAGCAGAGATATGTGGTTTATGGATGTAAGATGAAGTGGGTTTCCTTTGATGTCCTTCATCTTGTAATTATATTACTAATTACTTTCAACCAAAAATGACCAAATTTGATTTGATGGGGTGTTGAAGAAAGAGAAACACAAAAATGAGGTGAAGCAATTAGGTAGGAGGAGCAAATTAAAATGAATAGAGAGGTAATAATAATGTGAGAAGAGAAGGAATGAGGAAGGGTTTATATAGAGAGAGGGCATGTGGACGGTATTTCGAACTGTAGATGTGTGTCACTTGTGCCAGTGAGAAACCGAGTGCCACGTAGATTCCACGTTTTGCATAAATATTGAGTCATTCTAACTCAGCACCACCCTCGCCCTCATCCTTATTTTTTATTCTTAATTCCTGCCAGCTATTTTTCCCAATACTCGATTCGTTGGATTCACGTAGCTTCTCAACTTGTCTTCTTCAATATATCTCAACATAATTCATATTCTTACCATTCAATTTCAAAGGTATCATTTTCAACTAAAATATCTGTGGAAATAATTTGTATATCCAGATTCCATTTTGGTATTCAAATATTTGTACTCCCTCTGTTCCATATTAATTGTCCTAATATGCCATTAATTTCTTAATTTATATGATAGTTTGATATACGAAAGTATCATATTTAGATTCATAACAAAAAGTACTATCATAAGATTAAAATTTTGTAACTTTTTGATGAAATATACTATAAGAAATTCTTAGTAAACACAACATTTTGGACAATTAATATAAAATAGAGGGAGTATATACTTTCGTCCAAAATTATAGCCTAAAATAAAGACTCATTCTTTTTATTTCAAACGGATCATTTTCAACTAAAATATCTGTAAACATAATTTATATATTCCATTTTTGGTATCCAAATATTCATATATATTTTTGTCCAAAATGATAGTCTAAAATTGAGACCCACTCTTTTTATTTCAAAGGTATCGTTTTCAACTAAAATATGCATGAACATAATTTATATTTCTATGATTCTATTGGTATCTAGTGTATACGTATTTTTTAAGGTCCAAATTATAGTCTAAAATTAAGACGCCTTTTCTATAAAATATAATTAAGCTTCCGGACTTTATTATGGATTATAATTTTAGAATCAATTGGCTATCAGCATCTAGCTATGCATTTTTTTAATTTGCAGATACAGTGGCATATCTTCGTACGAAAGCTATATTATTATGCTAATTTTTCTTTTAAAAAAATAATATAATCAAATTCTATAAAAGTAATGTCAATATAAATAATATTACACTAATACTTCTATCTATAGTTTTCCAAATTTTAGAAAATGAGTAAAGCTATATTATTAGTATAGTCAACAAATGTGAAACCTCTTATGATTGATAGTTAACCACACTTATCAAAAAATTAATATTAAAAATTATAAGAAATATTAATTAACTTGATCATAACATTTACCTCTTATAATAGTCCTTTTTCAAGTTTAATTTATCATATAAGTATTGATTGAAAATATACCTAGCTAATAGCTACATTTGGAGATGAGGATGTGTTGGTAAAATCAGGTCCCCCCTCCCCACCTCTCAATTCTCAACAATTTTTTTTCGATAATTAGTGGCTATTAAGCCAGATTTTATTCAAAGTCGGAAATAAAATGCCAAAAGACACTACAAAATTCTTCACTCAATTCTCAACATTTCACAAATAATTTATCGCTCGAGCATACGAAATTGTAAATATGTAAAGTTAATTCAATTATTCTTTCATAGACCTTGAATGGGTTTTTTTTTTTTTTGTATATTAGACCTAGAGAGATAGGGGTATTTATTTTCTAAATCTTCTCATTTCAATATTACATTTTTGATATGAAGGTTTGTTGCATGAATAAAAGAGACTCATGTCCTATTCTTTTTCATTCCATATTTGAATCTCTCTCGATTGACGTTGAACTTGAGCACTAAGTTTTAAAATGATATTGAAGGTATAATCAACCTCTGTTATTCATGTCAGAACTATTTATACCTCTTAATACCCAACGGTTCCTCCCATGATTACAAATGTGTATCTACAAAGAACATTATAGGTGAAATGGTGATTACAATTAATGGCTATTATAAAGTATATGTCATACCATAACTATTACGTGAGAAAGATGATTGATAAATAGAAAATAATAGACAAAGACAACCCAAATCACAAATGAATTAAAAGAATTTGGACCTTTTTTTATTTTTTTATTTTTTTTTGGTAGAATTGGACCTTTTTTATTCAACCCACCAATTTGTAGGTTCTAAAGGTGTAGAAGATAAATACCCCATTTTTCAAGGAAAAAATGCAAAAGAAAAAACGACCATGCACCAATAGTTAGTTCGTTAGTCCAATTCAATTTATTTATGACGGAATTTCTTTTACGGAAACAAAATTAATATTTTGTAATTTGTAGCATATCTTGTGATTGATGGAACAATAATGAAATCCGCCCACAACAAGGACATCATTTCGACTAAAATATAGCCAATCCGACCATGGCGTTCCACGAATCTAAAGTTGCTCTCCGAGTATTTTATTGAATTGAATAGATCAATTTATGTAATTTTGAATATAGTATTCAACTTGTTAACCTATTTGAAGCCCTATATGTAACTAAATAAAATAATTACAAGCTTCATTAATATATAATTACCTAATTAGTTTCGTAAATTATTTGTGTCAAAACCTTAAATGAACCATAAAACCACAAGTTGTTCACCAACTGTTAAATAATGATTGACACTACCAAACAAGCTAGGCAATATTTTCATTAGCAAATGCTGTAGGCCAGTTGGTTATTATTATTGTTAAGCTCCCATCAAGAACCAATTAAGCTTTCGATGGAGGTAAAATAAAATTACACAATTATAAAAATTGTAATGTTGGTAGTTCATAATTGTCATAGATCAATTTAATTCTAACATATAAATATATCGATAATTATTCTAAAAATCTATAAACTGTATCGAAAATTGCCTTTAAGATATATAGCACCCTAGCTATATATGTGGAGCTAAATTAGCTAATGAAGAACAAAGACTTTGGGTCGGAGACATGCTATTCCTTTCTACTGCTAGATGTGGTTTGCTTAAGGAGGAAAGCCTGAGAATTTTTCATGCACATGGAACCTGCTATGCTTAGGGACAATGAGTATCTACCACATATAGGATAGATTCAACTGTATTTCGATGGATCAAATCAAATAGCCATTGCTATTAGAAAACAAATCAAGTTGCTAGTATACTGGTAAAACTTGCGTTAAAATTTATTTTAGGATTTTTTGTACTTAGGGATCATAGACTCCATACAAATTGATTGGTTGCCTTAGTAACAAAAGGGTTTTAACCATCACACAAAAAGAAAAAACAATAGCGGCCTAGTAAGAAAACGTGGTTAACTTCCATGAAAAAAAGTTGCAAGAGCATGTTCAATGCGGAATGAAACCCAAGGAATTCTGACACTATCTCTCCTACTTCGCATACCCTTTCTCCTCCTTTTTTTCCATTCCTTTGAATGGAAAAAAGGAGGAGAGAAGGTATGCCAAGTAAGAGAGAGAGTGTCATAATTCCTTAAGTTTCATTCCGCATTGCTACTGCTAAGGCAATATTTTTCATTTTTCACCGGATTTGGCACATAAGCATGAAAGATAGATAAATAAATAAATAAATAAATAAATAAATAAATAAATAAATAAATAAATAAATAAATAGAAAGACATTGCATGTTGGTGGCATTGACAAAGTTGAGCGTATGATTAACATTTAGCTATAAGATATTGGTCCATTTCAGTGCATAGGAAAGCATTTAGTAGTCATGACTAAGACTTATCGCGGGCGGTCCCTTGAACGTTACTGAGGTCCTGTCAAATTCATAGGTGAAAAATAGTTTGGTAAAAGTTAAATTTTAGTAATTTTTGATAATTTTTGGTAACGTTTGGTAATTTTGGTAACTTTTGGCAAATTGGTGCCAATATGTCAAAATTAATTTTTTTTTATTTTTTAAGTGGTAATTTTTGGGAAATTTCGATAAATTTAGGTAAAAACTGGTAAATTTCAGTAAATTGTATTTATCCATGAATTTGACAGGGCCTAAGTATGAAGGGCTTGACAAAAATTCATGAATAAACTGAATTTATTTAACAACATTTTCGGTAAATTTAGTGGTTTTTTGGCATAACTTTTAAGAGTGTTTGTGGGGTTGAAAACACAAACTGGACCAAACAATGATTCTTTTTAGCAGCTAATAATTGTTTTGCAAAAACAGTTTTGGCAAAAAACAGCTCCAAAAACAGAAGCAATAAATTGCTACTTCTGCTTCTTAAAAACTAATGACTGCTCAATCTTTAAGATATTTTGTTGATAAGTTTCAATATTCTCAAATAGATATTATGATTCCTATAAAGATGGTATTTAAATATTTAAATATTATGTTAGAACCTTTAATATTATATTGAACATTTTAATATTGTGTTGAAAATATTTTCAATTAATTATCTAATGCCTACAAAGATGACATTTTCTAAAATATTGATATATGAATATTTAATTTAAAGAGGTTTATAGTTAAGTAATACAATATATAATTATAATTGCAATTATAATTATAAGATAATTAGTTTAAAAATTAATAAAAAAAAAGAAAAATGTAATAATCACATGATAATTTTACCCTCAGAAAATATATATAATAATCACTTATTATCCTAGGGCTTGTCCGCCACATTTGATAATCTATAGTAATTGTGTACATGATGCAATAGTAATTTCAATATTTAATATCAATTTGTACATTGTGAAATAAATTTTATATTTTAACATTCATTTATCACATATAACCATTGATTTTACTAAGTATATATTAATATTAGTGACCTTTATGTTTTACCTTCTCTTTATCAACTCACCCAACACTTCATTAAAAATGATGACATATTGATTAAATCATTTTCTTAATCAAAATTTTATCAAAATCAATTTTTTAACAAGTTTTAAACATGATATTGTAAATTACATCGTTATAATTGAGATTGTATTATTTTTCAGAAAGTCCTATTAATTTTGATATATTATGTGAAATATATTTTTATATTAATTTTTCTTATGACATATTCAAGACAAAGGGCAAGTCAAATTATCTAATTATTTTAATAAAAAAAATTATTGTATAACAATCACATAATACCATTTAAATTTTTAAATTATACAGAAAAATTTTGCTAAGTAAATTATATATTAATTCAATTACTTAGCTTGTACATATTGGAGGGAATTGGAAGAAAATAGTAATTGTGCAAAAGAAATTATAAAGTAGGAATTAGAAAAAAAAAACTAATAGAAATTTGAAAAGAATTGTAAAACGGTGATAAAAATTAAAAATTATTAATTCTAACCTAGCCTAAAAGAATAGATACTAAATATTTTTCTTATAGTAGAAAAGATATAAAATATTAGTAATCAACCAACTACTAATAATTTTCTATCACTATTTAAATATTAAAGTCCGCATGCTTTACATAGCTTATTTTTAAAATTCAATTTGTAATATAGTAAGCATCATTTTATGACACCTTTTTTACGAGTCCTTTCATAGAAGCAAAATGTTAAAATTGGCTTATCAGGTTGGTCAGATTATGTCATATTATTTTTGTCACAGATTTCCGGAAATTGGCCAACTTGATGTGAACAAAATTTAAAGCGATTGCAAAACTTGGCGTGATGTACATTAGGTACAACTGGTACTATTTTCTACTAATATTTATGTCATCGTGGATTATTACTTAACATGCCTTCACATGTCAGTGTGTCACATCCTTCCTCGTCTTGCTTGAACTGCATAGTTGATCATGAGTCATGACACAGAAATGGCCAACTTCTTGTGAGTTTTGACAAATGTTAACCATGGAAGACTTCGAGATAGAATTTGGCCCTTCCGACGTTACTTATATTTCTTTATTTTATCTACTTTTACCTATATTATTTACCCAATATCTAACATACATTATATAATAGTATATGTTTAAAAATCATATGTTAATAAATTACACAATTAAAGTGGCCTACTTTAGTTACACTGCCTTATTAAAAATTATACTATAATGGTAAAAGTTATTAGCATCGTGATCTTAACTCGGATTCACGCGGTAGTTAGGATCGGAATTAACACATGTAAGATCGTGAATCGAAATGTAGATAGTAGAATTGTATCGAAGATTTTGAACTATAAAATCGTAGGATCTTAGATCAATTAAGATTGAGATTTTAATAATTATGATGATTACCCGTTTGGATCTAATGTGAATGGAAATGAGAATGAGAATGAGAATTCACTATGAGAATGAGAATAAGAATAAATTTATGAATTCTCAAATACCTTCTTTATTACATGATAATTTAAAGTAAGAGTAGAATTGGAAATAAATGTACATTTACAAAAATATCCTCGATTAATTTAAATAGAGTGAGGTACTATTGGTAATATTAATTACGTATGAGGATAACATTGGTATGTAAGATGACTTATGCATTTCTAATATGAATTACCATCCCTCACCTCGGTGATAGATCGGTGGGAGTTGGGGGTCTCAATGCTCATTCCCAATCCCTCATTTTTTTCACAATTCCTATGAAACAAACATGAAAGTTGTATTACCTATTTATGTATTCTAATTCCCACCTCCCAACTCCCTGATACCAAACGCCCCCTAAAATTATATGCGATTAATGTGACTTACGTTACTTATAACATAACTTTACCTACCAACACTTACACATAAACTTACTTATCTTTCCTAATTTACTTATATCTTAGTTAGTTACCTCTCTAAAGAACATAACCTCACTATTTTTCGAATGGAAGCGTGCATTGTAATTTCCACAAAATGTTAATTATGGGAGTTACGGTAATTACAACAATATCAACCGCACATGTGTCCATCAATCTTGACCGTCAAATTTACTTATTTCCAATAATTGTAAATTTTATTATTCTGAGCTACTAAAATTATTATATAGTAGTTAAAAAAACACTTTGATAACACTTTACCCTATTCGTTTGCAAGATAAATAAAATTTTACCTTACTTTACCATCCAAAAAGAACATGACTTATACTTTTAGATAAGGATTTTTTGGACGCTAATATACTTAACTTTTGGTGTATTGGATAATAATGCAATGAACTTTGACATTGGACAATAATACACTGAACTTGAGGGGTGTTGGACAATAAGGCACCTGGAACAATTTCGACAGTGGTAGACTTCGTGGCGATCTTACATGGCAGGTCGAGAAGATAAATTGGCAAAAAAATATCTAAATTGATGACATGTTAGCTAATCTACACAAGCAAATGTGATTTTATATAACAACATCAATAATCTCTCAATAAAAACACATTTTAGCAAATGTGATTTTGTGTTTTTTTACTTTTTCAAAATTGATTACCTTTCCTTATGTGTGAATTAACTGACATGTCATAAATTTAAATACTTTAAGGCCAATTTATCTCCTCCATCAACTATGTAGGGTTACAATTGAGTCAGTCGTTGTCAGAATCGTTTTGGGTGCATTATTGTTCAACGTCCCCCAACGTATAGTGTATTATTGTCCAAGGTCAAAGTTTAGTGCAGTATTATCCAATACCTCAAAAGTTAAATATATTAGCATCCAAAAACCCTTTAAAGAATTTATATTTTAAATTTTTTTATTTAACATATTGAATTTATTTAAAAATATAAAAAAAATAAGCAATGTGTTATTTACGTACCTACACTACTTTACTTATCTAACTGTGTCTCCCCTCTATGTTTTTCGCTGAGCGAATCTAGTCCTTCCAATCAACTTGTAATATTTTTTATTTGTAGCATAAAACTCCTTTATTTCCATCTTCATTCCTACCTCTCCGTGAATGGTATTCAGTATCGACATTGATTATGTCTCCGATATTCTATTGCGTCACTGGAGGCGAATCGAGAAACTTGGTAACCATATAGAAATTCCAAAATTTCTAAACTTTAATTGCCTTCAGTATTATACTTAGATTTAGGAATTTCGATCCGTATATGGTTAAATGTTTGCTTAGCCATATTATAAATGAATTCCAAAGATCTAATCAAGCAGATAAGTCATTGCTATAGTTCAATTTCAAGCTCAATTCTATATATGATTGGGGTTTGAAACTAATTTTAACTATATATCCTGACTGGAAAAAAACAAAAACCAAATCATGTCCTTCATGAAACTCATCTAAAATAATGGAAACTTAGCATGATTGAGGTAATTCCTTGCTACCCACCACCAGGTTTCCCACTATCGGCATCACAAACTAACAAGAAGCCTCACTCGTTATGTTACACGGAAAATAGATATCAAGGTTGATAAACCATGAACTGGCAAACGTGAAGGAAATTCAGAGCATGGAATCACGAAAGTCTGAAGACGGAATTTGATTTTCAAATTTATTCTTATTACAAATCATAATATTGCAAAACATTTCATTATGAACTCAATTAACTGAATGCATCTACCTTTTGCTATAAACATACCTAAGAGACATATGACGTTGAAGGCTCAAATCCTGCGTACTTAATTTTTTTTTTGCCTAGCTATGTACTCACCTAATATTTCTTTTTATCTGTAGTCCAAATTCTAATATATAATATTCAACGAAAATAAAAATAAATAAATAAATAAACAAATATGAGTTAGATAGTATGTAGAAATCAATTAGTACTTTTATTTATATCTATTATGACTTTGATAAAATTTAGGGATCGATCTTTGAATTTGTTTGAAGCAAGACCAATAGTCATTGAAAGAAAAATTTGTTTTGAGATAGACATAATGTGTGTAACGCCTCGACCATCCTGGGCCGTGGACATTACCGGCAACTACTTTATGGATTACCAATTGGCCCCACAAATCAGCACGAGTCTTTCCAGCGTTTGCTTCGCCTTTGCTCACATACTGCCTGGGAAAACTTCCAAGGAGGTTACACATGCATCGTGAGTTTACTCCTAGCCAAGCAAGCTTGACTAAGGAGTTCCCAACGGATGAGCTACCATAAAAGAAGATGCACCTTGGTGATATGAGTAGTCATTTTTGTAACATCTCGGGCTGTATGATTAAGTGTGGCTTAAGAGGACGGAAATGACTACTCATATCACCAAGGCGCACCTTCTAATTCACAAGCTACTCATGGCTTGGTTTATCTAATTCACGAGCTCGAGCACAAGTCAAGCCGGGCTATACGAACTTCCCAACGAGCAGGCTTGCTAAGACTCACGAGCTGGCTTGGCTCATTTTTACCCCTAGTAGTGCTAAATTTAGTATCAAATGCAAGAGAAAATCCATGATATTGAGTGTAAACACTCAGTGGTAATAAAAAAAAGAATTATTGGATAATAATAATACCAACTTTGAGGGTATTGGCCGACAATAATACGTACCAATAATTTTGTTGGACATTAGCAATACCAACTATGGACATATTTTCTACTAATAGTACGTCACTAAATCGGTAAGTGTTTGACTCGATGAAAAAGATGAAGTGTCACCAAATTGTTTGAGCTGGAGGCCGAAGCAAGTGGAAAAAATATTCATTGTCACTCGTTTTTGTCAATTAAGCAACATTGACCAATTTAGCTAAAAACAATTAAAGTTTTATTTTTACATTATTACTTTGCTAAGTTGGTTAATGTTGCTTAGTTAATGACAAAAAAAATGTTGTAGTTAACGTTTTTTCAACTTGCTGCAGCATCTGGCTTAAACAATTAGGTGACATATCATCTTTCTCCTAAATCAAGAACCTACTAACTCAGTATTGTACTATTACTGGAAAATAGGTCAATAGTTGGTACTACTAGTGTCCAACAAAATTGTTCGTATTATTATCGGCTAATACTCCCAAAGTTGGTATTATTGTTATCCAATAACCCTAAAAAAAATACAATTTTTATAACAACACTTTATAACCTTTCTAGGGGCATGAATGAAAAGAAAGTATAAAAAATATGAAAATTCTAAAATCCCCACACTGCAAGAAGAAGGCTTCTTTCCACGCTTATATATGTGGCTGACATCCCTTGTCATGCTCAAGTAACCGTGCAATATATATCTATATATATATATATATATATATATATATATATATATATATATATATATATATATATGGGGAATATTAGGCACGCTTATTATGTGTGAAAAGAAACTACTTTCCGGCAACATGATGTATTCGCTCGCTTATTATAAGCGTGACCATTGACATCAGCATGAACACCATAAGTTAGGGTGACTAACCAAATGCTTACCAGTTGAGCATAAACGATTATTTGATTCTAGTAATTAATGCAAGACTATATATATACAAATACACGCGACTTCTTTTTTTATCTTCTATTTTATCTTTAATTAATATACCAATGTATTAGAAAACTTATAATTATAATTTAAAATATTCTTTTAGAAAAAAGTGTTTTTAGAGAAAGGAACACCATGGTAGAGAGAGAAAGAGAACAAAGATGGAGAAGGAATGGGCGAATGGTATGGAGGAACAGGGAAGAGAAAACCATCTTTGTGGGGAATCTACCGAGTGAGCTAGACAAATATGGGTTGCAAGGAATATTTGGAAGGTTTGGGCAAGTAAGAGAGGCAAGAAGCAAAGGAAGATATGGATTTGTGTCTTTATGGGATGGAGAAATAGCTAAGGCGGCAGTACGATACATAAATGGAAGAGTAGTAAGGGGTCGAAAGGTGGTAGTGGAACAAGCCATCAAAAAATATGAGAAGAGGATGAAGGAGAACCATACTACGAGTAAAGGGAAACAAATCTAGGTGAGAAAACATGGGGGGGGGGGGGATACGACAGGAACAGGGGAGAACAGGGAGAGAGTGCAGAGATTAGGGTACACGGGGAGGTAAATGAAGAGATGGCGGAATGGCTCCGAAGAAGCCTGATTTGTATCAGCCCACAGCCTAGAGATTTAGCAACAATGGCCTTTGCCATTGTTCATAACTATGGACCCACGTCCAAGATAACGACATTAACCTGCACGAAATTTATAGTCACAATGCCAACCATGGAAGATGTGGAAGAAGCCACTCAAAACCCGATGGAGCTGGAAGTTTGGTTCTCTGAAATAAGAAAATGGTCAAAGTATGAAACGAGTGATGACAGAAGGGCTTGGCTAGACATACAAGGAATTCCACCGCATGGGTGGAAGTGGATAAATTTCCAAAAATGTGTTGAACCATGGGGAAGACTACTAAGCTTGGGACAGAGTACATTAGAAGTTGAACACTTTGAGAACATGAAGGTGGAGGTGCTGACAAGAGTGTTCAACAGGATTGAAGGTCAAGTCACATTGACATTGGAAGACTGCGCATATAAGGAGTATGTCAAGGAATCTAGTACTTATGTCCATCCAAGGAAGCATATTCCTTTTGATATCAATGATTCAGATGATGAAGATAACGGAAGCAACTATCATCCATGCGAACTGGAAGATAATGGCAGACAAACCATGAATGAGGATAGCAAGGTTCAGGAGACGCCGATCGCAGAGATGGGAAACGAACAGACAAGGGAACCAGGGGAAGCTGAGGAGTCCAAAGGAAGCATGGAAGACAGTAATAGAGACAAGCACGATACCCAAGGCGGACGGGATGACAATCGTCATTCAAAAGAAAAATAAAAAGAAAATGAAGCAGGATACAATGAAGACATAATGGCAATAGCAAAGCAGGTGGAAATTCTAGGAGAAAAAGTGATAGCGGTATGCGGAGTTAATGGTTGGGGGGAGTTGAAAGTACCAAGAGGAGGTAATGTAGCGGAAAAACGAAGAGACAAAAGACGGCCAGCTAATGAGCAAGTGCCAAACCCGAAAGTTGACGTTAATAAGGAGGTACAACCAGTAATTCCAAGGGAAGTGGAAGAGTCTGAGAAACAAGCAGTAAATGAACCATACTTTAATGATGAGGAGTTGCATTCGGTAACAATAGAGGAGAGTGTGACCTTGAGAGAAGCAACCAAAACTAAAATTCAGGAGCAGGAGTTCCAACCTTTACCCATTACTAGCTCTGAGGAGATAGAAAAGAGGATTGTGAGGGAAGCAACAATCATTGGAGACGACATTGGGGTGAGATTCGAAGAGGAAGCTGAAAAGTGGCAACGAAGTGGGCGGAGGAGAAGTGGTGACAGTACGAGGAAAAGGAAAAAGAAGAAAAATCACAGCAAAAACAGGAGAGAATGGGCTTGAAGATGAGGTTAGGGGCTTGAAACGTCCGCGGTATTGGAAGTGAGACAAGAAGAGATACAGTAGGAGGCTAGAAAAGAATGAATACTTAGATATAATTGGCTTGGTTGAAACTAAGCATGAGGAGTTCAACGAATGGGGATGCAGGAGATGTTGGAGAAATGAAAACATAGAATTGGCGGAAGTTCCAGCACAAGGAAGATTAGGAGGAATCATTGTGATTTGGAGCAAAGAAGTTTTTCAGTGCAGAAGAATTGAGAAAAACCAGAGATGGATTTGATTAGAGGGATGTTGGACGAATGACAACAGGGAGCTGGCCATTTGCTTCTTGTACGCACCCAATGAGCATCAACAGAAGATGGAGACTTGGGAAACATTGAAACAAATGAATGTAACTACACAAAACCCACTCATTCTAATGGGTGATTTCAACAAGGTATTGTCTCCGACAGAAAGAAGGGGGTGTTCCGGCGTCACACCCGGGATGGGGTTGCTGGCAGATTCTACACAACAGATGGAGCTGCAAGACATACCTGTGGATCAAGAGTTCACGTACATCAGAATCAATGCGGCGAGCCGCATTGACAGAATTATGATTGACTGTAGGTTGTTGTCACAAATGCAGAGGTTTAAAGCGTACTGTAGAGAGAGACGACTGTCAGATCATTTCCCTATCATACTGAAGACAACGGAGGCTCAGTGGAGGCCTACTTCATTCAGGGCTTTGGATGTATGGCTTGATGTCCCATTATTTACGAAGTTTTTTGAGGAAGAATAGAAGTTGCTAAACAACCTTACAGCTCATAAGAGGCTGAAAGCAATAAAGAAACCTCTCAAAAAGTGGAACAATGAAATGTTTGGGAATATAGAGATCAATGTGAAGAAGTTGGAAGAAGAACTGAGGTTGCTAGATGAAAAAGCAATGAAAGAATGCATATCCAGTGTTAACCATACTAGAAGGGAAGCAATTAAAACACAGCTTGAAACGTGGCTGTTGAGAAAAGAGAGATTATGGAAACAACTGTCGAGATGCCAAGCAATAAAGGAGGGAGATAAGAATACAAAATACTTCAATACTCTAGCAACAATGAGGAGGAGAAGGAAGATCATGGAGGAAATTAGAGTGGATGGGAAGATATATAACGATCTTGTAGCAATCAGGAGGGTGGTCAGAGGTTATTTTAGGAGGCACTACAGAAGGAAACAACGAGTGGGGAACATTAATATTGCAGACCTTGGGCTGCAGAGATTAACAGAGGAAGAGAGGAGGCGATTGGAGGAGGATGTAATGATGGAACAAATACAATAGGCTGTGAAAAGCTACAACCCGGATAAGGCGCCAGGATATGATAGATTTAATATGAAATTCATCCAAAGATTATGGCCAGTGATAGGGGAGGAAGTTAGCGATTTTATGATGCAATTCTTTCAAGAGGGATCATTCTCGGAGGTTATTAACACCACATGGGTTACGCCGATAGCAAAGAAGAAAGAGGCAAGTGACATAAAAGACTATCGACCCATAAGTATGGTTGGTAGTATCTACAAGATTATATCAAGGGTGTTAAGCAACTGATTGAGGAAAGTTCTGCCGAGCCTAGTGGGGGAGACACAAACTGCATTCATCACGGGTAGGCAGATTCTAGACGAAGCGTTAATCGCCTCCGAGATTGTCAGTTGGCTACAGCAGAAGAAGGAGGAAGGGGCCATACTGAAACTGGACTTTGAGAAAGCCTACGACTCCGTTGAATAGGACCTGTTGGAGAAGATAATGGAGCAGATGGGCTTCGGTTTTAAATGGCTAAGATGGATGAGAAGCTGTATCAGAAGTGCATCAACCTCTGTAATAGTCAATGGGTGCGCAACTAAGCCCTTCAAAATGGAATGGGGGCTTAGACAAGGAGACCCACTATCATCATTCCTCTTTGTGTTGGTGGGGGAGGTTCTAAACAGGATGATGCAAAAAGCCACTGAGAAGAAGCACATAGAAGGGATAAGCGTGGGGAGAAAGAAAGTCAAGGTCACTCGTTTGCAATTCGCAGATGACACCATTGTGTTTATGAAGGCGGAAGAGAAGCAACTATTAAGAACAAAGGCCATCTTGCTGTTTTTTGAAAAGCTCACAGGACTTAAAATAAACTGTGATAAGTCTAACTTGGTGGTTTTTGGCAGGGACCAAGCATGGAAACAGAGAACAACAAGAGTTTTGAAATGCAACGTACTAGAGTTGCCTATTACCTATCTGGGCTTCCCATTAGGAGCTAATATGAGAAGGAAAGAGGCCTGGAAATTTGTGATTCAAAAGATCCCAACAAAGCTGAAGGCATGGAAGGCAAGTTGTTTATCCAAGGCAGAGAGATTGGTGCTGATCAAGACTGTGTTAAACAGCCTACCCAACTATTACCTCTCCTTATTCAAGTTACCAAAATCAGTGGCAAGGGAGATAATTAACATACAAAGGAGGTTCTTCTAGGGAGGAAACGAAGGGGAAAGGGTGAATGCAACTATTCGGTGGGTGATTATTCAGAGGCCGAAAGCAAAAGGAGGCTTTGGTGTAGGAGATGTGGCCATGAAAAATGTTGCATTGTTGTTCAAGTGGTGGTGGAGGTATGGCACGGAAGAAGGAGTTTTATGGAGGAAAGTGATTAACTCAATCCATGAAACGGATGACGCAAAGATGCCAAACCCATATAAACTAAGGGAGGCGGGAGTATGGCAAGACATCAAGAAAATGGGGACAGAGAATGGACCTGCACTGACGACATTTAGATAGAATTTGGGCATCAAGATAGGAGATGGAAGCAAGGTAAGATTTTGGGACGATGGGTGGATTGAACAGCGACCATTGAGGGAATTGTTTCCAACACTATACAAAGTATCAACACAGAAAAGGAGAATGGTAAAAGATATGGGGTGGTTTGAAGGGACATGCTGGAGGTGGTTGCTAACATGGAGAAGAGAGCTCACGATAGAAGAAATGGAAGCTGAGCAACTATTAAGGAGGAAGTTGGCTGAAAATCACCCATAACCAACTACTGATGATGAGATAGTATGGATGAGTACTGGTGAGGAGTATAAGACAAGGGAACTAACCAGGAAAGCTGAGGAAATTTCCATGGGGGATGTCCAAGTGGATTCCATAATCTGCGAAGCTTGGCGTAAATTAGCACCGCCAAGGGTGGAATTAATGGTGTGGGCAGCACTCTTGGGGAAAATGAACACACGAGGAAGATTGAGGAGATTCGGGTGCATCACAGAAGATCATGATTTATGCCCATTCTGCAACAATAGGGGGGGAGGAAATTGATCATTTGTTCATCCAATGCATTTTCGCAAGAAAAATCTGGGATGAAATGATGGAGGCGTTTGGATGTGGGATTGAACAAGCCCCGGACGTCAAGACTTGGTTCTCAAGATGGATGGAAGCAAGGATGAGGAATAAGATGGTTAAGAAGTTGTGGATCACAACATTGTTTGCCACTCTCTGGACTCTGTGGAAACACCACAATGAAATTGTGTTTGAATCAAAGAAACCAGATCTGAATCTGGTTGTGACACTCATCCAGAATAGGGTTGCTCTATGGGCGTCCCTGTGGAAGGAAGGAATTGCATGTACAGTGGAGGAACTAGCAAGGAATTTTACAGAAATAACAAGAATTTTCAGCAACTGGAGGAAGTAGACTTGAGGAACATGAGGAGATGGAGTAACAATGTCGGCAACATGAGCTGTATCAAACAATGGAAATGTAATGTATAATTTAATTATATAAAGAATGAGTTTGGGGCTAGAATGGAAGGGAAGTAGTGTAAAAGCCCAATTTTGCCTTTGTGGCCCAATTTTGGCCTGACTTGTATGCGCTTAATGGCGCCTTTGTGCTTAGGCACGTGGTAAATAACTTTGGGTCAAATACCCATAATTATAAAAAAATATATTCTTTCAGAAAAAAGTATTATATTAAATTATAATTAAATAATTTAATAGCAGCCTACCACACTTATTATGCGTAGAATAAAGTGTTTCTTTTTTTTCACCTTCATTTAAATATATGTAGTTATACAAGTGTGGAAGCCAAACCTTTTTCTTGTAGGGTGTGTTTGGTTGGGATGAAAATCATTTTATGGAAAATGGTTTTCTCATTTTTCGGTGTTTGGTGACCGGAAAATGGAGAAAACCATTTTCCAAGAAAATGATTTTCCCCCACTTCTTTGCAAATTATTTTCTTGACTCTAACCTACGGAAAACCATTTTCTCCCACTCTCCCCTCCCCCCCCCCCTCTCTCCCTTCTTTCTCTCTCTCCACCATTCTCTCTCACACACCGATTTGAATAATTCTCTCTTTATCTCTATCTCCCTCTCATCTTTCTCTCTCTCATACACCTGTTCTAATATCATTCCTCTCTCTCTCTCTCTCTCTCTCTCTCTCTCTCTCGTTTTTCTCTCTTCCACCACTCTCTCCAGCACACATTTTAATATTTCTCTCTCTCGACCACTCTCTCTCATGCACGCGTTTTAATATATATCTCTCTCTCATTTTTCTCTCTCCACCATTCTCTCTCTTGCACTAGTTTTGATATTCTCTCTCTCTCTCTCTCTCTCTCTCTCTCTCTCTCTCTCTCGTTTTAATCCCTCTGTCCACCACTCTCTCTCATGCACCTTTTTTAATATTTCTCTCTCTCTCTCTCTCTCTCTCTCTCTCTCTCTCACACACACACACACACACACACACACACACACACACACATGCATTTTAATCTCTATCTCTTTATTGTCAAATATGTGAAAATTATTTTCCAGGAAAATCATTTTTCTTTGTACCAAACACAGGAAAATATCCATTGAAAATTCATTTTCTACGAAAATCATTTTCCAAGAAAAACCATTTTCCTATAAAACAATTTTCCTTTGCACCAAACACACCCGTAGTGTCAAAGTGAAAATATGAAAGTATAGATTTGGTACCAAAAAATATAATATTAATTTTTTGGACCATTAACGTATAAAAATAAAATAGGATTAATTATTATCGTCCAATTACCAAAAATTGATATTATTTGAATCCAATTTTCCTTCTTAATTTCTTATTAAATTGTCCAAACCTTTTCAGTAGATGCACTATTAAAAGCTCATAATTCATCAATTCCCTCCCCAAAGAACTAGAGTCTCATAACTTTCTCATGAATTTATTAGAGACCATCCGCAATGACGAGTTTGAGAATGAGATCACGCTAACGTGACGTGGGCGAAGATGAGAAAGACAGTATAGCGGCGAGGACGAGTGTCAGTGGTGAGAAAAACTCAAACTCATGCTCACAGCGCGAGGACGAACACGAGATTCTCGACATTTTTTTTCTTTTTTTCATTTATATTGTAGTGTATTTAAATGATTAAATATGAGACCTATACCTGTTTTTAAAAATATTTTAATCAAATTCACGTTCACTATTGGAAACTTGAAGAGTCTAGTTCTAACTCTTCAGATGGGTCATACTTCTTCCACCCCATCCATTGAGTATGATTCATGTTCACCATTGCGGGTGCTCAGAGTAACTTACAATGAATTAAATAATCTAAATACCTTATTAGATTATTTAGAACAAAAGCCTGAACATGTAAACTTCTTATAAATGTCGGTTTTGGAAAAACAAAGGGCATGCTTTCTCTTATTGTTTTGTATCAGCCTTTACTTAAAAAAAAGAAACCTCTTTCCCGCCATGTTTTTGTTTCTCAAGCTGTTGTTGCTATTGGATAGGAATTTTTTTTTGTTGATCCTATTGCTTAGGAAAGATAATTAAAAAAAAGGAACATCTATTTTTGTTTTGTTTATGTCATATTGTCATGTTATCTTGAAAATCGAAGACAATTTGGTCCATTGGCAAGTGAAATGAACATAATTTATCCAAGTTGAACAACAGGTCACAAGGTGGTTAATTACAACCATAACAATCGATATGCATGGTGTATTTATAATATATTATGTAGTTTATTATAATATGATTAAGCATGATAATTAAGTCAACGGCGTGTTTCTAGCTCCAATAATTGACATGCATGGCGTTTATAAAACATATTATACAGGTTTGTGATATGGTTAAGTATGAATTTAAGTCAATGGCCTACAAAATTGGGCGATCAAACTAACCATTTTTTTCTCCCTCATGTAGTGGATTGACACGGTATTCATTTCTTCAATAATATAGACATTTTAATAAAAGCAAAATTCATATGAATTAAAGAATTTCGATTAGACTAAGGCGGATGATTCGCTAAACATGTTGGGTGGCTCCTGAATTAAATGAAAGAATGATTTATAAATAATGTCATAGAATATACCCCATATTTTCTAATGAGGAAGGCAACATTATGTATCTGGTAAATTGGTAATATCCCCACCATCTCCAACTACACAATCATTCTGCAAAATCCATCGAGAAAAAATGTTGATTGTGTGTGGGAAAATTTGATAAAACTCCCCGAGGTTTGGAGAATTAATTTTTTAACCTTACTGTTTGGGAGTTTTATTTAATCACCCCATTTTTAATGATAGCTTAATTAAAGCTCAAGTCCAATGAAGTATTTAGTAGTAAAAAAATCGGATCTGGGTCTTATCGGGTTCAATCAATTCAGGTATTCGGTCAAAACCTCAAACCCCGACCTTTACACAGTTTCAATTCAGACAAAATAACCAAACCAGGACCTGAACCTGAATGACTGAATTGAATTTTTTGTCAAAACTAAAAATTAACTGAATACTAGATTTCGGTTAAAATTTAGATTCGGTCAATTCGGGTTCGGGCTGACTGAACCCGATTGTGAGGGTAGTGATCATAACTCACATAAAGAGGCTCAAATTTCATATTCGGTCAAATTTGATCATCTAGTTATATTTGGTCGAAAAATCTAATATTCAGTTAATTCCTTGTCAGGTGTCGAAGACCAGGAAGGCAACGAATTTAGTTTTGACAAAAAAGTAAATTTGATCATTTGGGTTTAGGTTCAGGTCTCGGTATTTTGTCCGAATTGAAATTCGGCCAGGGTCGGGGTTTGGCAGTGGCAGATCTCGACATTAAATTTAGGGTTGTCCAATATATTTGTTATTATTGATACCCAATTATCTAATTCTTTGACTTACTGATACCTGATTACCCAATTCATTAACTCACTGATCCCTCAAAAGAAAATACTAAAATTTAAAAAAAAAAAAATTAAATGACATATTCACAAACTTAATAAAATATCACATCATTAAATAAATATGCACACCAAATAAATTGAAATTTCACATTAACTAGATATTTAAATCTTAAACTTATACTGATACCCAATTATCTAATTCATTGACTTACCCTTTTTGTTTATTAAAAAGAAAATCTTGGTACCCCTCTGTCCTAATGAATTTGTTAACCTTACTAACGGTCTTCGATTCAACATTTTGACCGCTAATTTTTCACATTTTATATTAGCAAGACTAATAATATTGTATTCAGGTATTAAAATATTTTTCATCACAAATCTAATAGTGGTACTGTGGTAGTCTTTTATAATAACTCAACATGTACAATTTGATAAATTAAAGGTCAAAATTTAAAATTTTGACCTAACTAATCAAACTTGGACGATTTATTTGGGACAGAGGGAGTACAATTTTAAGGTTTTTGGGTTGTTGCTAAGTTGGACAACCCTTTTATATTTTTTAGGACTTTTTTTTACGGTGTCCACTTGCTCTAATTAAGAAAATTTCTTTGAATAATATTAGAGAATCACATATTTTTCTTTGGCTAGGGGAGTCCATGGACACCCTTACATTAGCTATGTATCCGCGCATGGAGTTTGGGATTTTTGACTGAATACCTGAATTGATCGAACCCGATAAGACCCAAACCTGTTTTTTTGCCACTAAATACTTCATTGAAGCTTGGGCTTTAATTAAGTTGCCACTAAAGATGAAGGGTGGTTAAACAAAACTCCTAAACAATAAGGTTATAAAAATTAATTCCCCAAACCTCAGGGCTTCAGCAAAAAAGTATACAATCAATATGCTATAAGTGTACATAATAGAATCTCAAGACATATATACTGGACTTTAATTATGATGATAACGATGAAACTAAATTATCAAACGTTCATCAAACAAAAATAGGATAAAAGTTGATAATAGACATTGCTAAAAGTTAAATCATCACATGGTTTCATTTGATTGATTGAAAAGACAAACTGTGGGTATTACAATCAAAATCAAACTCTTGTTAGTCATTATCTTAAAATAATAGTGCAAAGATAAGCAATCAAATAAATAATCAAAGTAAAAGGAAGTTCAAACCATGATTATCTAATAATTAAAATATTAATGCTTGTTAATTCCTGACTAGCAAGAGTTATTAGTTAAAAATGTAACAGCAGCTTAATTGGTGGGCCTAGAATGTTCCTATTGATAATCCAGATCATTAGACTATCAATGGCCTAATAGATTCAGCAAAATAATTAAGTTGGTGAAAGCACTTTAATTATATACTATTTCAGTATCTAAATAATTGTCCAATTATTTAATTTTGTTTTTCTTTTTACTTATCAATTTTAATAATTTCAATAATTGAATTGTCCCTTTTACCCTTCATTAATCAATGTAATTTATTTAATTTTGTTTTTCCTTCTTTTGTATTGGGCATTGTTAGGGACATATTTGATAAAGTCTCAACTTTATACTCATTTTCCGATGTGGAACGTGTCATAGCGGGAGAGTTGATGTTTGAGTTGTTGGAGAAGATGGACTTGAAGATTCACACCCAACAAAACCTTAGATTCAATAGTTCATATAAGATATGGACTTAGGATAAAGAATTACAACCACCCAAGAACTATCAAACCTATCAGAGTTGGATAAAGGATTACCATTACCAACCTCTAAGGGTCCGTTTGGACCTAGGAAAATAGGATGGAAAAAAAATCTCGTGGAAAAAAAATCTCGTGGAAAAAAATTTTTTTGGGGTAAAGTAAATTTCTTTCTCTTGTTTGGTTTAAGTAAATTTTGAAAGGAAAAAATTGATTTTCTATTCAACTTTCTTTTCCTTGTTTGGTTTGAGGAAAAATACATGGAAAAATAAAATTTGCAAGAAAACTTGTAAATATCAAGTTTCATTTTTTTAGATCATATGATGTGATTTGGGAGAGAAAGAGAGAGTTAGAGAGAGAGAGAGAGAGAGAGAGAGAAGAGAAGTAGAGAGATAGAGAGATTGACAAAGAGAGAGGAAAGAGAGTTAGAGAGAGAGAGCGACCGAGAGAGAGATAAGAGAGTTAGAGAGAGACAGAGAGAGAGAGAGAGAGAGAGAGAGAGAAAAGATAGTTATAGAGAGAGAGAGAGAGAGAGAGAGAGAAAGAGAGAGAGAGAGAAAGAGATGGAAGATAGAAAGAGAGAGAGAGAATAGAGAGTTATAGAGAGAGAGAGAGAGAGAGAGAGAGAGAGAAGAGAGTTAGAGAGAGAGAGAGAGAGAGAGAGAGAGAAGAAAGAGAAGAGACTTAGAAAGAAAGAAAGAAGAGAGAGTGCGCGGGAGAAAGAGGGAAGAGAATTAGAGAGAGAGAGAGAGAGAGAGAGAGAAGATACTTAGAGAGAGAGAAAAAGAGAAGAGAGAAGAGAGAGAGCGAGAGAGAGCGAGAGAGAAGAAAGTTATAGAGGGAGAGAGAGAGAGTGAGAGAGAGAGAAGATAGAAAGAGAGAGAGCGAGCGAGAGAGAGAAGAGAGAGTTAGAGAGAGAGAGAGAGAATAGACTTAGAGAGAGAAGAGAGTTAGAGAGAGAGCGAGAGAGAGAGAGCGAGAGAGAGAGAGAGAAGAAAGAGAAGAGACTTAGAGAGAAAGAAGAGAGAGTGCGCGAGAGAAAGAGGGAAGAGAATTAGAGAGAGAGAGAGAGAGAGAGAGAGAAAGAGAGAGAGAGAGAGAAGAGAGAGAAGAGAGAAGAGAGAAGAGAGAAGAGAGAAGAGAAAGAGCGAGAGAGAAGAGACTTAGAGAGAGGGAGAGAGAGAAGCGACTTAGAGAGAGAGAGAGAGAGAGAGAGAGAGAGAGAGAGAGAGAGAGAGAGAGGAGAGTTAGAGAGAGAGAGAGAGAGAAAGAAACGAGTTAGAGAGTGAGAGAGAGATGAGTAAGAGAGAGGATGAAAAGAAAGGTTGGCTTTGATCCAAAATTTTTCTCCCAACTTTCCCTTCATTTTTGAATGGAAAATTTTGTATTCATTGTTACTCCAAATTTTCCATGCAATTTTCCAATTATTTTTTTCCAATTCCTTTTTCCTCAATCCAAACAAAGGAAAGATTTTCATTTTCCAAAATAATTTTTTTCGATGCTGTTTTCCAAGGTCCAAACGGACCCTAAGGGATTTGGCTTCCTAACACCATTGCAAACAATGTTGAGGCTAAAGTAACAACAAGACTTTGAGAGGAAATTCTTTTGTATTCGCATTAAATGATAATCAATGCTCTTCCAACCCAATGTAAATGCTTATAACATTAGGGAGGAAGATTTACAATGGGGCCAAATAACAAAAGGGACCCAAACATAACAATCAATCCCCTCTTAAAGAGGCTTTACAAAACATAAGGGAGGCGCAAAAGAGGAATTACACAAAAGGGGGATAAAACGAGAAGAGAAATCGGGAAACATGCTCGACATTTCCAAACAGGTCACGCTGGTTCTACCCCTGCGACAAAATGGCTGCTACAAAGGGGTCATGGGCATGACCATGGTGGGTCATGGGTGTGACATCTGGGCGATTCACGAACAAACTCTTCACTCCAAAGGGGCATAATCGTGACCTTGGTAGGTCACGGGCGTGGCTCATCTGCTTCCATCCCTAAAGTTCTGCCACCCATGCATGAGAGGTCACGGGCGTGACCTGTTAGGTCATGATCATGACCAGGGATACAGAGTCAAGTCACGACCGTGACTCCCCTTGGCCATTCCTCAGCATTCATGGCTCGGTGGATCGAGTTCGTGTGATTGGTTCCCCTTCTTGAAGAGGATTTGCCCTCAAATCCACAACGGGTTCGTCGTCCTCGATGTATGGTGAGAGATTACTGATGGTGAACGTGGAGGAGACTTCCATGTCCCTCGGGAGATCGAGCTTATACGCATTGTAATTCACCCTCTCCAAGACCTTGAACGACCCTTCGCATCGTAGCATAAGGTTGCTTTTCCTTCATGAAGGGAACCGTTCCTTCTGCAAATGGAGCTAAACCAAGTCCCCCGGTTTAAATGTGATGCCTCGGTGATGCTTGTTGGCTCGGGTTTTTTAGAGCTCATTGGTCTTCTCGATCTTGTCGCGAATTTGTCGATGAAGTTTTTGGATCTCGACGGCCTTCTCACAAGCATCTAAAGTTGCTCTTGACTCCAACAGAAGAGGAAGAAGTTCAATGGGAGTGATCGGATTTACCCAGTAGCAAGTTTCAAAGGGTGAGTGTCCCGTGGCGAAGGAGAGAGCCCGGTTGTAAGCAAATTCAGCATGACAAAACTTGACATCCCTGTCCCTCAAGCTCTTACTCACAAGACCTCGAAGCAAGGTAGTGAGGGTTTTGTTGGTCACCTCAGTTTGTCCATCAGTTTGAGGGTGGTGGGATGTGCTAAAAAGGAGCTTGGTTCCAAGTATCTTCCATAGGGACCTCCAAAAATGGCTCACAAACTTTGTATCTCGGTTTGAGACAATGGTCCTTCGAACGCGGTGCAACCTCACTATCTCCCGAAAGAAGAGATTGCCAATGTGGGTGGCATCATCAGTTTTCTCACAAGCGATGAAGTGCGCCATCTTGGAGAAACGATCCACCATGACGAGTATCGCATCCTTGCCACGCACAGTTCAGGGAAGGGCCACGATGAAATCCATGCTCAAATCTTCCCATGGGCCATTCGGGATAGGTAGAGGGGTATAGAGCCCCTGGTGGAATTGACTCTTGGCATGATGGCATGAAATACACTTGAACATCACATCGTACACATCGCCTCCCATCCTTGGCCAATAGAAGTGCTCCTTAAGAATTTCAAGGGTCTTTTTGATGCCAAAATGACCTGCAAGACCACCTCCATGAACCTCCCTCACAAACAACTTCCTCAAAGGACACTTGGGCGCATAAAGTTTGTTCCCCTTGAAAAGGAACTCTTCTTGAAGCACATAGGGGCCATCACCACATCAAGATGATGCTTGAAGTCCTATCTTCCTTAAAAAAGCCTTGCATGTGTCGAAACCCAAGAACCCGTGTTTCGACTACCGAAAGAAGAGCATGCCTCCGGGAAAGAGCATCGACCACCACATTGACGCTCCCCATCTTATGTTTCGCCACAAAGTTGAAACTTTGGAGGAACTCTTCCCACTAGGCATGGCAAGTGTTGAGCTTGTGTTGTCCATTTAAGTACTTGAGGGCCTCATGATCGGAGTGAAGGACAAACTGGTTGGGCCTCAAGAAATGGGACCAATGATCGAGGGCACGCACAAAGGCATAGAATTGCTTGTCGTAGGTGGAATAGTTCTTCCTCGACCCAATAAGCTCCTCACTAAAGTATGCGATGAGACGTTAGTTTTGCATTAGGACGGCCCCAATTCCCACTCCACTCGCGTTGTAATCAACCTCAAAAACCTGTGAGAAGTCCGGGAGGGCAAGCACCGGAGTTTTACAAAGTTTGTCCTTAAACCTCTCAAAAGCACCTTGCGCCGCCTTGGTCTACTTAAAAGTCCCTTTCTTCATGCATTTGGTGATGGGAGGGGTGAGGGTCCTAAAACCTTTTGATGAACCGACGATAAAAGGAAGCTAGACTGTGGAAGTTTCTCACCTTCGTGAGGGTGGAGGGAATAGGCCAAGAACGTATAACTTCCACCTTCGAGGGATCCATCGAGATGGCTCGGTCGAACACAATATTGCCAAGAAAGGTAACTTGAGGTGTGTAGAACTCACACTTCTTAAGCTTTCCAAATAACTTCTGTTACCGAAGAACCTTGAAGACAGACTCCAAGTGTGAAAGGTGCTCGGCCTTACTCTTGGAGTACATGAGGATGTCATCGAAGTACACCACCACGAACTTGCCGATGAAGGGCCTCAAAACCTCATTCATGCGGCGCATGAAGGTGCTAGGGGCGTTGGAGAGGCCAAAGGGCATAGCGAGCCACTCATACAACCCCTCTTTGGTTTTGAAGGTCGTCTTCCATTCATCACCTTCCCGCATTCGAATCTAGTGATACCCACTCCGGAGGTCAATCTTGGAAAATATGCGAGACCATGTGACTCATCAAGCATATGGTCAAGCCTTGGTATGAGATCTTGACTGTCGATGCACATCCGGTAAGTTCTATCCTTCTTGGGAACCAAGAGGGCCGAGACGGAACATGGACTCATACTCTCCCGCACAAAGCCTCTAGAAATGAGCTCGTCCACTTGTCGTTGAAGTTATTTGGTGTCTTGGGCATTTCAATGATAAGCCGCTTCGTTGGGAAGAGGAGCTCCGGTAATAAGATCAATTTGGTGCTCGATGCCTCCCGTGGGTGGAAGACCCGGTGGTAGATCTTCGAGGAAAACGTCGCTGAACTTGGCAATGAGATTATTGTAATCCAAAAACTTATATAAAATTCATAATTTTTCCCATTTTCTTATTGTAATCCAAAAATCTTATACATATGGGTCGTCCTGCAAGCCTGAAGGCAACTTCCTAACAGACATCTTGGATCACTTTCACATCCGAATACATTAAAAAAAAGGCTTTTTTTTCCGTTTTGCATACAAAATCATCACCTAACAAAATACATGTTACACAAACCACCCCAACCACCATGGACATATACCCAATTTCTAAAAACCCAACCAAACCTCGAAACATTTCTCTATGAATCCAGAACCCCAAACCAGTACTCCGAAAATCCCGCTGTATGGAAGGATTGGACGTAATAGTTTAGAGAGACTGGTTCCAATCGACCCGAGACGAACCCAAAAAGGAAACCACATGCCTTCAATCATGCTAATGACAATAGTGATCAAACCAACAATGGCTTCCTGATCCCAAATGCTCACCATCTTCACCCCACCTATGCACCCACCACAGCAAATTCGACACAAGTTCCCATCATCGTGTCCCTTCAAACTCCTAACCTTCTCGAATGCACTTTCCTTGTCATACAACCTTACCATAGTCTATTCGATCCAACCTTACCATTTTAGGCCCGGGGGCCCGCGAAATATTATAAAAGGGCAAGCTTGTTTTAGCCCGCATCATTTATTAATTTAAAAGGGCTTAGCCTCTTTTCTTATACCCACTCACAATAGTTCATTGGGCCCCTAACCTTTTGCCCAGACCTAGTCTGAATTTATGTCCTTAGGAGTATAACATTATTTCTAGAATTCAAATTAAGTTCATATGTCTGTGAATTGAATTGAACAAAGTATAATACTTAGGAGCATAATATTACATGAACAAAGATTAACAAATTATACTATGACGTATTTCATTAGAAGGAGTTTCGTAGCTTAGCTTAATTGAGGTGTTTGTATTAATTCGTTTTGGGAATTATTGAAGGTCCACGACTCTTGATTTACAAATTTTTAGTGCTATTCGTTGCTATATATATTGGGATTCATTTACCTTCATTTAGGCAAGAAATCAACAAATTATTGTAACAACCTAGCCCCTCACGGGCCGCAGATGTTATCGATAACTACTTCAAAGATCTCTGACTGGCCCCACAAATCACCACGAGTCTTTCCAGCGTGTTTCGTCCTCGCTCACACGCTGCCTGGGAAAACTTCCTAGGAGGTCACCCATCCTAGTACTACTCCCAGCCAAGCACGCTTAACTTAGGATTTCACAACGGACGAGCTACCATAAAAGAAGGCGCACCTTGGTGATATAAGTAGTCATTTCAATCCATTTAAGCAACACTATATGTTAGGTTTTAGGTTATCTATTTCCTAAACATATACAGATTAATTGGCGGAATATTTTTAACGGTTATAAACAATTAATCAAAACAACTGCAAAGGCTTTAGTAGTTATACCTGATCGCTAATTCCGGCTGAAGAAGAGGTTGACCTTCCAGATTCCAACGCTGAAACCCTCTAATGAAAAGTCCACGCAGCACTCCGGGAACCCGATTGCTAGATCGACCCGATCAATATGAATCTCAATCTTAGATGTATGTGAGATTGTTTCGGGAAACAGAGAATGTTTCCTGAAACAAGAACTGCAAACTAAAAGAGTGAGGAACTCAGGAAATCACCCTGGTATCTCTCTCAGAGTCTTAGGCAGTTGGTGTTTAATAATCTCTCCCAGAGATCCCTTTATATAGTGTTTAGATAACCTAGGGAGAGGGTTCAAAACCCTAAAGGGTCGACTTAACGTAACGGCGCGCTTCTTAGGCCCAACACGGTCCGTGTTGGACTCCAGAAGGTCCATTAACTCGGCCCATGGACACCACGGACCGTGGTATCCCAAAACGGACCATGTAGGGTCAACACGGTCCGTGTTGAACCCAGTTCGGTCCGTTTTGGGTTGATTTCTCACATAAATCAGTTCCCAACTTTTCTAAACGTAATACAATATCACTTAGGTTACATACATTGTTCCAGGGCACTGACTTGTGTGACCCAGTAGGACTAAATAATATAGTTGTAATTAAACATATTTAATTACTAATTATAGAGGTCTCTAGCAAGACATATAATTTATATATTACTTTGGTTTAATCTCCGTGTATATTGAACATTGTCGGGACATTCCCAACAATCTCCCACTTGTCCCACAAGTGTTCGATTCCTAGAATTCCCTTGTCACTTATTGTCTCTAGTTCGGATAAGGTAAGGTAAAACCATCCTTATGTAAGACCCGAACGTTCCTCGGTCTCCGAGTTTAAACTATGAAAACATACGATCAACTATTGATTCAACTGAGCTCGGCCAAGCATTTTCAGTCCAATCTCACCGAGTGGCCAACGAGACAACTGTCCCTAATAGGGAGGACAATGCCATTTTGTTCAGACACACATTCTCACATGATCCAACTGTAACCCAGACACCACCTTTATAGCCTACTGTTACGAAAGGCGTTTGGCGCGCTCCAAAGTCACAACAGACCATGTAGTCCATGTACTGAACTCAGGATTTAGGAATTTTGAGTAGTGAGAGCTCCTATGACAATTCCCAACTTAAAGAGCTCCCACTGCGGGTCAGTTCGGTAGATGTTCTCAACAATACCCATGTAATTGATTTATGATGTCATCACGTCACTATGATCACGAAACTTGATCATCACCTCAATCCTACATGCTAATTGTATTGATATTATCATTGTTCCTATGTGATAATACAATTAGGAACCAGGTCGACTGTCGACCAAGACTAGTGTTATCAAGTTCACTAATGGGGTTTCAGAAATCGGACCTCATCCAATTTCCCATTTTGAATGCGCTAACGTTTTTTGACATTTACATAATTCTAAACCACAATTGATGTAAATTTTGGAATCTTGTTCTTAATGATGAATCAACAAGGTCATAATTCATGAACAATTCATGTAAATTTGACTTGTTAATATTCCGGAATGTGTTTAATACCTATTGCCCATGCATGACTATCATGCTATAACTACAACAGGGGTTTAGTACATAATACTTACTATAAACCTCGTACATATACCATGTCACTAATGACATTTCATATAGGAAGATATTTCCGGAACACATGTTTGGATTCATAGTGAGTTTCAGTTTCTTTGCTTGAGTGATGGCTCCTATCAACAAGGCTCCATTTCTCTCGCAAGGCTAGAATCATCACCTAGTTCTAAAAACGAAATTCGCAATCCTAACAGTTTCTGCCACAACTTCTAAAGTCGTGCCATACTTGTCTTATTTGTAGAATTAACCGCATGTCATGTTAGGAACTTTTTCCATTTCACCTCAATACCACTCAAAACAGACTGTATAATTTCCTCTGACCTTTCAAATAATCATATTTCTCTACATGAATGTAGCATCAATGCAACTCTTCACACTTAGCTTTTATCAACCACTTTAGACTTAGGACACATCCTTAGTTTTGCTTATACATATACAATGTATATGTTATGTTGGACTTCGAACATCTCATGGCATACATTCATCTCACGCCTGAAGCATGAGTTATATGTCTCATCCTTCTTAGAACTTCTGATTGTTTTGAGAAAATAAAATTCCGTAAGGATATGCCATGATTTATGGAAATTAATCCATTCTCGAAGTGAGTTGAACTATTCAACACCTAGTTAACTTTGATTCAAACAATCAAAATCTTTAATCTATCATTATAGATCTTGTGTCCAAGAAAATTCTTAGCCCCACCAATCCTTCACTTTGAAAATTATTTCCAAGTCAACCTCAGTAGAAGCAACATTGAAATATTCCTCTCAGTAGGCAGTATATCAATCACATACAATATCAAAAAACACATTTCTCCAACTGAACTTCTTGTAAACACAATATTATCTTTGGCACTTCCGAGTATGTCAAACCTTTTTGATATCCTGGTCAAGAAGGTCAATGATTCCAACTCCTAGAAGCTTCCTTAAGACCACAGATGGACTCTTGAAGTTTACAAGTATTCCAACAAAAGACCACTCAGTTGTGTCAAGTACACACCTTTCTTCAAAATCTAATTTTGAAGTCAGTCTTGGTGTCTATCTTAATGAACCCATGTTTTGCCTTAAATCCCTCCTATCCCTGATGGCTCACACCTTTAGACAAATCAACCGAGATCTAAACTTGGTTGTATACATGGAGTCTATCTTAGACCTTATGGAATCTTGACTTGCTAAAGCTTCTTTGTTGTAGGTAGAGTCATTACTTTCTAAAAGTAACATCTCACGCTCATCCATAGAAGAGCGATATCTCTGTGGTTGACGGAGATGTTTATCTGACCTTTCTTGGAGTAATGTTCACACCTCCTCCTCAATGTTTTGAGGAACTTCAACTGCCTCAACCTTGTTCTTAATTTCCCGACCAATAGGAAAATTTGAACTAGGATCAAGTAGCGGAGTTTCAGGTGATGATTATAGTGTTTTGTGTAGCTGGAACTTCGGTAAGTTCAAAACCTCTCCCACTCTTTCTTTTAGAGAATAACATATTCTCTAAGAAGAAAGCATTTTGAGACACAAATACTTTCCTCTACAACAGTTTGTAGAAGTGATACTCCTTTCTTTCATAAAACGGTTCAAGAACCTCTCTTCTCCATATCATATATGGTGTCTTCTCTAGTGCTTCAGATAATCTTTATTCAGTAATTAGAGCTATGGTTAACTGCGTGTATCCCTAAAAGGTAATCGGCAATGTTGACTCAACCATCATTGATCGCACCATATCTAATAAGGTGTGATTTCTCTTTTTTTAGATACGTCATTGAGATGTCGTATTCCTAGAGGAGAGAGTTATGAAACAATTCCACATTCTCTGGAATGGTCAGTGAAATCATTGCTCAAATACTCACCTCCTCAACCTTATTGAAGGGATTTGATTTTCTTACCAAGTTAGTTTTGTACTTCACTTTGAAAATCTTTCAACATTTCAAATGATTTGGACTTGTGGCGTATTAAGTAGATATCCCATATCTACTAAAAATTGTCACTGAAAGTGATGAAAAGCACAACAAACCTTCTTCTAGCACTAGTGCTCATAGGCCCACATACATCAATATGTATGCATCCTAATAAATCATTAGCTTGTTCACCAATTCCAATAAGAGGTGATTTTAGTCATCTTACCCATCAGGCATGCTTACAAACATTGAATTTTTCAAAGTTTATATTTTCTAAAATCCTGCACTATGCAGTTTTCTGAATGCATTTCTGATTAATATGACTTAAGCTTATAGTGCCAGAATTATGTTTCATTTGAGTCATTTGTTCAAACTCTTGGCTCAACCATTAGCATCCTTTCGATCGTATCTAGGTGCTCTCATTGTTTCGCCAAGACAACTTCATTTTGGAAATCTTTAAACTATTTTAACATTCCAGCTTCAGATGAATCTCATAGACATGAATCACCATGTGTTATTTTATTCATTTTTGAAGATTTGAAGTAATCCATCCCTTGTACTTGTGCTCAATTGGACTACATACATCCATATGCATGAGTGTTTGTTGGCACGTTCACCCTTTCTTGTAAAAGGTACAGTCATGCTTTGCAGACATCACATGTTTCAAAGTCTTATCATTCAAAAGTCTATCACTGTGACGCTTCTGAATGCGCTCTGATTTGCATGACTTAATAGATAGTTACAAGATATATGTTTGAACATGAGTTATTCCTTTTAAACCTTTTGGTTTCGATGTGTTGGGTGTGTTTATCCGAGATCCTCTCTCTATCTAATTGAGAGTAAGAAATCAAATTTCTACTTATAATGAGAACATAGAATCACCTATATATTTCTCTTATAAGTCTTAAGGAAATGGATAAACAACCAACACTTCATAAGGAACTACAACTAATTGCATGTTCCTATTTGTAGGCTGACTCTGATCCTTCAAATCACATCTACTTTATTGTAGATCCTGCACATTTGCATAAATGCGAGTTTCACCGCCGGTATCTTATACTCAAAGTGGGTTTAATAAGGGTAGTGTATATCTGTAAAACCCCAAAAAATCCAAGGATGTTGACCGTGACATCGTTAGTAAATTATGTTTGACTACGTTAATTGTTTATTTGTTTGTTTGTGTTTATTTTTGCTAACACTTGAGCTCGTGAGATCGTTGAGGGACTAACATGGGTATATCGGTAATTTCATGGGTATTATTATTAGTATTACTCTTATTATTTATTAGTATTATTATTAATATTATTGTGATTATTATAATTGTTTTTGATTAATTATGTGAATATTATTTGTTATGTGATTATTTATTAATATTATTATTAGTATTCACTACTAGAAAACTTACAAAATCTAGACCCTTTTGGCTAGACGCTTGTATAAAGGGTCGACCAACACCGACCGTCATCATCGCCGTCGGAGTCGCCGCCACACCCCACAACCGTCCCGTCATAGTCGCTGCCCACCGTAGTCGCCGACATCGCACAGACCGCGACCATCGCTGTTGGCGCCGTTGCTTACTGTTCGAACCCAATCACCACCACCCATCTTTGACGAGCACCGACGCCGCTCGCTCGACGTAATTGCGCCACGACCGACTACCGCCGACGCTGAACTGGGCCGGAAAAATCGACCCTCAACCCTAAGTACCCTAAATTTTTGTTTTGAAAACTTTCTTCTTTCTTCTTTGTTTTCTGTTTTCTGTTTTCTGTTTTCTGTTTTTTGTTAATTATTATTATTATTATTATTATTATTATTATTATTATTATTATTATTAATATTAAATCTTGTAATTTGAGTTAAGTGTGTAGATTATTAAGTTGTTAGTTTTGATTGTAATTAAATTGTTCTTATTTTGTATTATTTATATGTAAGTTTGTCTAGATTATTATGTGTAATTTTTATGTTCTATTTTGGTGTATTAAGATTTGTAATAATTGTAATAAAATTATTAATGTTCGATTGTATGGTGTACTTTATTTCTTGTGAATCATGTTAGGGTTTTAGATAATACTATTATTGTATGCACGAATTAATGGGTTTAATTATATAGATTAAATATTGATCGTTAGTTAAGTATTCACATGCTTCTTTAATTCTCTTAGGTGTTCAATCATGTTTAATTTTATGTGTAATCATGTTAAATAATTTTAGGTTGATTGATTTATTAAAGTACGATTCTTGTTTATTAATTTCTTGATTCTTGATTGAATCTTGTAAAAAGGAATTAGTTGTTGTGATTCTTGATTAGTAGTTTAAATGTTTATATGTTCTTTATATTTCATTCACATGTTCTTTTGTTCTTTCATGTACCTTGATTCAGAAAATTCATGTTTTATAATCATCCATGTTGTTATTATAGGACCTTGAAATAGTTTATTGTAGAATTCATGTTTAGGATAATGTTTTGTTATTTCATGCATGCTTTTAGGGTTAGAGAAAATATTATAGTTGAATTCACGATTTACAATTTGGTTTTAGTGGTAGGGAGTTTAATGTTTGGATCTTAGTTGGATTAGATTAACTACCTTGAACCTTAGACACTGTTTTAAGCCCAAATTAGGATCCCGGAATCGAATGGTGAAAGTTAGAACCGAAATAATCAATTATATGGAAACTGGTAACGGGACAGTTTTGATAGGGTCTAAAGATCGGGTCACCACGATAAGTATAGTTGTCCTTTGATCGAACCCTTTGGACTGGAAGTTTCCTTAGATGTTACGTTTCATAGGAATTTTACGGATCGGACTTTGGAGTTGTATAGGTCGAGTTATACCCCGATTACCAGATCTAGGTCAGATCTGGACAGTTTGGATTGATGACCGTTTTTGAGGATATTAGTGGGTGTTTTTGGTCTCATGTTCAACATAAGAGTTATAGTAGATATCCTGAGGTTTCCGAAAAGCCCAAAACCAGACCCATAGGATGTCAGGAAATCAAGTTATGACCATTTTTATGTGGATGCTGTAATCTGTTTTATTGATATTAATTATTAATAAAAATGTTGTTGAGTGAAAATATTGTTTTGATTTTGTTATGTGATTACTTGGAATGTGTTAGGTAATTTAAAGTGTAAATTCATTGATGATAGGAACCTATGGTGTTCCTAGGGGAGGGTTAGTTAGAAGGTAGTTAATACTAACTTTGAAGGGCACGTTTTGATTAGAATAATTATTTCTATTTTAGGCCCGAGCTAACTCGCGTCGTTAGTGAGCTCAAGTGTGTTCGTTTTTGCTATGAAGTGAAGGTAAACAGATAATATCTATGCCCTAATCCCCACTGGGATGCATTTTAAATGTATTTTTTGTTGATTTATAATCTGTTTTGTAATTTGCATCCCGAAAGGGACTTTATGTGGAAATGTGACCATCTGTTTTGGATAACTGTTTGTAATTGTTATACTTTGATTTATGAGATGAGAAATTGGATGGTCTTTTATTAGTGGTTTTCTTACTGGTTTGGATAACCTGGGTTAGGTTTGACTTGAGAGTTGTGAGTTGAGTTTTTGCATAAGATACTAATAATTCAAAGTGAAACATTAAGCAGGTTTCGGGGCATAACCCGGAGTTTAGGATTTGGTATCCTCCCGGGTTATAGACCAAGAGATCAGGGCTTCTTCCCTGATATAGGATAGTGGATATTTTGATGTCTGTGGTAGGCGAATACTTGGATGCATGTGGTAGGCGAACTCCTTTGATGCCTGTGGTAAGCGAACTCTGGATGCCTGTGGTAGGCGAGCTCTTGATGCCTGTGGTAGACGATGTTACTCTAAGGGATGTGGTATCCCGCCCGCATAATAAAATATGAATTGGTTGGGTTGAGGAAAACAGTTAAGGGATTAAAGATTTGTGAAATAGCTTTACTTGTTCCCTCTCCCTCAAATGAATTGAAATGAACTTAATTTGTTTTTAACGTTAGGGGTAGACATTATTGAGATTTCCCCCTAATTTTTGAAATGTTTTGTTTTCAGGTGATGATCAATATGCTGGGGATGGGAATTAGAAGTGAGGACGGCGTGTTTAAAAGTTGTTAATTATGTTGCATTTCTTTTCTGAAAAACTTGAAGTTAGTTTTGAGTTTTATTCCTAAGTATGAGTTTGTAAGTTGGTTTACCGTTGTCAGACAGTGTAGTTTTCCTTCTCGCCTTGTATTCCTTCGGGGATACGGCAGTGACGCCCAATAAGAGTTTGAGTCTTCCGCTAAATTTTTCTGTTAACGTTAGTTTGACCTTGATTTTCCTATAATTTAATTTTCGGGGCGTTACAGTATCATATACGCATTTGCCTAGAATTGAAATCATATCTCAAGTCTTCCTTATAGTTTGGACATTCACGCATCCAGTGTCACACATGACCTGGTTGTTTAACCGATTGCTATCATTGGTTGGGTATGTACAACTGTTTGTCCTTACCTTTCCTTTGACTTCTTGTCTTTGATAGATTTCCTAAATCTTATTTTCCCTTTCACTAAAAGACTATCTTTGGTCACCAATCTTTTGGCTAAAGAGGGATTTGAGGTTTCTCATGTTTTAAAATAGTCAAATTATTTGAAAACATGAGTGCCATCAATTGGCCTTTATCTAGCTTAACTGAGAATATCTAGTTACTGGTTTCATATTTATCAACTCTAACTAGTTCGATGAACTTGGTTTTGAGTTGGTAATATTGAAATCCTTCCTCTAATCTTCAAACATTTTGAAGTTAAAGTCGCATGAATACTATGACATTACATGTATCCATTTGGCTTGATTGATCTCTTAACATTGATGCCTAGCTCAATATTATATTAAAGACATGTTCTGTTATTCGTCTTCAAGACAATCTTGCGATGACAATGCCAATTAAGGAATTGGTGTAATTGTTTTTCTCTTTCTCAAGGAGAAAATAAAATTTAATTAGTGGTGGATATTTGAGTGAAAAGACATAATTAATTCTACGAGACAAAAATTGGTTCATTTTAGTTATTATTCATCAAAAGAAATTAAACTAATTTTAATTTCAAATCAAAACACTTTATTAACTCTCACTTAGTGTTTTAATTTTAACCAAGACCCACAAGACCCATGGGCTCAAGTAGACTTTGGCCCAACAAAACTCGAGCTCATGCTACCTTTGGTGGATCATCATATGATCGATCATTCAAAATGACTCTGGGCAAGAAATTTGTATCGAATACGATATTTCTCTTCCTCTACTCTTAACTCAAAACTCTTTTGCTTGCTAATTTGAATTGACCTAACTCCCACACCCTACTTATTAATGATGGATAAATAATTCGCTTTGGCTTTCTTTATTTTTTCCATCTAAGTGGTGTTTCGATAGGTTGAGCAATAATTCAATTTTGAGAGTAGGTTTTATTATCCTAAGCAGGCAATTCTAGGTGAACTCTTTCGAAAAGCATAAAAGGAATAATAAAACAACATGCTATAACAAATTTAAAGCATAAATAAAACCCCTAGTACGGCCACCTAGACTTAATCAAACTAATTTAACTAAGCCTTGATAGTCTTCAAGAAACTCTTCTTGGATTTTGCAACTTCCTTGGATAGGCTCCGACTCGAATCAACACCTCCATTGCTGTTGGGCTCCCACTCGATTTGATGTCTCCAATTACAACAAATTTACAAAGTGGACCTCACAATTGAGGCATTACATGAATTAAAAATAAAAATAACTGAAACTTAAATTTAAAATTAATTCAAAGACAACCGTATTTCACCCAACCCGGTACGCAGACCAGTAAAAACCGACTATCTATGGTCATACTAGAAGTACATGCAAACAGGTAATATTGCAATAATTATATCAAATATAGCACATGCTTAAATAACAAATTATATAGGCATATATAATTGCAGCACAACACATATAAGGAAACAAATACTAAATAAGGTTTCCCAAAAATATTTGCATGATTAATAAAATAAACAAAATTCCAAATTTTATATCTTAATTACCTAAACAGATTTAGGATTCGAAAATTATTACCTCCTCCCGCGGGAGCACAGATCCTCCCCCTCCTCCTGCTATGCATCAGCATGATGTCAGCTTTTTGCTTTGTATTTCGCGTTTCAAATTATTATTTTAAAAATTTGTTTATAATGAAAAACAAGATGATGAATACAGCTCAGTGGTTGCTTGGGGTTAAGGGAGAATTAGGGGGTAGAGGTCACGTGTTCAAATCTTGATAGTTTCCATTATTGTTCACCTAATTTCATTCTAATCTTTTTCTACGCCATTTATTTATGCATGTATATTTTCGTGATGCTTTTTATAAAATTTATAAATACTTACAATATATATTAAATAAAATTAAAATAGGAAAATGATAAACATCTTGACGCAAGGTGGGTCTTAACCATCCTGCATTTTTTCTAAATCACCTATAAAGTTAAATATAAGTGTATTTAAATCATTCTAAATGTATGTTTCATTATTTTCAAGGTTATACAACTTATAAACAATTTAAAAATAATTATTTGTTTATATTTATTTCATAAATATAAAACTATGTATAAAATGTACATTTTCTACTATGATTGATAAAATTAGGCTATTATTATATTTTTTGACCTAGCTAATAAGTATTATATTATTATAATTGATAAATATATATAATTATTAAAGAAACTATCAATAAAAGTTACAAAAATATGAAATATGACTAATTCAAGATGGTTAAGAACCATCTTGAGTCAAGATGGTTATCATGGTCCATTAAAATATACCTTTTCAAGAATAAAATACCTCTACACACCAAATATCGTATTATTACACACTAAATATAATACATTTACACATCAAATATTGTATTGTTGTACACTAACTAAAGAACTTATGGAAACACGAACACTAGTATATCAAGCTTTATTTATTATTTCATTCTATTTTATTTTTTCCCCTTTGTTTCAAGTTTTCCCCATATTTATCTCCACAATGCCTTTTCTCATCGTTTTAATTTTTGTGTCCTATTTTTTGGTATCATTTTAGTTTATTGCACACCAAATGAATCGTCTGTATAGTGTGCATAAATATTATAACCGGTGTACAACAATATAACACTGGGTGTGCAAATATCTACATTATTACACACTAAATATAATACTTATACACACATTAATTAATTATTATATATTACACACTATGTATGCAAACTAATTAATATATTATTGCACATTAAGTATAATACTTATATAAATTAATTAATATGATATTACACACTAATAAGCATGCAAATTTAGTGTGCAAAAGAGCATATCCTATAAAAATTTAGTATGCAAGGGAGTCTATGTTAGTGTGCAAAGAAGTCTGTGTTAGTGTGTAAATGAGTCGATCGCACAAAAAATTAGTGTGCAAATTAGTCTATGTTAGTGTGTAAAGGAATTTGTATTAGTGCAAATGAGTTTATCCCACAAAAATATTAGTGTGCAAAAGAGTTTAATAGTCTATCCTACAAAAACTTATGCAAGAGAGTCTATGTTAGTGTGCAAAGAAGTCTGTGTTAGTGTGCAAATGAGTCTATCGAACAAAAAATTAGCAATAAATTAGTGTGCAAATTAGTCTATGTTAGTGTGTAAAGGAGTATGTATTAGTGCAAATGAGTTTATCCCACAAAAATATTAGTGTGCAAAAGAGTTTAATAGTCTATCCTACAAAAACTTAGTATGCAAGGAAGTCTATGTTAGTGTGCAAAGAAGTATGTGTTAGTGTGCAAATGAGTATGTCGCACAAAAAATTAATGTGCAAAGGACTCTATCGCACAAAAAATTAGTGTGCAAATGAGTCTATGTTAGTGTGCAGACTGCAGAGGAGTTTGTTCTAGTGTACAAAAGAGTTTATCCTATAAAACTTAGTGTACAAATGAGTTTATCCACAAATTAGTGTTTCATAAATAAAGGAAAAAATAGAAAATAAAAAATAAAAAAGAAGAAAGAATAAAATAGACAAAAAACATTAAGAATAACAAAATAAAATATTGAGAAAAACAAAAGGATCTAAATTTTCAGTAGATAGAAAAACATTAATTAATAAAAAATTACAATGTAAAAAAATAAAATATATAAAAAACACATGTACAGTAAAGCCACTTGGCCTAGTTAACATTATAATACTTTTCTTCATTAAACTATACTAAACAAATGCTTAATCAGAGAGCCACTTCTTTTTAATGGGCCGGTCTCATGTGTGGATTTGGGCAGCGGGAGTACAGACAAGATGTGTAGTCCCGCGGGACTACCATCTAAGAACTGTTTAGGATTTTATACCTATACACATAAAATACTTGACTTTCCTAAAATCAAGAAGTCTAAAAGATACTATATCTTTTAAAGATATTCTAAGTTTCCTAAACTTTACAAAATAATAGATTTTATGCCCATCAACTGATTTGGTAGTAATAGGATTTAATAATTAATTTCTAAAATTAATTACAAGCCCTAAAACACACGAATTTACCAAAACTGCTAGCAACACGGTCCGTGTTGGATCAACACGGTCCGTGTTGCTTCCCAGTTTCGGTTAATTTCGTAATGAAAACTAAAATAAAATTATCATAACTTATCGAATTTAATAATTTCATATCACAGTGTTATCTAATAACCCAATATGAAAATTTTCCGGAATTTTAACAATTTTCAAAAGATTGTAAAATTTTAGGGAATTAAACCTTTTAATTCTTCGTTCAAGAGGAAAATCAATAATAACAGTCCGATAAGTTTAAAAATCAAATTTTATAATTTTTCCACACAGTAGGTTCATCTAATATGCTACTGTAAAAAATTTCAGATTTTTATCAAATTTCGAAAATTAGAATAAAAATCAGAGAAGCAAACAATTATACTTTTTTGTTAATCTGAAAATTAAAGGAAAATTAGTTTATGATTTCGAAAATTCACAAAAATTTTATCCATAACAGAATAGTTACCAGTAACCTAATATAAAATTTTCGAAGATTGGCAAATTTATATGAATTTACAAAATTCAGAGAAGCAACAAATTTATTTCTCTCAGATCTGAAAATCTAAATTAAAAAATATAATTTGATCGGATAAATTAACGAAAAAATTCCTTGAAATTATGGTTACCCAGTAACCTACTGTAAAATTTTGAGACATTTTACAAATTTCAACAAATTTATAAAATTCAGAGAATTAAACGATTTTTGATTCTCTTCAGAACTGAAAACTCAATTAAAAATCCATTTTAATTGGGAAAACTCTACAAAAATTATGGAAAGTCCAGAACACTTCCAGACACCTCCAGTAAAAATTTCAAAAATATTTGACTTCATTTGATATTTTATTTTGATTTTTCATTAAATTTACCGTAAATAAACAAAATCAGAAAATAATTTTACAAAACCCTATTTTGTGAATTTTGACCTATTTCATGTATTGGCTACTGTTTAACAATATTAAACATGATTGTTTCTAAAAAATTCAAAATCAAATCAATTTCATGCTATATTTAACAATTAAACAAACATAAAATCGATTTATTAAAGGCAATAAGAATAAATAATAACAAAACATGAAACTTTACAATAAAATTCCAGATTTACTATCATGAATAATAAAGATTAAAACTTTCATAGAGTTTCAAAATTTTAGGCATAAATCTACTCTAACATATTCATAATATAATTCAACTATTGACAAAATTATTTATGAATACAAGTACAATACTTAGCATGCAATTGGTGGCTCTGATACCATTGTTAGGTTTTAGGTTATCTATTTCCTAAACAGATACAGATTAATTGGCGGAATATTTATAATGGTTATAAACAATTAATCAAAACAACTGCAGAGGCTTTAGTAATTATACCCGATCGCTAATTCCGGCTGAAGAAGAGGTTGACCTTCCAGATTCCAACGTTGAAACCCTCTACTGAAAAGCCCACGCAACACTCTCGGAACTCGATTGCTAGATCAACCCGATCGAGACGAATCTCAATCTAAGATGTATGTGAGATTGTTTCGGGAAACAGAGAATGTTTCCTGAAACAAGAACTGCAAACTAAAAGAGTGAGGAACTCAGGAAATCACCCTGGTATCTCTCTAAGAGTCTTAGGCAGTTGGTGTTTAATAATCTCTCCCAGAGACCCTTTTATATATTGTTTAGAAAACCTAGGGAGATGGTTCAAAACCCTAAAGGGTCGACTTAACGCAACGACGCACTTCTTAGGCCCAACACGGTCCGTGTTGGACTCCAGAAGGTCCATTAACTCGGCCCATGGACACCACGGACCGTGTTGGGTCAACACGGTCCGTGATGAACCCAGTTCGGTCCAAGTTGGGCTGATTTCTCACAGAAATCAGTTCCCAACTTTTTTAAACGTAATACAATATCACTTAGGTTACATACATTGTTCTAGGGCACTGACTTGTGTGACCCAGTAGGACCAAATAATATAGTTGTAATTAAACATATTTAATTACTAATTATAGAGGTCTCTAGCAAGACATATAATTACTATATTACTTTGGTTTAATCTCCGTGTATATCGAACATTGTCGGGACATTCCCAACACTATAACCATATACCCGAGAAGTTACAATCACCCCCACTTAAGCGCACAACGTTCTCGTTGTGCAACAATACACTCAAGAATCTTTGCCCCACTAGATGACTTCTCATGGCTCTCCCGTCCTCTAGCGCGGCTCACGGTCGCGGGTCGGCTATGATACTATCTGTAACAACCCAGCCCCTCCCGGGCCGCATACGTTATCGATAACTGCTTCAAGGATCGCTAACTGACCTCACAAATCACCACGAGTCTTTCCAGCGTGCTTCGTCCTCGCTCACACGTTGCATGGGAAAACTTTCCAAGAGGTCACCCATCCTAGTACTACTCTCAGCCAAGCACACTTAACTGAGGAATTCCCAACGGACGAGCTACCATAAAAGAAGGTGCACCTTGGTGATATAAGTAGTCATTTCAATCCTTTTAAGCCACACTATAACCATATACCCGAGGTGTTACAATTATGGACTAAGAAGACAAGTCAATATCTTGTTAATTACACATTATGGGTTAAGAAGGCAAGTCATTAGAAGACCCCATAATCTCAACTTGAAAGAAAATAGAATAGGGAATAATCCATGATTGAAGTTATTGAAGTTATGGTTTTGATGTTTCATAGTCCATGATTGAAGCTTACCTCATTACAAATACATTGCATGGTGAACTTATATAATCATTCACTAAATTCTTTAGAGCCTTTGATAATTCGATAGCCAATTCATTATCTCGACAAGATACAACAAATAAGTTACCAAAGTTAAACAGTTGATGAAATAAAATGGTAAAAACAAAGTAAATACATTAAAGAAAAATATTATTAATAAAAAACTAAATAGTTCATGAAATGAAACTAAAATAAGACAATGACAAAGAGACTTTACCTAGAAGGCAAATTTTGGAAGTTTAGTGTCACAATTGATAGTTGCCACTCAACTTGTTATTGTCACCATGTTTTCAATTTCAACCTTCCTAGCTAGTCCTGGTAGAGCTCCCTGTATGACCAACTCACTTACCTTATTCTGACATTTTAACGGATTAATTTGATTGTAGAAGCGTATGGTGACAGTAATATCCTTTTCAAGAGTACAAATTTCAACAACACAAGTTTCATCCCCCAAAGTTTTATACATTTGGAATGTTGGATCTTTGATCCTTTCCAAGAAATTGTTGACATTGAAATCATCAACTCATCTTCAAAATTTGGATGTAACTATAATTGAACCAAAGACCTCACAAGTCATAAACATATGAAAACCTCCGCACCACATTCTAGCTAGAAAAGTTCACTTATTAAAAGTTCCAAGTTATGTTTTACTCGTGATACATGTTGTATACTACCAAACTAAGCTAATGCCTCAAGTCCCAACCAAGACAGAGCGTGTCAGTAGACAATATCATACAATCTAACCTCTGCATAACAGAGAGGATGCTTACTTAGGAAGCTACCCCGAAACCAAGGAAGTAACCAATGTTTATTGCGGAATTTTTCTAGCCTCATATAAAATATGTATGTTGGTATCCAATTACCAATAACTTTCCATGCTTGAGAGGTCATATAAAAGGAACAACAGACCCATAATATTTTTTGCAATTTATAGGGTAAGATACAACAGTTCACAATTAAGTAGCAAACTCCACAACAAAGGGCTCCTCACATTACAAACTACAAAGTTTAAAGTTTGAAGATTGATTATGGACCACGCTAAGGTTTTCATATGTAGGTTGGGTGATCAAACTCTAATAGTAAGAGGAACAACCCATGAGGTTATATTCTCAAACCCTGCCAGATTACTCATGCTGTTGAAACTTGTGCTAGTTCTATTTGAGACTTTGATGCTTATGGCTCACTCTACTTTGTTCGTGTCTGCTGAAACTTGTACTCAGTCCAAAACTCTTCTAAACATTGCAACGAACACCTAATATGCACAAACACAAATCGGTTGAAAATTCACATACCATGGGCATTATTTTTGAAGGTCTTTTTGTATTTGGAACTTGAAAGATTGGAATATTTATTTTCTAAACCCTTCGTTTTTAATATTTATTTTTTGGATTTGAAGGCCAGTTTCCGGGTTGAATAAACGATACCTTTTTTCTGTTCTTCTTTTTCTTCATAATTGAATTTCTTTTCCAATTGGCACTTAATTTCTTTGGACTAGGCTGAAAAATGATATTGAGTCTAATTCACTTCTCTTGTTCATTGCCAAGGTACTTAGACCTCTAAAATATCCTTAAGATTCATGCTGGCAACCATAATAATGCAATCTAAGCTAATTATTGAAATTTGGGCCTTATGTACAGCCACACCTGTTGGGCCCTAATACCCAATAGAGTTTAACCTAAGGGAATAGGCAGCCGCTTATATATATATAAGGCTAGGCTAAATTAGGTTAAGAGGTAGACATTGATAATGGATAATCAGTAGCCTCCTTACCCTCTATCTCTCTATCTCTCTATCTCTCCATGTATATATAGCAAACCATCTTTGTGTTAGGGTTTTAGGGTGTGAATTCATTCTAGTAGCCATCATAAACATTCAAGATGTTCTATATTCGTGGGTAGATAACAACATAAACGATCCTTCCGCTTCCGCGTAAAGGTTAGTCCTAAATTTCCATCAGTGGTATCAGAGCCGATTATGATTGTTTCTAGCCCCGATTTAATCAATGATTTGTTCGTTAGATTTTTTTTTTTTTTGGCTGCGTATTTTATCTTTGTTGCACAAAAATTTAATCAAGGAGTTTTCTTTCCTTTGTACGCGAGTGATACTGTACCGACGCGCAAAGATTTGGAATCATGAAGCCATGGTGTATTTCAGTGTTTGTATCAAATTCTTCTGGCAGTTTCAACATCCAAATTGGCACCAATTGTGGGGTTTACTTTACAAACCTATGTGGCTATGATTGATTCTCATGCATCATTCGGTATGATTGTTGCCATTTAACAAAGTTCTATTCTTTTAGTTCATACATGCTGATGATTAATGATTTGTTCATCAAATTGAGAGTTGGTTTTCTGGGAATCAGATGTGAATACATAAACCTTAATCAGCCCTAGACCTCGAACTCAGCCGCTTTCGCCTTGGTGGCCATGGCGGTGGAAGAAAGTCAGCCGTGGCTGCGGCAGCAGATCGACCACCGATGGGTGGAACCAAAGAGAAAGGGGAAAGGTCGCCCGTACCCGTCAAATGGGCGGCGTATTGCGCGTTTTCGGAGGATTGCTTGACTAGGTGTTGGTGGTGGCAGGCCGACTAAGTGTTGGTGGCGGCAATGCTAGGACCGAATTTGTTGTCTATTTCCATGGCTGCCGTAGAAAGGCTTTGTTTTTGTTTTGACAGAGCAGATCGAAGAAGAAGAAGGGTTGTTTGGGCCATAACACCTTAGTAGTGTGTAAACAACCCAACAATCAATGACATGTGTTTTGTCTGGGCCACACCACCGTAGTAGTGGGCTGCTCCTTTTTTTTTTCTTTCTGATTTAATTGTTATTTCTGATTTAATTGTTATTTAATCAGAAATTTATGTGTTAATTATTTGCCTAGTTCTGATTTAATTATTACATAATTTTATTTTTATGCGTTAATCTGAATATTTGTGATTAGAATATTTGTATTTAATTTATGTAATTATGATAAGCATGTTTTTGATTGTAAATTACAATATGTTTTGTTATTTTGATCGTCTATTACATGTTTTATGATATTCTTGAATGATTGTGTGTCATACATTATGTATCATATATCATGCTAGCAACAATTGTATATTATTCCGTTTCATAAGCATTTTTTTATGTGTGAGTAGCTTATTTGTTCGGAGATTATTATAGAAATGTGTTTTGTTTAATTTACCGATTGTTCAAGTATAAGTAATGTAGATTCGTTTTACATGTTGCATATATAAATCCGTTTTATGAATGTTAACTCGATAAATTTTATTCGTTAAATTTATCCTATTTGAGTTCGTGATTTACTTTAATTTTATTATTATTTTTTTTGTTGGACATATAAATGTGTGTTATAATTAATATCTTAGTGATATGTAGTAAATCATGATTGTGTGTACGTAATAAAAATTTGTTTTATATGTGTTTGTATGAGTTAGTCTTATATCGTATTATATATTCGGTTTTTAATGAATTTGCAATTAACTATAATTAAGTTTGTCTTATGGTTAGTCTTTATAGTTAATTATTCCTACAAGTCATATTATTTTAAATAGATTAGTTTTATTTAAAAAGAAATAACTAGTAATATTATACAAGTCATACTTATATAATTATAAGTGTAATTTTGTTTTACACGAATCTAAGTGATTGATTGCAGTACATTTGAATATTTTAATCTCAGGGAGAGGCAAATAATCTCACTTATGTGATTTTGTATTACATAAACGAGCATCGTATTTGAGATTAAAATGGACTATGTAAATTAGTTTTACATATTCTTGATTAGTAAAAGTTGCAAGTTTTTGTGTTTGTAACCTTAATCGATTAAAGAAATTTAAATGTGTTTTAGATTATTTGTTTTTGTAACATTAATCGATTGAAACCACATATAAATGTGTTTTATATGATGCGATTATGTAATCATATGTCATTTGCCATAAATTGATTATAATATGTTATGTAAATTTGTTTTATATACATATTTGTGTAAATTCGTTAATACATTTGTTAATCAATTATGATTACATAGTTTCAATGTACAAAATAAATTCGTTTTATTAATAATCAATCGAATGAAAGACATAACTAGTTATTGGCAAAAAATTGCTGAGGGGTGCCATACATTCCTCAAAAGTGACTATTTGGGGACCACATTATTTTTTTTTACTCGTTGGGGACCAGATTGTGGTCAAAATTGGCTGGTTGGGTATTTTCCGACCAAAAAAGCCGGAAATAATGAAAAGACTAAAATACCCCTTGACTTATGTGTGAAAAGTCCAATTTGCCCCTTTTAGTTGCCCGCTCAAATATGCTAAGTCTCGTTTTCCTTCTTCTTCACTTTCATAGCTTCATTCTCCTTCTTCTTCTCACTGAACGAGCTGTTTGAAGCCATTGAGAACTGGAGAATTGGGAGAACTGGAGAAGTGAAGCCATTGTCGACGAAGTTTGTCGATTGAGAGCCGGTTTCAGCCAAGCAATTGTCGACGAAGAATCTTGCAGTGGTAAGCTTCATTAACGCATTGTCGATGAAGAATCTGGGTTTCAGCCAAGCAATTGTCGACAACAAACCGATCAAAGAAGCATAAATTGAGGCATTTGGGGGAATACCCTTGATACCCATTTGCTTGAATTGCTCAAGGGCTTTAACACCTTCCCCTTAACTTCCCCAATGCATCCATCAAAACCTCATAAGCTCGAACCGGATTCTCTAAACCATCCACCTTGTTCTCAACTTCCAATTCAGTGAACAATTCAACAACTTTGATGTAATTTCCAACCTTGAAGTAAGCTTCCATGACCAAAACAGTTCCACCAGGATCCAACACAACCTCCACAGACTTCATCCTCTCATACAAACCAACACTAATGCTGTACATATGAAGCTTATTATAACTCCTAAGTGCAGATTCACAACCAAAAGCAGCAATCTTTCTGTCAAATTCAAGACTCTCAAGGAGCAAATCAGCAACCCTAAACTTCCTAGCACTAATACAAGCACTAACAATTCTAGCACAAAACAACCCATCGGGAAAAACCCTATAAACCCTCATATCATCACAAACCAAACAAATCAAATCCCATTTCTTAGCTCTTACCAGAGACTTTAATAGAGCCTTGAAAGTCGCTTTCTGGGGGGTAAAATCGGAGCTTTTTTTTGCCTTCTCGTAGTACTCCAAAGCAAGATCTTGAGTACCCGGGTCACCCAGAAAGTCCTTGATTAGTTTATTGAAGTCCTTCGGGTCGGGTTTCGGAATGGGAGATTATGAACTTGGGATTCGTCCATGGAGGAGAGAGAAAGTGGTGGGAAGCTCTGAAAATGGTGGATTTTGAGGATTGGTGAAGTGGGTGGAAGAAATTAGTGGGAGAAAAACCAGAAGAAGTTGGAATCGACATTGATGAAGGTGGATTTGGAGCTGGAGAAGATCATGTATCTGGGTTTAAAATTTGCAGACGTGATATTCTCCAAAAAAAGGGTATTTTGGTCACTCCATTCGTCTAAATGATTTTTGTGTTGACTCCGGCTATTCTCACCGGATTTTCATAACTTTTGGCCGGAAAATACCCAACCAGCCAATTTTGACCACAATCTGGTCCCCAACGAGTAAAAAAAAATAATGTGGTCCCCAAATAGTCACTTTTGAGGAATATATGGCACCCCTCAGCAATTTTTTGAGTTATTGGTGACATGGTATAAAATTCGTTTTTTACATGTTAGCATCGATTATGATGATATAGATGCGTTTTATATTTTATCTTTGTGAGTTTAATCGATTCAAAGCAAATCCGTCTTATATAATATTATGTAAATAAGTTTTACATTGAGTTGAAATCATTTTTGTAGTGATTGGATGGATGTGTTAATGTGTTTAAACATTCTATTACATAAGGAGATTAGTTGTTCTTATGAAATTTCATAATTGAATTTTCATAATTCTTGATTCGTCTAGTATGTGATGATTATGAGCATAGCGAAATTTTCGATCATATGACACGGGTGACGGGTTTCTGAATATTCAATTATAAGAATGTGCCTAAATGTCTTGTTTTGTTTGTGTAGACATAACATCTGAGACTTCTCTGGTTGATGATTTGTTCACTTCTGAGGTGTTGGATGGATCCAACTTCGACTTGTGGAGTCTAATTATTCAATTTCTATTGAATGAACGAGATGTGTTAGACCATCTGTCTACGAAAATGTCTCCCCCTACAACTAAGGAAGACGATGACCTTGATATTACTTCTGTGCAATATCAAGAAAGCTTAATAAGGTACCAAGAATGGTGTAAAAAGGATTGTAGAGTATGTTATACTATGTTGTATTACATGCATGACAACCTGATTAGCGAGTTCGAGCATTGTTCCACTGCTAAGGAGTTGGGGGATAGCTTGCAGGCCAAATTTGAGCAGACTTCGGAGACAAGACTTCGAGCATTGCATCTTGAGTGGATGTCTTACTCGATTGACTCAAGCCGTAATATCGTCGAAAATCTTAGAATCTTGAGTATTATGGTTCAAGATCTAGAGGCTAGTGGGATAAAGGTTCATGGGAGTTACCAGTGTACAAACTTGCTTCGTGCACTTTTGGTTGGTTCTCAAAAGTGGAAATCATTTGTCTCACTAATGACTCGCAGCGATCATACTCAAACCCTAAGCGAGATCGCTAAGCACCTTGAATTAGAAGAGAAACGCTTGAAGTTTTCTACTCTCCCACTTAAGGCATCTATTGCTAAAGATGATACGTTTAAGGAACAGCTTGGTGCTAAGAGTAAAGGAGAGAAAAATATGGCGCGTGTGAAGTGCTTTAATTGTAGAAAGAAAGGTCATTATGCTCAACATTGTCTTGAGTCTCCTAGGAAGTTGTAGCTTTTGGGCATTTCGAAAAGAATATGTTTCATGTTCAAAACATTATTCATACACTTAGGGTGTAATGTTTTTATCTAGAGTTATTTTTCGCATATTAGTGTTTAAACTTACTTTACTTTTGACTACAATTAGTTTGTCTTCAAAAATAGCTTTGTACGTTTCTCTTTATTTAATACTTAGTTGAGTGTTGCTAAGAATAACTGTGTGTGTGTTTTTTTTTAATTTTAAGATTCATTTGTTGATTCTAGTTCTGCTTTTGGTATTATATATTGCGTTTATATCTATTATCCACTTAGGTATTTTATCGGACTACTTGATTACTGTTTGAAAATTTTTAATTCGTTTATATGTTTTTGAGACATTAATAGTAACTTGTAGTGTACAAAAGAGTTATGTTTTCTTTGTACTATAGAAATGGTTTCAGATTGTTGATATGTTCAAATTTTTAAATGAACTTCCATTTCATAAACTTAACATCTTAGTGGTGATTGAGTTAGATGAATTACATATAACTTGGCATGGTCAAGTACCTATTGGCTTTGTTAAATTCTTTAATTAGTTTATGATTATCACATGCCATAGTATGACATTTTTAAACATACTTTGTGTTGGTTATAAAATGTTTCAAAGTTCATTTTAAACCATTTATGTCCATGACATTTGTGTTGCTATGTGTAAGACTGTGACCATGGAAAACTTAGAGTTGAATTAAAGTTACGAAATAGTCTTGTAATGCCTTGTTTGATAGAGGATAAGTTCCTAGTATTAGTGAAGCTATGAACATTAGTTTGAACTTTGTATGTGTTACAATTACCATCTCTCGGTGAATGGGGGGAATAGTTAACTCTCATCTTCACCGAGGATAATAGAAATAGTGGAAGAAATTCCATGTTTTCTATTACTGGTAGTTGTCTAAGTCGGAGCAAGAGCAAAAGGATATGTGCATCCTTTATACTAATCTTAAACATGAGGTTAGTTCTCATATTCAAGGATTAAACATGTTGTTAGTCATCATGTTCAAGTCAGGTTAGTTCTCATGAATTAAACATGCGGTTAGTCATCATGTTTAACGACCACTAACTTTTGGAGTTAGTGGAAGTAGCTCTTCATATATTCATGATTCTATATGTCTAAGTGATAGTGGGAGTGATCCTGAATGAGATTAGACAAACTATATTCGCATGTCCTTAAATCTAAAGAGTGTCATAAAGGGATAGTTCCTTAATGTACATTTCTGATTTATGAGAACATCTCTTTGTGAAGAAGTTCTAGATTCACTAATACTATAAAAGTGGATATATGGTTGTACCTTGAGTCATATGTTAGACTCAGTAACTATTGAGTTGCAAGATTGGATAGACTTCAAGAACAATGTTTTATGTGGATTATTCTTGTTTTGTATCAAGAATGAGAGAAGACATAAGTTGTCCTCTTAAGAAATCTATGATGACTTTGAACAATCTTCTTGATCATGGTACTTGTCATTTGACAAGACTATTAGTTGTGTCTTGCGAACATGAGTTTGGATTATGTTTCTAACCATGTTATTGACATGCGCTTGGTCATATATTTAAGAGGTGGTCATCCCTTGTTTTTGTTATGAGAGGATATATGGTGGAGCTTAGTATGTCTACGCATACAAATAATTAAAAATATCATAGGAAATTTCTTAGGTGTGCTGGAATGCATACGTCGAGAGATTCTTAGAATGTCTTCTAATTATATGTTGTGATCGCCCATGTTGGTACTCAATTTATATGCACCTGATTTTGAGTTGGGATAACACTTAAGCAGAATTTTGAACGTAAGGCAAACAATGTTCCTTTTGTGGGTCTTGTTAGCCTGGAATTGTAAAGAGAATGTGTTCATACTATCTTTGTGATGCTATGATATTGTAGTACTCGGTACAAAGTAAAGACATTTAAAATTTGATTAACAAGAATGCCGAAATAAGTTTAGGCTATTCTAAAGATATGATATTAGCCTATGTGGGATTCATATCTTAGTTGATCATGATGTCATAAAGTGTATGTGTTTAAACTAGACTATGGTGTTTCGTTCGTGTAACCCAATTTTGGGATAAGTTCTCAACTCATATAGTGTGTTTATATGATCTAAAGGTTACGAGATTGTCTTGTTTAGGATATTAAGAATATTTTATTTTCTTTTTCATAATTATGTGGGCACATTAAGTGTCACCAGGCTTAACTATCTTGTCACACGGATAGTTTTCCTAACACTTAGGTAGTGGGAAGGATGAGACTGACTCATATTGACACTAGGTGTATAACATGAATTCGAATTCATACTCAATGTACACTACGGGCTTGTTTGGAGACGGAATGGGTTGGGCATGGAATTAGAATCCTAGGGGGTTGGGTATGGAATTAGAACCCTGAAATTAAAGTGTTTGGTGAGCAGTGGAATGGAATCAAAGTTATAGTTATAGTATTTGTTATAATAATAATTATTATTATTATTATTATTATTATTATTATTATTATTGTAAAACCCCGAAAAATTCGATTATTATTACCGTTAAAATTTCTGACGTGCGTTACTTTCCGTTTGTTTATATGATATGTTATCACATGGAGCTTTTAGGACCGCGAGTGTGTTCGTTAAAATTTTTAGAGTCTTAAAAATATCAGTTAGAGACTTTTTGGGTATCGGTTAAATTTAATTGGGATCAGTTGGTAAAAATCGTTTAAAGAAAGGTATTGTTTTAGGAAAAGATTAATCTTGAAAGGGTGTTACTAACACCTAGGTTTATTTTTGTACTAAGTTTACCTTAATTTTCTCCCTTTAAATACCCTATTTGGATCTCTACCCCAATAAACAAATACCCTAAAATTTTTCATCAGCCGCAATTCACATATTTTATATTCTCTCTCTCTTCCCCCTCTCTCTCTCTCCTCCTTTTCTCCCTGTGCTTCACCCCGACGGACACCACCACCACCATACGCCTCCAGCGCTCCCACCGCACCACCACCTCGCAACCACCTCAAACCACCTCCTTCCACCCTCTGCTCACCGGCGACCACCACTCAATCTTTTTCCGACCACCACAGGACCCTCGTCGGACTGTTCCGCCGCCCAAAGCCACCCCATAACACAACCCCGAGCTCTCCTTTTCTGCCCAGAAACGCGACCTCCGACCCAGACGACGCTGCCACCTCCGACGACGACAACACCCTCGTCAAACCTCCTCGACTCCGGCGACCTCCCCCTTAGCACCGATGAAGCGATCATCGGCTCCAAACTCCGGCGAGGACGAAGCCCAACCCCTAAGGTTTTTCCGTTGTGCTAATGTGCGTTGGTGGCCACCGTTGCGTCGTTCCTCTTGCCGACCGTGTCGTGCCGCTGCTGCCGTCGGACGACCACCGCAGACACTGCCCAACGCCGCCACCCTCGGGTTGTTGTTCCTCGATCAGTATAACCCTCATCCTCCCTCTATTATTATTATGCATAGTATTAGTGTGGGTAGTAGATTTTAACATACTAAAGTTCATTTTAAAGGTTGTTTACTGTTTACTTATATTAGAAATACTAAGTTCATGTCAAATTTGTGTTTAACATTATTTTGGGTAGGTGTAGGAATTTGCAATGCTAATTATCGAGTTTTACAAAAGGTTTTATTATTAACTCATATTATTTTGATTTTACTAATCCTTGGTGTTATTAGGTTTTTAAGCAAGTTTGGATAATCAAGATTTGATCTTGGATGGTCATTGTGGGTTTATCATGTTTAGGATTGTGTTAGTTAGTTAAAGATGATCAATTTGGGAGTTTATGTTAAGACAAGGTTTAGTGACATATTGTAAATGGGTTGGGTATCGAAGTTGTGTTGCTTACTTTGAAAAAAATTGAAGTTTGTTTTGGGTTGAGTAGGAGTACTATGTTGCTATAGCTTGATTGAATAGTAGTGATTGTTGTATGAGGCCTTGGAGTTGTATAATATGGAAGTCTAGGTGTGGGATATTATAGTCGAAATCTTGGGGTACGTTGGTTAGAGTTAAGGCCAAATATTAGACAAAACTAAATCGGGTTTTGATATAAGTGGTTTAAATTGAAGGATTTTGGATTGGTTGTTCCTCCATGAGTTAGATTTAATAGGAAATTTTTGGTTCGAGTGTTTGAGTTGTATAACCCGAGTTATAGACTGTTAAACAGGAACCTGTTGAAAGTTGGACATACTTGTTATGTGCTATTTTTAGACCCTTTGGAGTGTGGTTTTGGTTTTACAATCAACATGAAAATTGTAGTAGACTCTCTAAGGTTTCCAAAAAGTTAAGAATCAAGTCCATAGGAAGTCGGGGAGTCGAATTATGACCATTACAACAGGGACGTAAGTATGTACACTTGTTCGATCTTTTACTTAAATAAATAGTTTTATTATATGAAAAATAATTCTTTTCGATTATGTGTTTATTAATAGGGGAGTATTGAGAACCGTTAAATGTTCTAGGATTCGGGTACAGTAGAGGGTGCGTAAGCTAATTTCGTGAGACCACCATTACTTTTAGAACTCTATTAATAGGTTCGTGCTGGCTCGACGCGTATAATGAGCGTAAATGTGGTTGCTGAAATGAAGCGACGACATCCAGGTAATGTCTACGCCCTAACTCGCCTTTGGATGCCCTTGAACTATTTTGTTGATATTACTATTGTCTTGAAACTTGCATCCCGACGGGGGCCTTTAAATGAAACTAGATTGTTCGTTTGATTGAGAAAGTGTTTTTATCCTTGTTTGATAAAGTTTGGACATTCCTTGATTTTTGTGTTGAAAAGTGTGTTGATTTGGAAATTGTGGTTTAGCAGTATTGATTTTTTTGGAAATGTTGGATTTGGAAATGTTGGTACTGAAATGTTATGAGATATGAAACCTGACTAATTAAAGGCTATGAGAAAAATGCGGGTTCGGGCAGTTTTCCCTTAGACCAGGTGGAACCTGTGAGGGGGACTGTCAAGAGACCAGGTAATGCCTGGTAATGTGGTTGTGAGTTATGCGCTGATCAGTCGAATGGAATTGTTTATGCGAGACCGTGGGACTCCGAAGAAAGGAAAAGAAAAGAAAAGAAAAGAAAAGTATCGAGATATGTTTATGCGAGTCCTTGGGACTCCGAAGTATGTTCTGCGAGTCTTTGACTCCGAGGGGTAGTGTGGAAACCCCGCCCGCTTTAAAATATGGAAACGGTAAGATTGTCTGGTAAAAGTATTTGGAAATGTTTGACTTGTTTCCCCTTCCCTCAAAATGTATTGAAATGAATTGTATAATGTTTTTAACTGTTAGGGGTAGACATTATTGAGGTTTCCCCCTCATGTTTGCAATGTTTCGTTTTCAGGTGAAGGCTTTTGTGATGGGGACGGGAACTAGAAGTGAGGATGTTAGTCTGGAAGTTAGAAGTTTTGAGAATATAGCTTTGTTCGTGTTTTAGAATTGAAATCAGTAAATGTTTAGTAGGTGTTGTCTCAAGAATTCGAGTTTCTTCCGTTTGTAAAATTTGAAGTAAATAATTAATAGTTGTTAGTTTATCTTTCTTGCCTTGTATTCCTTCGGGGATACGGCAGTAACGCCCAAGTGAAATAAAAAAAAAAAAGAGTATCCCGCTGTTAATATTAGTCAACGTTTGACTTTGACCGTTAAGTTAGAATTGAATTTTTGGGGCGTTACAGAATGGTATCAGAGCTCTGGGTTACGACCTGGTAGCTCCTAAGTGTCTATTAGGTTCTTAGTTAGAGCTTAGGAAGTTACGTTCGGAGTGTGAGTGTAGGGTGGCTGGGTGCATCTATTTAATTGATTCCTCATGTTATAATAATGTATGCATGTTTAATATGTGACTTGATTTATTTTACCAGTACTGGAATATGTTTTGCACGAAACTAATGCTATGGTGGCGAGTATAATATCATGACATTGATGTTAGTATGTTTTATTGAAGCTATTAGGTATTGTTATCCCTATGTTAATGGTTTAATGGAATGAAGATTGGAGATTGGGCCTTTTAGACATTATGGTATGAACTATGGTGATTTGGGTTAGCTGAGAATAAAGAATGATGAGAAAACACCAGGAGGTGACTCAGCATGGTTGCGACTAATCATTATTATTATCTTTGAGTAAGGAGTGAATGAGTGTAATTGTTTGCCATGACATGATATTTTGAGGTTGAATTGGGAAGTTAGCGTTGAACTGGGGACTTAAAGAGTGTGCTTGGGGGGAAAAATATAGGGTAAAGTTGAGTTCAGAGTTGGCTCCTTTTTGTATCTATGTTAAGTAAATGATCTTGAGGTAACAATGGGGGTTATGTGAAGTGCTCTCAAGGTTTCGAGTTTAAAGTAATATCTTTAAAGAAACAATGAGGTCAGAGATTGGTTTTAAAGTGGGTATTCAAGGTGATGATCATGTAGGTGATTATAAGTTAGGCTTGATTTTTGGAGACTTCTAGAAAAGTTGAATTATATCGATCTTTCTTTTGGGTATCGAGGTTATAAGGAAGAGCTTAGAGTAACATGGGGATTACGATTGGTTGATCAAGATCTCGGGTGTAAAGGGTCACTTTTAAGGAAAAAGAAACTTGTTAGGAGATGAGGAGCTGAGACAAAGATTTTGTCAAGGATCGTATGAGTAGTTTGACTTTTGAATGGTGACTTGGATATTTTAAGCAGGGATTGAATTAAATTCTGGTTTTAAAGTGTTAAGGTTAGGTGAATATTTTTGCAATGAGACTGAGCTAAACATGATTTTGAGATATGACACTTGTAGAGATTCCAAGCTATAGCACGAAGGCCTTTTGAAGCAAGGAATATGAATAGCTGTGGGGAAAAAAAATAGTAATAATAATTATTTATATAAGGTTGAGGGTATTTGCTGCCGAGTTGGGATGGAGGTTTTGGATGTGATCTTAAGTTGAGCTTAGTTTTAGGTGAAGATCTCTGGTAAAGCTGAGTTAACAATGATTTTCTTTGAAGTATGACGATTAGATGACTACTATCAAGGTGAAGTGAAGTTAAGCACAAGTTGTGAGTTAATGTACTCATTAGGACCTTGACATGTATTATAGGGGCCAGTGAATCAATTAATTTGGTGAGTTGGTTAAAAAAAAAAAAGGTTGTGTAATGGTTGAGTGTGCGTTGCTTTTGAATTTAGATTAGTGCATATATTACCTGTATGATGCGAAGGTGACAAAATGATTAGATAGTTAAGAATGCAAAGTGATACTTTCTTGTGGTATCGGTCACTCCAGGATGGGATCGATTTGATCTGTAACTATTTGATATAATCTCTTTCCTCTTGAATGACTGATGTGAGTATTACGATGTATTTCATGATTCGATGTCTCATCTGTAGTAACTTCCATACTGATATATTCATACCTGTGAGTTTGGGTACTTGATTGTCCAGTATTGATAACATGCTTTTAATTATGAACGTGCGAATGAATTAAGTCGATCGTCTGAGAAGTGGGTATAATCCATGAGGAAATCTGCAAGAAGTTGATGCGCACAACTTTGTTTGAATCCCTGTTGACTAATTGCTATATGAGTATCATTTGATTTGGACTGTATGAATGTTATTGAGAAAACATGTTTGCGGTTGAGCAATATGTGGGATTTATACCTGATTAAGTTTGAGGAGTATCTTTTAATTGAGTTCGCTTAAATATCGTATGTTTATTATTGAAATTTCTTTCCTGGGTTAATCAACTCTACTACTGGTAGCTCTTGTTATCTAGAACTATCAGGGGAGAAATTATATCAAATGGATATTAGGTGCCTAGGATGTATATATTCGGTGAGCTATGCAAAGTGCTTGATCATGTTTTAGGTATTTATATGTGAATTACACCGATTACCGTTAAGAGATCTAAATGATTAGATGTATCAAGGAAGGTCGTCGTCTAACCCTTGTTCTTCTACTTTTGTGCTTGTAACATGTGACAGACTGATTTGTATCAAAATAAGTGGTTTTAGGACGGATCTAGTGATTAAGATTGATTTTGATGGGGTAAGTACATGAAATCGCTTAAGTTGCTGTTGGGTATAGCCGAATTATAGGGACTGTTGAAGTTAAATAAATACTCTTAAGGAAATAGTAGGTTTAAGCTTGATTCCTGTCTAGGGCGTTAAATATTATTGTGTATCGATATTCGAGTTTCGAGGACGAAACTCTTTTTGATGGGTGGAGAGGATAATATTATATAAGTGCCAGCTTTGTTGGGAATCTGTAAGCTAAATAAGAAGTCTCTTGGGTGTGACTAAGTGCTTTGGAAGTTAAATAGTGAATTGCAAATTAGTTGTAGGGTTGATCATGTTTTGGGAAATTATAAGTGAGTCATTTTCGGAGTTAGATATCTTTCAGTTCTTCGATAATCTTGCAATGTTTGGCATAATTAAGACATTAATGATGGGAAGGAAGGAGAACTTTACAGTTAAATTAAAGGAATCTTGGACACTTGTGCGATACTTAAGGTTTTGCATGAATTTGGGTGCAAAATTACCACTATGGGCTGTTATCTTGGGCCTACATATGGAAACTGTGAGAAGGTACCATTATTTTATGAGATCTTACACCCAGAAGAAGGAAATTGTTATTAGTTGGAAACACGTGGAGCTTATAATATCTTGGGTGCTCGTGGTTAGCCATCTGTAGTGGGTTTTTCTAATGAAATTATTATATAGTTAGAAGGTCCATGACGAAGATAGTTAAGATGATGCTGGGTTTAGGCTTATTATAAATTGGCTCTAATTAAGGATGCTCAAGGTGAGAATGATTATAAGTCACTCTTGGAAAATTATCATATGTTACCATGGATTGGAAACAACAAATTACTCCTCGGTTTAGCGTGTGAACCTTTATCGTGTTATGATTCTTGGTCATTATTTGGCAGGTGCATCTACCAGTTTCATGTTTGGTCACTGTACGAGAGCTTTCTGCTAGAGTAGAAGTAAGCGTTGTTTGATGGTGGCCTCTGTTTAAGTTTCGGGGACGAAACTTCTTTTAAGAGGGTAATAATGTAAAACCCCAAGTTTCGGGTTGGCTGCTCTGTTAGTTAGTTAGCTCACCCGATAGGCCTAAGTTTAAGTTTCGAGGACGAAACTTCTTTAAGTGGGGAATGGTGTAAAACCCCGAAAAATTCGATTATTATTAGCGTTAAAATTTCTGACGTGCGTTACTTTCCGTTTGTTTATATGATATGTTATCACATGGAGCTTTTAGGACCGCGAGTGCGTTCGTTAAAATTTTTAGAATCTTAAAAATATCAGTTAGAGACTTTTTGGGTATCGGTTAAATTTAATTGGGATCAGTTGGTAAAAATCGTTTAAAGAAAGGTATTGTTTTAGGAAAAGATTAATCTTGGAAGGGTGTTACTAACACCTAGGTTTATTTTTGTACTAAGTTTACCCTAATTTTCTCCCTCTAAATACCCTATTTGGATCTCTACCCCAATAAACAAATACCCTAAAATTTTTCATCAGCTGCAATTCACATATTTTATATTCTCTCTCTCTTCCTCCTCTCTCTCTCTCCTCCCTTTCTCCCTGTGCTTCACCCCGACGGACACCACCACCACCATACGCCCCCAGCGCTCCCACCGCACCACCACCTCGCAACCACCTCAAACCACCTCCTTCCACCCTCTGCTCACCGGCGACCACCACTCAATCTTTTTCCGACCACCACAGGACCCTCGTCGGTCTGTTCCGCCACCCATAGCCACCCCATAACACCACCCCGAACTCTCCTTTTTCTGCCTAGAAACGCGACCTCCGACCCAGACGACGCTGCCACCTCCGACGACGACAACACCCTCGTCAAACCTCCTCGACTCCGGCGACCTCCCCCTTAGCACCGATGAAGCGATCATCGGCTCCAAACTCCGGCGAGGACGAAGCCCAACCCCTAAGGTTTTTCCGTTGAGCTAATGTGCGTTGGTGGCCACCGTTGCGTCGTTCCTCTTGCCGACCGTGTCGTGTCGCTGCTGCCGCCGGACGACCACCGCAGACACTGTCCAACGCCGCCACCCTCGGGTTGTTGTTCCTCGATCAGTATAACCCTCATCGTCCCTCTATTATTATTATGCATAGTATTAGTGTGGGTAGTAGATTTTAACATACTAAAGTTTATTTTAAAGGTTGTTTACTGTTTACTTATATTAGAAATACTAAGTTCATGTCAAATTTGTGTTTAACATTATTTTGGGTAGGTGTAGGAATTTGCAATGCTAATTATCGAGTTTTACAAAAGGTTTTATTATTAACTCATATTATTTTGATTTTACTAATCCTTGGTGTTATTAGGTTTTTAAGCAAGTTTGGATAATCAAGATTTGATCTTGGATGGTCATTGTGGGTTTATCATGTTTAGGATTGTGTTAGTTAGTTAAAGATGATCAATTTGGGAGTTTATGTTAAGACAAGGTTTAGTGACATATTGTAAATGGGTTGGGTATCGAAGTTGTGTTGCTTACTTTGAAAAAAATTGAAGTTTGTTTTGGGTTGAGTAGGAGTACTATGTTGCTATAGCTTGATTGAATAGTAGTGATTGTTGTATGAGGCCTTGGAGTTGTATAATATGGAAGTCTAGGTGTGGGATATTATAGTCGGAATCTTGGGGTACGTTGGTTAGAGTTAAGGCCAAATATTAGACAAAACTAAATCGGGTTTTGATATAAGTGGTTTAAATTGAAGGATTTTGGATTGGGTGTTCCTCCATAAGTTAGATTTAATAGGAAATTTTTGGTTCGAGTGTTTGAGTTGTATAACCCGAGTTATAGACTGTTAAACAGGAACCTGTTGAAAGTTGGACATACTTGTTATGTGCTATTTTTAGACCCTTTGGAGTGTGGTTTTGGTTTTACAATCAACATGAAAGTTGTAGTAGACTCTCTAAGGTTTCCAAAAAGTTAAGAATCAAGTCCATAGGAAGTCGGGGAATCGAATTATGACCATTACAACAGGGACGTAAGTATGTACACTTGTTCGATCTTTTACTTAAATAAATAGTTTTATTATATGAAAAATAATTCTTTTCGATTATGTGTTTATTAATAGGGGAGTATTGAGAACCGTTAAATGTTCTAGGATTCTGCAAAGAGGGTGCGTAAGCTAATTTCGTGAGACCACCATTAATTTTAGAACTCTATTAATAGGTTCGTGCTGGCTCGACGCGTATAATGAGCGTAAGTGTGGTTGCTGAAATGAAGCGACGACATCCAGGTAATGTCTACGCCCTAACTCGCCTTTGGATGCCCTTGAACTATTTTGTTGATATTACTATTGTCTTGAAACTTGCATCCCGACGGGGGCCTTTAAATGAAACTAGATTGTTCGTTTGATTGAGAAAGTGTTTTTATCCTTGTTTGATAAAGTTTGGACATTCCTTGATTTTTGTGTTGAAAAGTGTGTTGATTTGGAAATTGTGGTTTAGCAGTATTGATTTTTTGGAAATGTTGGATTTGGAAATGTTGGTAGTGAAATGTTATGAGATATGAAACCTGACTAACTAAAGGCTATGAGAAAAATGCGGGTTCGGGCAGTTTTCCCTTAGACCAGGTGGAACCTGTGAGGGGGACTGTCAAGAGACCAGGTAATGCCTGGTAATGTGGTTGTGAGTTATGCGCTGATCAGTCGAATGGAATTGTTTATGCGAGTCCGTGGGGCTCCGAAGAAAGGAAAAGAAAAGAAAAGAAAAGAAAAGCATCGAGATATGTTTATGCGAGTCCTTGGGACTCCGAAGTATGTTCTGTGAGTCTTTGACTCCGAGGGGTAGTATAGAAACCCCGGCCGCTTTAAAATATGGAAACGGTAAGATTGTCTGGTAAAAGTATTTGAAAATGTTTGACTTGTTTCCCCTTCCCTCAAAATGTATTGAAATGAATTGTATAATGTTTTTAACTGTTAGGGGTAGACATTATTGATGTTTCCCCCTCATGTTTGTAATGTTTTGTTTTCAGGTGAAGGCTTTTGTGATGGGGACCGGAACTAGAAGTGAGGATGTTAGTCTGGAAGTTAGAAGTTTTGAGAATATAGCTTTGTTCGTGTTTTAGAATTGAAATCAGTAAATGTTTAGTAGGTGTTGTCTCAAGAATTCGAGTTTCTTCTGTTTGTAAAATTTGAAGTAAATAATTAATAGTTGTTAGTTCATCTTGCTTGCCTTGTATTCCTTCGGGGATACGGCAGTAACGCCTAAGTGAAATAAAAAAAAATGAGTTTTCCGCTGTTAATATTAGTCAACGTTTGACTTTGACCATTAAGTTAGAATTGAATGTTTGGGGCGTTACAATTATTATTTCCCTTATTATTATTATGACAATAATAAAATTTTAATAATTAATAATTATCAATTATTAATTAGTTATTATTACATATTAATTAATAATATTATTAATATAAATTACAAATTATTATTTTTTATTAATTAATAATTATTATCAATGGAAAATAATTAACTATTATAATTATTAGTTAATTTTAATTATTGACATTTGTATCAATTAGTAATTTTATTATATTAATTATTAATAATTATAATTAATTATTAATTATTAATAATTATAATTATTTATTAATTATTAATAATTATCAAATATTATTAACTAATTATAATAATTAGTTATTAATAATTAATATATATTTTTATTATTAATTATTAACTATTAATTACTAATTTTCATATTACTAAATTACTAATTATTATAAAATTATTATTAATTAATAACATTTAATAATTATTTTTAGTAATAATTATTCATATTGACATTTATAATAATTATTGTTATTATAATTATTATTAATAATTATAATTATAATTATAATTATAATTATAATTATAGTAATGATAATTATAATTGTAATAGTAATAATTATTATTAATTATTAAAAATTTTTATTATTATAATTTTTATTATGATTATTATTTATTATAATAATTATTATAATAATTATAATTAATTATTAATAATTATAATTAATTATTAATTATTATAATTATAATTATTATTACAAATTCATAATTATAATTATATTTATATTTTTAATTATTAATTAATATTAATAATTATTATTATTATAATTATTATTATTAATTGTTATAATAATTATATTTCATTATTAATAATTATAATTATAATTATAATTATTATTATAATTATTTTTTTAATTATTAATTATTAATTATTAGTAATTATAATTATAACTATAATAATAATAATAATAACTATTATTATTATTATTATTATTATTATTATTATTATTATTATTATTATTATTATTATTATTGGTTTTATTGTTGTTGGGAAAGAAAAGGGATAGCCTATTCCCCCCACATTTGGGAGGTTTCTAATCCCTCTATTTGGGAGGGATAGCAAATCCCTAGGGATAGCAATTCCATTCCAGAAACTGCTCTCCAAACAGAAAAAATAGGAATTAGAACCCATTCCTACTCAATTTTTATTCCTGTTTTGCTCACCAAACAGGCCCTACATGTGTAACATGAATGAGTATTCATACTTTGAGTATAGAATTATATAAATGATAGTCGCCATAATTAGTTTATTCGATCATGAAATGTTGTAGTTTTCATGTTAAAGCCTTGAAGCCGATTTTGAGTGGGTGATTTACACTTAGTATGTAAATCTAATGGCTCGAGTTAGTTCTTTGATCGAGTAAGAGTTAGACTTATAAATTCGCATGGTATAAGAGAGTGACATGCTCACCTTAGTGGGAGCTATACCGTGGTACATATTTCATACATGTGCGCTTTGTCGACCTATAGGGAGTGTCAAATGAATCCCTTCTTTTGTCACTGTGTGAACCCCCCATGACTGTGTTGTCAATTTGTACGATACCCTTTGACCTACGAGCTATGATGTGGAAACTAGTTGGATGTTGCTACTTTAGTGTGAACTCCAAGAGCTATGAGATTATACGGCTCAGCGGAACACATTAGGAAAGCAATCTTACAAAGTTGAAACGTCATGAGTGTCTAAGGAAGAATTGATCCATCTTCACCATGTCAGCCCGGGCGATTATATTGGAAGTATAATCATATGACATGTCAGGCATAAAGGGACATAGTATGCCATGTGGTGAAGTAAGGATGATTCAGGGGATCGTTGCTTGTTCGTTCTGTTTTTGAAAGTGTTATATATGTTAGTTAGATGGTGATTTAATATAACACTACTTGTTACTTTTTTGGTCGCACGCGCTATTACCCGTATGAAGCGTGGTGAGACCCAATGAGAAAAAAAAAGGCTTGTGTGGCCGAGTGGGAGTATTGAAATTTGGGCCTTATGTACGGCCACATCTATTGGGCCCTAATACCCAATAGGGTTTAACCTAAGGGAATAGCCAGCCGCCTATATATATAAGGCTAGGCTAAATTAGGTATTAAGAGGTAGACATTGATAATGGATAATCAGTAGCCTCCTTACTCTCTGTCTCTCTATCTCTCCATGTATATATAGCAAACCATCTTTGTGTTAGGGTTTTAGGGTGTGAATTCACTGGTGACTCTAGTAGCCATCATAAACATTCAAGATGTCCTCTGTTCGTGGGTAGATAACAATATAAACGATCCTTCCGCTTCCACGTAAAGGTTAGTCCTAAATTTCCATCACTAATAAATTATAAGCAACGAAATTCAAACCATAATAAATTTATAAGCCTGTGATTTTCATCCCTTGATAATACGTTGAACTCCTAGTTTACAGCTGGCAAAGTGACATATCATAAAGTCGAGGTTAATGGTTTTATACTATGAGTAGAACTATAGAAGGGGGGGGGGGGGGGGATATTTTTGAATTCCGGGAGAAATTTCTAGGGGCTAGTTGAAATGGGATGAGTTGGTTTGCAAGTTGTATATTCTCTTGGTGTTCTCTTGTTGATGCCTTTTTCCATCTTTTTTACTACATATTCTTTTATTGGTTCATTTATTGTTAGATGACTATTCAGCAATAGAATGATACAACCTTACCCAGACTGAGTTGGCGTATTTTTTGGGTTTGACAATCTATTTGTCCAACAAAACTCCTAAATATTAGGATTTGAATTGATTATAATTATTTGTCATTATGATTCCTTCCATGTTTCCATTATTGTCTCCATTCCACGCCCATTTTTTGTATTATTGTATATGATTAAATTTGAACTTGTAATGAGGGTATGTGATTGACAAGGACTTAATGTTTGGCAAGGTTGGATATTTCAATTAGTAATTAATCTCAAGTATCATCAGAAGAATGCCAAACAAGTAATAGATTAGTGGACCAAGAGTATGAGTGAGACCGGCCGATTAATGCTCGTTGCATAATTTAATAAGTATGAACAAGTCTTCAAAAGCTAAATGAATTATGTGGTGTCAATATTAAATTTTTCAGTATATATTCGAATAACTAATCTAAATGTCATACTTGTTAGTGTTGAGTTGTCCCACATCGGCCTTTGACACCCATATTGTTATGTTTATAATGGCTTGGGTGTCTCAACCTCCTAAGCTAACTTTTGGGGTTGAATTGGGCTCAAGTTCATTATTTCACAGTTTGGTATTAAATTGGAAGAAATTGCAATTTATCTTTTGCAAAAAAGAATAAAATTGCAAAAATTTACCATCTATCCTTTTTCATATCTTATATGATAAGAATGCCAGAAGCTAAGACATATGTGTCATTGATGGTTGTTTGGGGTGCCAATTCTTCCGGTTTTCCTTTTGAGGGTGTGACTTCTTTTGGTTGTATTGCAATCTTTAAGGGTTGTATAGTCCTATTGTGCTTTATGCCACTTTCTTTCGCTTGAATAAAAGGGTTTTTTGGGCTGCTACTTATAAAGATTGATGGCTCATTTAGGAATAGGAAAATTATTTTTGAAAAAAGGAGGAGATGAAGGGTAGACTAATATGCAAGTCTAAATATAATAGTAAAAGACAAAAAATATACAAGAGAGGAAAAATTAGGACATGAAAAAAACATAAGACTGAAACAATGAATGAGTCAATATGACAGCTCAGAGCCACGCACACAAATACACGTGGAAAAAATTAATAGATAAATTACACGTGGAAAGCGAACATGCGTGGCTTGGGAAAAATTGAATGCTGGAACAAATGGCATATTAAAATATTAAATGACATAACTAGAAGGTTATGAAATGATGGACATAACTAGATGATCAGTTGAAGGCATGACCCGGACCACAGAGGAATGGGAGAGAGCATGAATTTTCAGGAGTTTGTTCCGGCAGTGGTTTCCCAGTCACAGAGGGCGAGGGGGATTACAGGGATGTTTTGGCAGTCGCAGACCTCTATCATAAAACCGTCTGGATCGTGAAAGAATAGTTGATCCACGTAGATCCCATGGTCTTCTACCCTATTCTGCATGTATTTAATCCCCAACTCCTTTAACTTCTTTTCCACAAACACCATGCTTTCACACTGCATGCATGCCATTCCACCACTCATAATTATTAATGGGTGATGATAAGTGTCTTGCCCCAAGACACTCCTTAAATGTCTTTTCCCTTATAAAATCAATACTTATTATCCTTTTTAACCTCAATTTTTTTGACAGATACTATTAGTTATCAATTATAAGAAGTTTGGAATGTGTTGGCTACGCCAACAATTAAAATTGACACCCTAACGAATGAACCCCATCCGTTGGACATATTTTACACGTTTTTTTGTAAATTTTAAAAAATATAGATAAATGTGTGATTTTATACAATTTATATATATTATTATAGTTATAGAAGTCAATCATATAACTTTTTTCCAATTTAATTTACAAATATATATGTTTTCTACAATGACAAGACACATAATAGATGTCTTGCACAATACTTTTATCATTTTCCTAATCAACCAACAACTTTACCCATATTGCATCTTAACAACGCGCAAATTAAAGGTTACGGATAACTATGTATACTAGATATATCAAAAAAATTACTTTGCGGTGCCCTAATTTTTGGTAAATGTTTTTCTGGTACCCCGACTTTTCAAAACTAATTTTGAGATTCCCATACTTTTTGGGTTAGTAATTATTTGATATTTTTTCCGGCAATTAATTTTATTAAGTGACTAAAATGACCTTGTTCTTTCCTTCTTGAACAAATACTCTTGAAGAAAAAGAATGATGTTGTTTCGGTCACTTAATAAAATTAATGGCCGGAATAACATCAAATAATTACTAACCCAAAAAGTAAGGGTATCTCAAAATTAGTTTTGAAAAGTTGGAGTATCGAAAAATAGTTTCCCCAAAAATTGGGGTTTGGGGTACCTCCGAGTAATTTTTTTGTAGATAATGCTTTATGCCACGTTACTACAATTTGACAAATCCATCATGCTTTCTTACTAGTTTACTTGATCCAGATACTTGAATAATTGTTAGATCAGTTAGTCTGTAGACATAAATATATAACTAGCGAAAGAGTGATCGACCAGTGAGTATAAATACAACATTTATGTCTATTTTCAATCAAGATGTGTATGAAATTCTTTAACTTGTTTGTAGTTTATGTTTTTCATGTATTTAACTAACAACTTTTGTAGAAATAACACCTTATTAATTATTGTGCATAATATTTATTGGCTACATCTCCTGATATAAATTGCAAAATGATAAATATTTTGACGCAATATGGTTAATAATCATCTTACATGTCACCTAAATCACTCATAAAGTTGAATGTAAATATGGTTAAATCATTATAAAGGTATATTTCATTACTTTGAAGGTTATTATAACTTATAAACAATATAAAAATAATTATTTATTTATATTTTTTCATAAATATAAAAATATACATAAAATGTGTGTCTTCTACTATGATTGATAAAAAGAGATTATTATTTATATTTTGTACCCAACTAATAACTATTATATTCTTATATTTGATAAATATATATATAATTATTAGAGAAAATATTATTAAAAGTTACAAAAATGTGAAATATAGTCAATGTAAGATGGTTATTAACCATCTTGAGTCAAGATGTATATCATTGTACTAAATTGGACTCTAATCATATCAACTATGTTAGATAGTGTATATTTTGTGCATAATTCTTGATGTATGAAAGAATATAATTAAAATAAAACTGATTTCTTATCATTTATAAGTAGCAAGAACGTTCAATTTAGCTAAATGTATGATTTCTAAAAAGTATCTTCATTCAATATATATGTTCATTATTTTCAGTATAAGTAGTGTAATTGTTTTGATTCGATCTTTGACAAAATTAATGTAGTTAAGTTTCTTAGAAACGAAAAGAAGATTGGGATTTTGTATTAACCGTAAGCTATAAGTTTGAGATTATTCCGACAAAAGAAGAAGGGGTAATATTTGAAAAAACCAAAAAAAAAAAAATGATACGAATTTGGAATTTTGGAGACGTGTTATTAATCGATAACACTACATTATCTACACCAGCAAATATATTTTGGTGCTGATTCCATCACCATCTTGTTTCTTTCACCAAATGTTATACGATTCAGCAGTGGATCGATCAATTGAAAAAAAATAATAAATAAATATATACCTGAAAAGAAATGTGCTGGTCTCTTGAATCGATTTCAGTCTTCTTGGGCAACTTTTTTGGGTCAGCTGCTTGAATGAAGTGTATTCCTATTCCATAACCATATAGCCTATAAACATATCAAGAAATGCTTGAATGAAGTTAATCCCAAGCGTAATATCTTTGTAGCCAATTAGTTTTCTAATTAAGGCCCTGTTCTTTTCTGCGGTTGGCAAACTGCGGTGCCACATCCTACCGTAATTTGCCACAACCCACCACAATTTACCGCAAATCATTACTTTTCTCTCTCCTCACTTTTCTCCTCTACTTTTTACATCCTCTCTCCTCACCTACCCCACATACCAATAACCTACCACAATTCCACCACACCCCACCACAATTCCACCACACTTCACCACACCATTCCACAAAATACCGCATAAAAGAACATTGCGTAAAATATGACTGTTTCTCCTTCTTAACAAATCTAACGTAATAAACTATAAATGACAGTAGCTATTGAGTTCTCTATTTCAGGAAGAGTCTAATGGGTCAATTAGCTCACTGAAAAGGGTGACGGTGGCCATGGCCACCGTTAACTTCAAAAAAAATTAATAAAATTAGTATAATTTGAAATAAAAAATTATGTGTTTTATATTTATCATATAAAATAAAAATATATTTGTTACCCTTAATAATTAAAATGTCAAGATTCGCGACTGTTACCAGGCTTATAGGCTAGTTACTGTGTAACACATTCTAATCTCACAAATGAGAGTAGTAATTGTTGCTCCAAATAATTGATCCTAGAACATGCATGTGATCTACCACAATGTAACATCATAGTTGTAGGATAGGAATTTATTGGGCCCAATACAGCTCCATGGGCATTCAAGTTGGCCTCGGTTAAAACTCAGGCTCAAAGTTGATTTGACAAATTTTGGTTTAGTTTAAGTGACTGAAGATATATTGGATTTGTTTTTCTCTTTGAGTTGGTGTTTTAGTATATTAAATTGACAATCTTAAGTATTTTTGTAGAAAACTATGGTGAAATTGAAAGCCTAGTGCTATTGATTAGGCTTGGTTTGAATCGGCCAGATACTGGATCAACAAAATGTTAATTATTTCAACTACTATTTCTTCCATTTATTGTTATTTATTTACAAGGATAAACATCAAATCAACTAGGTTTTGTATGAGGATAAAGTGATCCACCACATGGGCTAAGAATCAAAGGTGGGGTCACACAAGCATCGTATTGGACCCAACAAAGTCCTATCCCTAAAATCACGCCAAAGTTTGAATGGTGCATATATTGTCCATCGTGGTGTATTTATCTATATATATTGCATGTATTAAATTATATCAATTTTTTATGTGATAAATTTTGTAAAAATATGATAAATTTTGAAAATATTGATAAATTTGTAATGAATTTTTAATAAATATTGATGAATTTTCTTAAAAATTTAATACAAATGATATATCTAAGTTAGTACACTACGGTAGACCATGTAGCGATTGGCCATAATAGTTAAAACGCTAATATGGAAGCTAGATAAAAAAACCAACAATAACTCAACACATGTAAAAGAAGGGTTAAAAGTGAAAATGAGGAAAAGGAAATATATGTAAAATGTGGAAAGGAAAATTACCATGCGCCAGCAAATTTCAAAGAACCAGGCCGTCTAACGAGTTGAAAGCCAAGAACATCCTGGTAGAACTTGATAGATTCATCCATGGAACGGCAAACAAGTGATATGTGATTCAATGATATCACCTTCAGCGGGTTTTGCTTCTCCCCATTCATCCTTGTTTCCACACCCAACATGGTTGAGGAGATCGAAATAATAACAAGATAATCTATATTAGTATGCAATCAAAATTGTGTTAATTACTTTGCACACTTAGGAATGATTTTGGTTGATATAGAGGGATGGGTGTTGAATTGCTCAAATCGCTGCAACACACGTGTATCCCACGTTTGTATATATGTATGCTAGCTAGTTTAGTATGATATTGGATTTGATCAAGCACTACCAAGCTACAAAGACTTGCTCAAACTCTCCACTTGCTCCCCTTGTTCTTTGGAGGTATGAGTAATGTATGTGGTTGACATGCCTAGATTATATTATATTATATTATCATCATCGAGTTATGTGTGTTTAAGGTGCTTGGATTATATTACATTATCGTTGTGTCCATTGTAGACAGATATCATTTAACTTTGAAATGTATTTGATACTTAATTTACGCTACCTATAGAGTTGAATGTATCCAACCAATGCAATTTTAATTTGAAGGACAATCTCGGTAAACTTTGAATGTTGGTTGTTCCTTGCCCATATCAAGCTCAGTCCGAGAATAGCCTATTCCAATAGATCTTTCCCCCAAGAGAATCGATATAAAATAACCAATAAACGGAAGATTAAATCGAGAGATGTCTTAGTAGTTGGGCACTTCTTCTCCAACACTGAGGTTGACGTTTTAGTTCATAGCTGCATATGGGGAAGTAGCATAGGGCAGCAATTTTAGTTTCGTGTTGTAGGCTTTTTTTGGCATTGTTACTCCAGTTTTTATTAACCCCCTCTTTTGACGGTTTTACCATGCTCATATTTCACTCGCTATCTCTGATCTCCTTTATTCTCTCATCACTTACTATCTCCTCTCTCTCATTTTCTCAAATTCTCTCACTGAATTATTTACGATAATTCAAATTCAAATTAGAGACATAATGCGAGAAAGTGGTGGATCATAAGATGAAGAAAAGGTTAGTTTGTTTAATGTGATATTCAAAATAATGATGAAACCATAGTTATTAAAATCCCGATCCTGATTAACGATCCTACGATTTTATGGTCCAAAATCCTTGATACGATTATAATATTTACACACGATCCACGATCCTACATGGGCCAATTTCCGATCCTAACTTCCCTATAGTTCGAGTTAGGATCCCGAATTTAACAACCTTGGATGAAACACCCTCAAAATAATTCATCCGTAGGCCCAAGCTGGTTGGGCTACACATGGGATACAACTTTTCTATGGTATTGCCGCGATCTGGTTGCGGCTCCACCATAGTCTGATCGCGATCCTCATGCAGCTCTTCCATGGTTCGACTGCATGCGCTGACTGGTCCGGCCATGGTAGAGTCACTTTTTGAGTGCGGGCAGGACCTCATCTGATCAAAATTTTCACTTTTAATATTTTTTAAATTAACTAGCGATAGAATGCAAGCTTCACGTGTCATGGGCTTGAGAGTGTACGGAATTAAATAAATTAGAATATAGTATAAGCATGAGATCAACTACTTTTATTTACAGTAATTTAGGGGGCGTTTGGTGCCCGACTGTTGGTTGTTGGCTGTTTTTAGCTGTTGGCTGTTTTGTTAGCTGTTTAACTTTTGACTATTTTGTTAGCTGTTTGCATTACCTGTTTGTATAAAAGAGTGTTTGGTAGAGTTAGATGTCTATAGGATGACTTTTTCTCCTGATTTCTAATTGTACCATTGGTTTTATTTTTAGTGTTTTTTAACATGCATTATGATTTTTTATTTTCATTTTTAGGTTTTTTTGTCCATATTGTAATTCATGTTTAGGTTTAACATTATGATTTATATTCATTTTTAGTTTTTTTAATCCCGACGTACTTTTACAATTTAATGTATATATTTTATAATTTATTTGTAGAAATTACACTATTCTAAACAATAGGTGTATAAATATAATCAATTAGTAACTACATTGTCAACATAAACCATAATGACAATATGAGTCTCTTTTCCAAATTAATAGGAAAAGCAAATAAACAAGGAGATAAGATAACAATTAAAAGAACTAAATCTAAATTATTTTGATGACAATTTTTGTAATTTTTGTGAATTAGTTGGTCAATATGGTAATTTAAAATATAAAAAGCCAACAGCTATTTACAAAATGCTACTCATAGTAGCTTTTTACAGATGGGGTTAAAAAGCTAGTTGAATCCGCCAACCTACCAAACACCCAAATTAGCATATTGACAAGTCAAACAGCCAAAAACCCTTCAAAAAGTCATTTTCTCCAAAAAGTCATCTAAAAAGTCAAACACCAAACGCCCCCTTAGTAATATTCCTAAATATTGTTTTCTAACAATAATTTTCTAAAGCTTTGTTTTAATAAAGAATCTTCTAAAGTTGTAAACAACATTCTATTTAATGAAATTATACTTAATGAAGGTTATCAGGTTACAATGTAATGATCTTTATTTTACAATATATCCCATGATTAAGTCCACTTGAAAATTGTTCATATTAATAAAAATAGTCAAAATGGAGTTACACCTTTCAAGCTAGTTTTTCGGTGATTAAAAATCTAAAAAACATAAGTAAAAGTTTGTAATAATTAACAACCATAGATTGTTTATGTACCAAAAAGATAATGTTATAATTTCATCTAATAGCTTGAAAATAATGTTAGAAATTTCTTTTTTAGATTTATAATACAACATATTTTATTTTCCTCCAAAACGTCAAGAAAGGAAATTAAAAATAAAAAAGGATTAAAATAATTGTACGACTTTGTCTATTAGCTCTAAAAAGTTAGGTTATTTATTTCCAAACTTTAAGATGCAGTGATTTTTACATTTTATTTTCAACCAAAACTACTAAGAAAGGAAATAAAAAAATAAATACTTCAGAAAAACTTTTTTTTTAAAAAAAAAGAGTTACAAAGAAAAAACACTACCATAAATTGCTAAAGTGTTATTTTTTATATCTTTTGGTTATGTTTCAACCAAAATTTATAGCATGTAATGGTGATTAATTAAGATAAAAATAAGAGTAGAAAGCTTCAATTCAAGTTAATTAAAATTTTAAAATAAAATTCATGATAAGTAGTCACTAATGAAAATAAAAGACATGGAAAATTTGACATAAATGCAATGGCCAGGTGTGTGCGTCAAGCCCCTTGTGCCTAATGTCACGGGGTGACTTTAATTTGTACAACGCCCATGCGGCGCTAGCAAACTTTAACCCGATTTTATATTGGAAGTTTGCTAGTAAGCCTTTCACAAGCTTAACTTAGACTATAAGAGACTAAGAAAGCTTTGAAGAATAAGAAGAGAGATAAGAGTGTGTTTGGGAGAATGCTCTTGAGTATTGCTTCCAATTGGTGGATGATTACAAATGAGACCCCAAGGGGGTATTTATACACTTCCACCTCCTCAATGGACGGTGGAGATTGATTTGATCTAACGGTCCATATTGTGCCTCTAGAACCATCTATACAAGTATCCAATAATCTATACATGTGTAGAATACTCTAGAATATTCTAGGACATTCATGAGTAGTCTAGAGAACTCTAGGGAATTCTAGGGAATTCTAGAATAGTCTAGAGAACTCTAGAGACTTCAAGAAAGTTACGGAATATTTCGGATATTTCAAGAATATTCCGGGACATTCCGGATGATTCCGGAAAATTCCGTGACATTCTCCCCCACCTAATCCGGCGACGTCCTCGTTGCCTTCAAGTCCTCATATGCTTGGATCTGCTTCTTGAATTGCCATAAGTTTTGGATAGGCTCCCAGCTTGATTCGCTATTAGGAAGACCCTTCCACTTGACAAGTAACTCTCTGCTCGGAGGTAGACCTGGTTGGCGCACCACTCGGTTGGCAAGAATCATCTCTGCTTGCTTATCATGTTGGACCTTGATACCCATTGGTGCCCGTTGAGATATGCCTCTACTTGGGTCATCTTGGTCTCCGTGGTAAGGTTTAAGTAAGCTTACATGGAAGACAGGATGGTACTTGATCCTGGGAGGCAACTCCACCTTATAAGCCTGCGTTCGACCTTTTGATAATGGGAAACGGTCCTTCAGATATCTTCAAGTAGGCCCCGATGTCGCCTTCTAACCTCGCGTGGTTGTAGAGCTTAACAAGCACGAGGTCACCAACTTGAAATTCCTCGCGCCTCTTCTTATCATCCCATTTATTCATCTTCTAAGCCTTTTCCAAGTAAGCTCGCGCCACCCCAAGTCGGGTCATTCCAATGCTTGCAACCAAATGCGGTGGGCTTGGACCTTTATAGCCGTAGCAATAGTGCTTGGTGTCAATGGTTGTTGTCCCGTGACAATCTCGAATGGACTTTGGCCAGTGGACTCGCTTCTTCCGCAGTTGTAGGAGAATTGGGCCACGCAAGCAACTTTGCCCAATCCCTTTGGTTGGCACTCACGAAATGCCGAAGGTATAACTCCAAAAGTGCGTTCACCCTCTCGGTTTGTCCATCACTTTGAGGATGAAAGCTGGTGGAGAAGTTAAGCTCGGAACCCATGAGCTTGAACAACTCCGTCCAAAAACGTCCCGTAAAGCGAGTGTCTCGATCACTCACGATCGAGCGAGGCAAGCCCCAATACTTCACAACATGCTTGAAAAAGAGTTGGGCAGCTTGCTCAGCAGTGCATTCCTTGGGGGCAGGAATAAAGGTGGCATACTTCGAGTATCGGTCCACCACCACAAGGATCCAATTATATCCTTCACTCGTGGGTAACCCCACGATGAAGTCCATGGAAATGCTTTCCCACGGTCTCTCAGGAATGGGAAGTGGATGGAGGAGTCCCGCAGGTACCCCTTGCTCAAGCTTGTCTTGTTGGCATACAAGACAAGTTCTGACATATGCCTCAACATCATTCTTCAACTGAGGCCAATAGTAGGAATCGCCTACCAATGCTAGTGTTCGGTGCGTACCTGGATGCCCTGCCCACTTGCTGTCGTGACATTCCTTTAAGACTTCCCTTCTGAGGCCACCATATGAAGGAACATAGACTCGCTTTAGTGAGAATCAACCCATCTTCAACCTAATCTCCTTGTCTTGCCATCCTCGATTAGGTTGGAGATGGTCTTCGCAAAGGAATCATGCTCCAATCCTTCTTGATTCGATCACGAGGTTGCTTTGAGGTTGGCTAATGTCGCAAGCTCTCCTTTGCGACTTAGAGCATCCGCTACCAAGTTAGCACGACCGCTTATAATCCATTGTATAATCAAACTCCGCTAAAAGTCTTGCCATCGAGCTTGCTTGGGAGTTAGTTTCTTTGGGTTTGGAAGTAGCTTGTTGCAACGTTGTTCGCCTTAATAACGAACTTACTCCCGAGCAAGTAATGTCCAAGTTCAAGGCAATGCACCATCGCGGTCATCTCCTTCTCCTGCATCGTATACCGCCTTTCTGTCATTGAGCTTCCGACTCGTAGGCGATGGGATGACCCTCTCAGATTAATACTCCGCCAATGGCGAAGTCAAGCATCGGTGTGTAGCTCGAATGGCTTGCCAAGATCGGAAGTGCTAGAACAGTTCTTCCGCGACCTTCTTCAAAATTTCAAAGGCTTGTCGACATTCTTCGCTCCAAGCCCATCCTCTTCCCTTCGAGCAAGTCGGTGAGAGGAGCACAATCGGAATATCCCTTGATGAAACGCCGGTAATAATTCACCAAGCCAAGGAATGATCTTAGCTCAGTGACCTTGGTTGGTGGCTCCCAATCAAGGATCGCTTTGATCTTGCCCGGATCCATGCGTAGCTTGCCTTTTCCCACAATATGACCCAAGAATGGTACTTCTTCTTGGGCAAAGGAACACTTCTCCTTCTTCACATAGAGCTCATTCTCCCGAAGTGTCTTGAACACTTGCCTCAAATGCCCCACATGATCTTCCATAGTCTTGCTATATATGACAATGTCATCGAGATAAACCACCACAAAGTGATCAAGGAATGGAGCAAGTACCTTGTTCATGAGGGTACAAAATGTGGTCAGCATTTGTGAGCCCAAACGGCATGACTAGGAACTCATAGGATCCATAGCGGTCACGATGCCGCCTTCGCTCGCCTCCTTCGGCTATGCGAACCGTAGTACCCACTCCTTAAATCAAGTTTGGTGAAATACCTTGCTCCTCCAAGTTGATCGAACAAATCATCAATACGAGGAATGGGTACTTATTCTTGATGGTTACCTTATTTAGTGCTCTATAATCGATGCATAGCCAAGTGACCCATCGTGCTTCTTTGGAATAGACCGCGCACCATAAGGAGATTTTGAAGGGCGGATGTACTGCATCCAACAATTCCTTGAGTTGTCTCCTTAGTTCCTCCAACTCGTGGTGCCATTCTAGGAGCAAACGCGGTGGTTTGGCTCGCCCAACTCGATCTCGTGATCTATTTCCCTTCGGGGAAGTTTCGGGCAACTCTACGCATGATGTCCTTGAACTCGTCAGTATCTCTTGGATGGCCTTGGGTACTGAGCTTCCTTTTGTTACCCTTTCCATCTTAAGAGTGGCTAAGTAGGTAGGCTCCTTCTTCTTCACTCCTTAGAAAGTCAAGGGCGGATAACATCCTTCCTCATCAATGTCCGTCCCACGGACGATACACGGTTGTTTTTCCTCCATGATGCACATAATGTTGGCGAAGGATGGGGAAGGCCTTCGCCTTGACAAAGAAATCAATTCCCAAGTAGAACTTCTTGTCATCTAAGGGAGCGAGTGATATCACTTACCTTCCCATTGCCCAATGTGAATGGGTGTGTCCTTGGCAACTCCATATATCGAGTTTTTCAAAGATTTACTCCTTGACAAAACCCTTGGTTTTGGTGTAGGAGAGGCCCACCTCATCAAGAAGCTCCTTAGCCATATAGATCAGATCCGCACTGTGTCCAACAATGCTTGAGAGGCTTGCCGTTGATGTGTGTCTCTACGCATACGCGCCCATGGATCCTTCCTCGACCTTAGCTTGACGGCGCTTAAGGAATTTTAGAGAAGATATCTTCTTCTCCTTTCCTTCGCTTCTTCTTCCCTTACGAGGGAGGCAATCTTTCCTCTCATAGACATTCAGAACCCGATGTGGCCCATTGCATAGAAGCATGAGTACCTCCTGAGCGCCATCCCTTTGCCTTTACCCTTGTCCTTGTCGTGGCTTTTGAAGGGTCGATCCTTCTGGGAGACTTGTCTCGATCTCCCCACCTTGCCGGTGTTACTTGGCCTCGCACTTGGTCCTCGAGAACTCTCGCCACGTCGGCAGTGGTAGCGGCAATGCTGAATTGATATCATTTACCCTCGTCGCCTACCTCCATCTTAGCCCACGGTTGTAATCCTTCAAGGAACATAAACAACTTGTCCTTGGCACTCATGTCGGTGATCTCCAACATGAGTTCTTGGAACTCCTCGACGACTCCGAATACGCCCATCTTTGTGTCGAGATGTCGAAGCCTAGTGCGAGCTTCAAATTCGCATCCTCTGGATAGAATTGCCTCTTAAGCTCCTCTTAAGTTGATCCCAAGTAGTGATGGATCGGATGTGCCGGCAGGTGGCATCTTCACACCGCGCCACCATATCAAGGCAACATCTTTGAAGTATGAAGCGGTATTTACCTTCTTCCTTTCGTCCAATATGTCATCGACTCAAAGTATGACTCCACATTCCAAATGAAGTCATCAATCTCTCGTGCATTCCTCGACCCCTTGTAGAAGGGAGGAGGAGGAGTGCTATCCTTCTTGGAGACGGAAATCTCCCGAGCGCCTCCACCATTAACCAACAGGGCCATGCAAGTCTTCAATTGCAACTCAAGTTCTTCCACCTTGTTGGAAAGAGACTCGATTGTTGACTTGCAATCATCCAGCTCCTTCCTAAGGGCTTTATTGGAATCCTTCAACTCCCTTTTGAGAGCATCATCCCCATGAACAAGCTCCGCCTTGAGAGAATCAAAGGCGCTTTGCACATCATCCTGGAATTCCTTCATCTCATCCTTAGAAGCGAATTCCTCTGTGTCTTCGGCCTTTCCCATTAAGGCCTCGACTTCCTTCACTAGGTGGGACATGGTGTCCTCCACCTCGGCCACCCTTTCATCAAGAGTGACATGTCCCGGGTTCTCCATGCTCTCCTCGTTCCCTTTGCCCTTCTTGGAGCCTTGCTCAGCCACACTCAACATGACTTCTCCCGCACCCGAATTTCTTAAAACCGAGGCTCTGATACCAAATGTCACGGGGTGACTTTAATTTGTATTAACGCTCATGCGGCGCTAGCAAACTTTAACCCGATTTTATATTGGAAGTTTGCTAGTAAGCCTTTCACAAGCTTAACTTAGACTATAAGAGACTAAGAAAGCTTTGAAGAATAAGAAGAGAGATAAGAGTGTGTTTGGGAGAATGCTCTTGAGTATTGCTTCCAATTGGTGGATGGTTACAAATGAGACCCCAAGGGGGTATTTATACACTTCCACCTCCTCAATGGACGGTGGAGATTGATTTGATCTAACGGTCCATATTGTGCCTCTAGAACCATCTATACAAGTATCCAATAATCTATACATGTGTAGAATACTCTAGAATATTCTAGGACATTCATGAGTAGTCTAGAGAACTCTAGGGAATTCTAGGGAATTCTAGAATAGTCTAGAGAACTCTAGAGACTTCAAGAAAGTTACGGAATATTTCGGATATTTCTAGAATATTCCGGGACATTCCGGATGATTCCGGAAAATTCCGTGACACTAAGTAGACAAAAGGAAAACAGAAAAAAAGGAAAAAGAAATGATAACTATGGGGGTTGTTTTATTTCATGTAATGGGGAGGTTGGGGGATTTGTTTTCTTTCTTTCACATGTGGCAAATAGGCAATTGAAAGCAGAAGAGAGTGGGGTGAAGCTATGGGGGATCATTGTAGATTGCTAAAGTGTGGACATTTCTATTTTTTAAAAGTTATAGATAGATTATAGATATTAATAATATTGTTATTATTATTAATTATATTAGTGAATAATATTATTTTGATTAATAATATTATTAATAAAATCTATATAAATATAATAGTAATGTATGTGGCCCCCAGCAAATTCTGAAAGGAGATTGATTTGCGGAATAATAACCAATGAGAGTGAAGATAATTATTTTTTTTTTTTGGAAAAAATAACCCGCACATCTACCCAGAATCGTTTCCCCCTCTCTCCTCTCTCTTTGTTTCACTGGTAACTGTTTCTCCAAAGCACACGTCTCTTTGTTTCACTGGAAAAAATAACTGATTCTTCAATCCATCTCTCTCTTTGTTTCTTCCTTTCCTCACATTCTTTACCTTCTCATTTCATCCATCCTTTTCTCTCTGCTATCTGAAAGAACCAGGAGGAAAGAGTGGGGAAAGAAAAGAATCCAAAAGAAAAGGAAGAATGGCGTCAGCGATGGACCTCCGGTCAAGATTCTCAAAGCCGGCCACCATTCACGATTTGCTCAATCCGGCGATCTGAATTCCTTCCAAAAGCTTCTCGATGCCAACACTTCTCTTCTCAACGAACGCATCCCTGTTGTATGTTTGTTCATGCCCTCGCATTAGATCTTAATTGGTTTGTTTTATGTTGTTTTTGCTAGAATTTGGAGGTGGGTATGCGTTGTATTTCGGTTTTGTGATTTTTTAGATGCGTTTATGTTGGATTTCAGTTTTGTTTTGATTTTGAGAGGGATTTGTATTGATTTCAGTTTTAAAATTCCTTGGCAAGACTCTGGAAGTACACACACTAATCAAAGTGTAGGATGAAGAGGGCATGGAGTGGGGGAAAACAGAGTAGGGGGTGTATATGTGTGTGTTTAACAGAAGAGAAGAAAGAATTTCATAATACCCACTTTATTCTCAACCTAATAGTGGTGGTGGAGAGAAATAGTGGTGGTGGTGGTGGAAGAAACAGAGGCAGCAAGAACTGCCCTGAAATGGGCACTCCATAACATCCTCCAATACGGCAACGTTTTGACGCTTCTTCACGTTTTTCCTTACTATTCTCCCAAATCATGCAGCAAGAAGAAGTTGCGATTGCTTCAATTGAAAGGGTATCAGTTGGCTTTGTCTTTCCAGGTATATGCTCTTCTTGCTCCTTTAATGTAAGCATATCCACCCTTTCTATTTCTATTTCTATTTTGTAGACTTTCAAATGAGAAATTCTCATACTAGGCTATGTTCTTTTGTATGGTACTGTATTGCCCTGTCACAATTTACCACTCTGACCACAAACTATGACATATTAGTATACCATATCACACCTTATCACATTAATGATAATTTTCTTCATCCCCTCTTTTCTTCCTCCTCACTTTTCTCACTACTTTTCAATTCTTACTAAAACTCTTATGTATAGACAAAGATAGAGATAGCGGTGGCAGAGGATGATTCACAAGGGGGTAGAATTGTGGGTTTAGTCAAAGAAATTGGTGCCTTTGCAATGGTTCTTGGTGTTCATGATCACAACTTCATTTACAGGTATGTAATGTCAGTGTTTGATCATGGTTTGTTTGTTTGATTGATTGATCATCTACCAGTCAGTGCTGCAACTTAATTTTTTAGCTTTTTTTTTGAAGAAAAAAAATGGGGTTTTAATTAAAATGTATGGGGTGTGGTGTGGATGTTACACAATAGAGAGGATGGTCCATAGAAGGTTAGTTGATTAAGATGCCAATTAAATCTTGATTCGTCGTCCCGTCACCTACATTGAATATGCCACCGTAAAGCTGTAGCTGCCCTGGATGCGTATGCTCTGAGGTGCCATAGCCTGACTCCAGATTTTCTTTGAAAAAAAAAGGAGAAAGTGGTGCTTTAAATTTGCTATATCTTGGTCACTTTGGATGCATTAATTGAAATCATATTTTATTTGAAAAAAAGGAGAAAGTGGTGCTTTTAAAGGGTGTGATGATGATGATGGCTTCAAGAAAGGCGTGTCTTTAGGTTGGAAGTGGTGCTCAGCTGAGGAAAAAGGAGAAAGTGGGAGTAGGAGGTTGGTCGAAAAGGTACCTCTCAATAGCTTGGCTACAAGCAGTTTTGTGTCGTAGTTTTTTTTTTCCTTTTTTTTTTCTTGGTATTGTCGCTCACATTTTTACTAACCCCCTTTTTCGACAGTTTTGTCTATGTACATATTTCACTTACTATCTCTTATCTCTCTCATTCTCTCGCTGAATTATTTACGATAACGTAAATTCAAATTAGAGACATAATACAAGGTGGTAGATCATAAGATGAAGAACTTGTTAGTTTGTTTAATATGATATCCTGAAAAATGGTAAAACCATAAAATAATTCGCCCAAAGGCCCAAGTCGTCGCTAACCGCACATGGGATGCGACTTGGCCATGGTACAGCTGCAATCTACCTGCGGCTGCACCATAGACTGGTCGCGATCCTAATGCAGCTCTATCATGGTTCGACTGCACGCGCTGTGCGATTCGACCATGGTAGAGCCACTTGTTAGGTGTGGCCCGGACCTCCACTAGTAAAGTTTTTTATTTTTAATTAATATTAATAATATTGTTATTATATTATTAATTATATTGGTGATTAAGATTGTTTTTATAAAAATTATTATTATTAATGTTATTATTATTGTTATTGTTGTGAATAATATTATTATTGTTATTTATTGTTATTATTATTATTTGTATTATAGTTATTTTTTATAAATAGTATTCTATTTATTTTTGTTGTTATTTATACTTGTTAATATTCTTATTGTTAGAAAGTAATATTATTATTATTATTAATTTTATTATTAATATTGTTAACATTATTATCAGTAGTGTTCGACTAATTTAATTTTATTTGTGCAGATTCTGTTAAAGGAAGTTGCCAAATATGATGTAGATTATTCATCGTATTTTGCTATATATACCAACAAATCGTTTAATTCACTTGATGTTGTTCATGAATGTGCGGACGAAATAGTTCGGGGAATCGGGTTCCGGTTTGTGTAAGCTACCCATAAGAGAAAAAATCAAGATAGTCCACTTAAGGTTTATCTGAAATGTTAGAGGTATGGTACGTACCAGGATTGGGTGATTTAGATTTAGTTGTTCGTCGAGATACGTCGATGAAGTTCTGCCAATGCAAATTTATCATTGTAGCGTGGACTCGGACGGGTGAATCATGGCATGTCCGCGTGTGTGAGGGAGAGAGGGGGAAGCACAACCATTGGTTTGTTCTCTACGAGGAGGGGCACCACCATAAACACAACCTTTGTTATCCGGTATGAATGAGCATGTTCGGTAAATGACCAACACCGGATGTACTCCTGCTACCATGCATACCTCACTCAAGCATAATTTCCCAGATTAAAATGCCAATGTTAGGCAGATTTACAGTGAGAGATAAAAAATGTGGAGTAATGACATGGATGGAAGGACACACGTCCAACACTGTATCCACTTGGCGAAGCAGCACGGGTACCTGTCATTTACCAACTATGACGAAGAGGTAATCTACGACAGCTGTTTTTGTGCCACGCATTCTCATTGAAGTTGTTGCGTACGTATCTGCATGTTATTCTTATTGACAGTTCATACAAGACATACAAGGCGAAGTGGCCTTTGTGTGAGATAGTCGGGGTAACTCCTCCAAACAACAACTTTTTTGTTGCATACATGTTTATGGGGAACGAGAAGATGGACTCATATGAATGGTTTTTTGAAAGAATGCAGAACTTGTTGGGCCACGAGGTGAGTTCAAGTGTGTTCGTTACAAATCGGGAGGAAGAGTTATCAGGTGCAATTGGCCGAGTTTTTCCAAGTGTTCCTCACCTTTTATGTGCCTTGATGGGGAGATTAGAGTGAATGCCTTTTCAGGAGGGAAGAAGACTGGGTGTGGGATCCACTTCAGACAACACTAATAGAACCACATCTCTATGCAAGACACTTGATGAGTTTCATTTAAACTGGATGTCACTCCAGTAGGCTCATATTGGGAGAAACGGTCGTTGCGGAATATCTAACTGCTACCTGGATGAAGTACAAGGAAACATTTGTTTGTGATTTCACCGACAAAGTCCCCCACATCGGGATCACCATGACTTCCTAAGTTGAGAGCCAGCATTCGTTGCTCAAATACTATCTTGGTAGCGGTAGAGGCTCCTTCGATCGAGTGTTCTTGAAGGTTCATCAACATCTCAAGAACTAGTGGTCTGAGATAATGTAGGCGCTTGAGCAGTCAAGAAGCACACATTTACTGTTGACGAAAACAACTGTTCAATCACCTTGACAGGGGTGTGTCTCATCACGCGATGAACTTCCTAAACGTGGAGTATACTCGTATGGTAGCCATGAGCATAGGTGTCGAGTCCAAGTGTGATCATTGGGTTTAAAAAACACACAACCTTTCTTGTGTATGTTCTTTATCCAACATACTTGACATGGAAAAAAATTTGTATGTGACCACCATTGACAAGGTTGCTCATACAGAACGTGAGGGATAGCGATCTTGTTGTGATATGACACTTATCTCTAGTCATCCGCGAGGAGCTGCATTCCAAGAGTATTGACGTACCTGATCCCCAAAGCAGCCCCCCACGAAGAGGCAGGCCCAGCACAAGAAAGTCCACTCGACGTAACCTCAATGCGTTTGAGTACGACTGTGGAAGGAGTCGGGGCAGTAGTTCAACCACAAACTCAATGAGAAAAGGATCGAGCTCTTCATCCGTCGGGATAGATCCAACAGGTATGTTTTTCTCTATTTATCATAATTAATCCAAATACATATTGATTTTATACTGACATTTTCACATTTTATTTTGCATGTAGGGGTACCACGGATGTGTATAGATCCACTTCTATACATTGATGATGTACCAGATTTCATCTTACCTTATATTGTTGGTTGAGCGAATGTTCTTGTTGATGGAAATTGTTGGCTCCGAGTCATTACCGAGGCAGGTTTTAGTGGTGAGAATCAATCGCCATTGGTTAAAACTTCCTTAGTGAACGAAATTCGGGTGCATTAGAATCTATATGTGCATGCGTACTGGGGAAATCTAGAGGATTTCTTCAAAGCGGTCGAACGGATAAACGGTCACATTCAAGGACCAACATCTTCCAATCATTGGCTAGAGAGTCCGGCCGATTTGTTTGCAACAACTACCTTTATGAACATCATGTGGTCAACCTCGCAACTATTCTCGGGATAACACTACATACCACGAAGTCATGTAATTCCCACTACGGGCAACCCTTGGTATGAGGGGACCTCAACTCATATTCACGATAACACATGCATACAAGGCCCATTACATTCTCATTCATTTATGAGATCAGTGCCCTCTACCAATGATGGATGTAAGATGGGCAAGTGTGAGGGAACATTCTGTTGATGGATGGGATGAGTCGTTCGCTCCTCAAATTGAGCAATGGCGTAGTCTTAGGGCACTTCGTAGAGATTGATTTTAAGTTTAGGCAAAATTGGTTATGAACCTTTGGTTTAGCATCCATATAATTTCTTTTATACATTCATTGAATTTAATTTTACTGCGCATTATGTAGTACTTCTTCTCACTGTATCCTTGCTTAAAGTTAAACTACAATACTAAAAAAAAAGCAACATTAAAAAAATTGACAATACAAAATAATATCAACAACGTTAAAGGCTGAAATAAACAACATTAAAAAGTCAAACTACAATACGAAATAATAATTAAAAAAGTTCAACTACAATACAAAATACCAACTCAAAGTTTAATCGGAGTTATATAGAAAGAGCCATCACTTGTATTCTCTTTTGCCAATTTTGCCCAACTTCCTTCTTTTCATCTTCTTCTTTCTTCTCCTTAGCATCTGGGGTTGATTCTTCCTCCCTTATTCTTGTTTCTATCTCGAAGCCCCTTAGAAGGCTCGGGAGTGATCCTGAGGAGGACTTAATTTACCATCCCATGGTTCGAGGCCCCATTTGTTGTGAACCTCGTACCCAACACCGATCAAATGATACCTCCAAGGTCTCGAGTCCACCTTGAAATGGATACTGCACTCTATCTTTCGTAGTTAGGAGGGGAGGGAGGCCCTAGGGGAATTTGTGACCATAGGTAAACCGAAATTAGATTGACCCTAATATGGTTCAGATCTAGAACATAATTCTTAAGCTCTCATATCTAAAATAAGAATCCATAACTTATTACTTTCATGTTTGAAATCTAACTCATATTTGATTAGGTTGCCAGAGTTCTTTTAAAACCCAAGCCTCCTATTTTCTTTTTCTCTCTAGAAAACCCTAGCGTTCATATCCTAGGAGGGGCTGCCATTGATTCTTTTGTCGATGGTAAGCCCCAATTTGATTGATTTCTACCCCAATTATTAGTATGGTTTTACGTTTACGCTAAAAAAGTTAGTGTCTTCTTTTGTAAGAGTTTTTTTGTACCCTTATTTAGGGTCTTTAGTCTCTTTCTATAGTTTTTGTTCAGTTGGTGGTCTTATACGTTAGATGAAGATCGACTTTCAAATGGCTATAGCACGGGTTGTGAGGTTCTCCGTCAATGGTAAAGATGTAGAGTCATCGAAGAAATCAGAGTCAAATGTCAGTAAGATTAGTATTAGTTATTTGGAAGTTGAATTTCGTATCTATAGTTTAGATCTACAATTGCTCAATCCTGATTTTCATTGTAAGTGTCGTATGTCTTGCTATTAATGAAATCGGTATGTTTGGTTTAAAAAAAAAAACTCATGTTTGATTAGATAACCTCATAAACTTAACATCTAAATCCACATAAACTTATTCACAAGTAAAGTAAGAAAACAACAAATCAATTGCGAAAAACAACAAAAAATGACAAAACAATAAACCTTATTAAATACATCATAAAACACCAACAAATCAATGGCGAAGAAGAGCAGGGGGATGAGGAGTATGGGGAAGGCGAACATAGAGAGGAGCCTTGGGATTTCCACGAGTTTTGCAGAGAAACTCAATGAGGTTCACCAGAACCTCGATGACCTCTCATTGGAGGTCAGCCAGAACCGGTCGATGATCCAGGGAATTCAACCTACCCTGGAGACTCAAGGTTTTGTTCTCACGGACATGCAACGCTTCCTCCAATGGCAAACCCACCACTCTTACCACTAGAGCCAGTTCCTCACCAGCATGGCCTACCATTACTACTCGCAGGAAAATCACCAACTGGCACCACCAGGGTGGCACCATCCGGCGTATCCTCAACCACCACCTCCTTCGGGGCCTAGTTAGCAATGATTGTAAACTCGCCCCGCCTCCTCCTTTATACTCTTTAGTTGATATTTGCACTAGTTGCATGCTTAGTGTAGGGGAATTGTATTTGGGGTGGTGTGTAAGGGTGTCTAAGGTCTCCTTCTCTATTATCATTTGTTGGTCGGTTGAGTGTTTCATAAGCTTTAATGGATGCCTCTTGATTAGCTTGGATGGATGGTATTGGTTGGTCACTTTTGATGGGTTATCATGGTGTTGATCCTTTTAAGGTATGTGTATATAGGTACATCTATGCATCTTTTTCCTTGTTTGCTTCAGTTTTAGGTTTTCTTTACATTGTTTGCTTTTCTTTTGTAGCTTAGATCATGCATTTTAAGGTTAATTTGTTTCACTAGTCTTAGTATTTGTTGTTTATTCTTGCATTTTCATTTCATTGCATACTAGTTAGATGCATATAGTATAGGATGCATTATTTTTCCTAACCTATGTATTTTTCTTTCCCTTTATTGAGTGAGCTTTGCATCTCAATTTGAAGACTCTTCTGGTAAGTTCGTTCCGCTCTTTCCTTTTTCATTTCCTTTTATCCTTGTATATATTCTGCTGCATGCTTGATTTTTCTTTTGGTGGTGCGCCCTTTGATTGTTTTTTTTTGAAATATTGGATGTTAGAGCCGTTTGGGCTCGCGTCACCACCACTTTTGTGTTTTTACTTGTTCTTTTATGTCTGTTTTCCCCCTTTTTGAGACTCTTACCCTCACATTGAGGACATTGAGTAGTTCAAGTGGGGGGGGGGGAATTATTCTCGTTTGGGTAGTTAGTTAGTCTTTGCTTTTTTAGCATTAAAGAGAGAGAAAGAGAGAGAGAGATAGATTCAAGTGAAAATCCTAAAAAGTTTTTGTATTTCTTCTCTAGGAGTAACGTATGGTTGTTTTTATGCTTTTAACTGTTTAGATAGTTGAGTTGTTTAGCCAAAAACAGTCATTATGTGCGTGCTAAACCTATTCTTTAGGTGTGACCTTGAAATTCAATAGCCTTTTTACCTTTGCAAAGCAGTGTCCTTACCCTTAAATTACCTCTAGTTTGTTTTCGTGATTTTCTTAGTTTAGAAGGTTTTAGTTTTGGTTTTTAATGTTTTTCATGCTCTTAATAAGCCGGCGAAACAAACAAGGGTTGGTGTGAATGGGCGACACTCACATCCCTTAAGTACTTCATATACATATGGAGCAACCCAAGTTGGGAGGGTGACCCGTTTATGGAGAGTCGTGCAAATTCCCGAAAAACCCGACACGAAAATGAAAACACAAGAAAAAGAAAAGAAAATGAAAAAAGTATATATGCTTGTTTGTTAGTTTACCAACATGGTTTGGCATGTGTAGTTCGCGGCCCCTCGCCCCTTAAGTAACTCGTTATGTACGGAGAAAAATCACGTTGGGAGAGTAATCCCCTCATGTTCCGCATTTCATCTCGGAGCATGCCAACTAGGAAAAAAAAAAAGAACTAATGAGTGAATAAAGTACGAAACGTCCTCCTATGTAACATGTGACCCTCATCAAGCCAAGGGACATACTAATTAAATAGGGCAGGGGTGACGTATATCGAGTCATTAATTAATAAAAAATGAGCATGTCTGCATGGATAGCTGAGACATGACCACCTTGCTTTGATTTGACCGAGAATAGACTAGAGACACTTGCACTTGCGCACAAGGAACCCATTGGGCAAGGTTGAAGTGGAAAATATGAAAGATTGGTCTCACCCGAATCTAGTTTCTTGGCATGTACATAATTACTACTTTTAGTTGATCAACGATGTCGTTTGAGTAGCTTTTGCATAACTGTGATCATGAATTCTCCTCTTCTTTTGTAAAGTTTTGATTTTCACTTTCCTTTCTCCCTTTTTCTTTTTCTCCCCTTTGACTTTTGTGGGTATAGCTTCTACAAAGCCTCACGAGACCAAACTCGTCCACCCGAGATGTCGGGGTGTTTAAAGGGCTTGATGCATATGATAAATGCATTTGCGATTCCTGCGAAAATGAGTTAGGTGTTTTCTTGTTTGTTTGTTTTGTTTAGTTATTTGTTATATATATTTTGCTCGGGACGAGCAAAAGGCTAAGTGTGAGGGATATTTAGGCTCAGTTTTGAGCCTAAATGCATCCTTTTTCCTTGGCATTTTCCTCGGTTTCATGAGTAAAAATAGTGTTTTTGTTGTTTTTCTTCCTTTGTACGTATCTTAAGCAATCATGCGCTTATGGAGGAAAAGTGCGCAAACAGAGGCCAAAACTGGGAATATTTGAAGAAGGGCCAAGATCCCAATGCGAATCCCGATAAAACCCGAGCCGAGACGAAGGAAAGTCGAGCCTTAGCCCCGGGGAGAGTCAAGAGGACCAAAGTCAACAAAAGGGGTGTAACGGTTGTGAGCCAGACTGTCACGGACGTGACCCCAAAGTCGTCCCTTGACCAAAAAAGATTGAAGATTTTGACCCTTGGACAAAATGGAGTGCAAGGGCCGTGACACCGAATCTTGCGGCTATGACACGCCAAGAATGTGGATTTTCAGGGTTTGAAGAACAATAGCCTCACGGTCGTGAAACCCTGAAAGAACCCATACTAGAAGGCTCCTCACGGCCATGACACCCACAGATCACGCCCGTGAGGGAGGAGACGCCTACGTTGATCTTCGGTAGAAATCACGCCTCATGGTCATGACGCACCCTTTCACGGGCGTGACCCCCGGTTTTTCCAGATTTATTTCCGGGAAAAACGACTGCATTTTGACCCCTTTTCCCCCATGTATAATGTTAAATTCGAGATTTCAACAACATCTTTTCTATTTTGGGTTTGTAGCTTTGAATTTTAGAGTTTTAGCCTTTTTGAATCACAATTAGTGCACTCTTAATTACTTTTCTGCTGAATTAATGCAAGTTCCTATTGATTCCATCGAAGAATTCAAGATCTCCTTCGCAAATTCAAGTGTTATTATCACTTCTTGCCATTAAAACACTAAATTAGTGAGTTTTGCTCTCCTTTCTCTGAATTGTGCATTTTAATTGGGGAAATTGCATCTGTTTTTGTTCTTAATCGCTTTGATTAGTACTTCTATGCTAGTGTTTCATTATTGTGTTAGAATTAGGTCAACCTTTGAATTGATTAGTGAATTATTGTTAGCCATGAACATGAGTAGCTAAGTGCCTTAGGGTTAGGAGGTAATTAAGGCCCATAATGGGGGATTATGCATAGATTAGTGGGATTAGGGTGATTAATGAGGTATTCAATGTTCCTCCCTCTATTTCCGCTCGATGTTGGAGGATTTTGGTGCCGAAAGGTTATTAAGTCCTCCCCCAAACATTGATTTGGAGATAGAGGTAGGAGTAAATACTTCTTAATCCACTCGAGAGAGGGATTTTGGAATCGATTAGCTAGGATTGCATTCGAATACTATCAAGGTTCGTCATATGCGAGAGTGATGAAGGACTTTGGGTAGTAAGCATCGATTTACAACTCGAGAGAGGAAAATCGATGCTAAGTTATCCATCCAATCCTCACACTCGATAACCGAATATCAATCACTCCTAAAACCATGAAATCCTTGCTTATTTCTTCACAAGGTGGTCTCAATACTACCCCCGAGCCCTTATTTTCCTTATTTGATTAACCCTTTACTTAAAAAACATTACCTAAACTTGTTACCTAGAACCTTTCTTGAGACCAAAGACAGAATTTGAACATTAGGGTCCCAACTCCTCGAGTCATAACGATCGTCGTCCTAGTCTGTTAGGAAAACGCTAAACAGTGTCACATGGTAAGTGATGTGGTTGGCCCACATAGAAATGGAGTCCTATGAGGATGCCAAAGAGGCTGGTATCTAGCTGACCTAAGGGGATGACTTTGGGGTTAAGGTTTGAAGTATAAGCATATAGGTGAAGGAAAGAGAAAAAGTGGTTGGCATGAAACTGAATCGAGGGTTAAGTCATCGAAGGGGCTAGGGCTATTGAGTAAGGTTTCGGTTAAGTTTGTTTTGGCTGTGGTGAGTGGTCCAACATATAGTGGTGACAGCAACATGGTGCTGGTGGCTGAACAATGGTGACGGAAAGGGTGGATATTATGGCTTTCTTGAATAATTAATTTTGAATTTATGATTTCTCAAGAGGCTGACGGTGGTATGATACTGTTTAGGCCTGATCTTAGGCCTAAATAACGCCTTACGGCTTGCTATTTTTGCTCGATGCCCAGTCTTTTTCATCGTTTTTATTACCTTTTTAGTTATCTTGTAGGTTTTCGCACTTTTGGAGCAAATGCAAGGAATATTGGCTAAGTTGAGGCTTTTTAGGGAATCCAGAGCGTTTACTCGAGCCAAGTCGGGCCGAAAACCGAGGCGGAGTCGACCCGGGAAGCTTTTCCTGAAGTTCGAAGAAAAACAAGATCGTGGCACCCGTTACAACTTTAGTAACAGGCGCTACAGCTTGGAGATGAAGGGAATCAGGGTCGTAACACCTGCTACAGCCTTGGTAGTGGGCGCTACAACCTAGAATTAGAGGCCAGAGAGTCCGGCAGAAGCAGTTCGCACTCGCTACCCTACTGATGGCACCCGCAACAGCCATTGAAGAGGCATCAAAGGAAATGCTCCAGCAATGGGTCGTGTCCGCTACCATATGGGTCGCACCCGCGACAGGATCGGACTAGAAGACGATCGCGCCCGCAATCTAGGAGATAACGTCTGCGACCCTACATAAACCCAAATCGCCTGGCCAGGTGGAGCGTGGCGCGGTGGGAGTGTTGATGATTTTAGCTTGAGTTGGAAACTTGAAACAACAATCGATCAAAACTTGAATAATAAAGGAAGGATATGACTTTGAGCTAGGTAATCCACAACTCTAGGCCTCACACCCCACCATGACTATCATAGGTAATCCACTAGATAATCACTAAAGGAATGACTTGTTAACACCACCATTAACAAATGGATAACGTAAGAACAAGATTTTGGGACAGAAAAGGGAGAAACCCTAACATTGCATTAGCAAATCATTCATAAACATAAGCTACGTAGGAAATAAGCTAAGGGGGGTATTTATACTAATAGGGGGTAAAACAGAAAATTACAACGGTTAGCCACAACAGACGCGTCGCAGAAGGGTCGTCGCGGGTGTCACGGGTGTGTCGTGGGCATGACGGGCAAGCGGGCACAGAAGCGTCAACTGGGCAGTAGGGGGTCGCGGGTGAGACCCATTTGTCGTGAGCGTGACCACATTCTAGCAATCGAGGGTCGCGGGCACGACGAGTTCATCGCGGGCGCGACGTTGTTCTGGGCATCTTTTCCCTTTTAAAAGCCCGAAGTAGGTCTCGATGTGGACCCGTACCTGCACTCCCATGGTCCGGGGTCCCATTTGAAGTAGATGCCACAACCAACGATGATCGATTCATGCCCCCAGGGTCCTGGGTCCACCTTGAAATGGACTCCACACCCGTCCTTGGAGTTATTTCCATTGTGTTTCATAGAGGGGCTGCGGGACGGTTTAGTGATCATGAATTTCGAGGCTCGGGCTTCAGCCCGATACGCTCCATACTCCCTTTCTTGAAAAAGAGTTTCCCTCAACTCTTGGGAGTTAAAAGGAAGGCACATCCCAGAGCTCGGCCACCCATTGCTTGAACATTCCAACAAACTGATAATGATCACGCTGTGAACTCCACCTTGCTTGAAGAAATAGGAATTCTTGAATAGGCTTGGGGGTGAAGGGCAAAGGATGGAGGGAGGAAATTTTTGTTGAGCTAGGGAACACTCACCCTCACTAAGCTTGCTACTCGATAAAGACAAAGATATGGATCGCTTATCCTCACCAAGAGCACACTCATCTCGTGTTTCACTCAAAAGGAGGCTCCTCAACTCACTTCCCACCCAGGTTTTGTTTTGATGTGGGTCTAAGGGATCCATGCAATCAAAGCTAAGCAAATGATCCTCATTCAACACACAACCCCGAAATATTGCAAATCAAACTTCCGATAGTACCCAATCAACAACATCTTCTCGAATAACCAATGACGACCAAATAACATGTATGACCCATTCACAGAATCCATGCAACAACAACCAACATTCCGACAATATTCACTGAGGGATGACACAAACAACGAGCTCATTAACATGGGAGGAACTAGAAACATGGCTCCATCAAACCCAAACTTGTCATTAGACACCAAATGGACACCAAGATTCCTAGCATGCCACTCAAAATATAGAGACTTTTCTATCGTGGACATCACATACTCATCATACAACTTATCATGCCAACAAACATTCTCAAACAACCAATGTCTCCCAAAGGTCATGCACGACTCACCCAAAGACTTTATGTTGCAACATCCAATATCCAAGCAAGTCTCAATGAACTTCATATGTGAGTTTGAAGTTACCTCATTCTTCTCATGGGGGAGATCAATAATGACTAGGCCGTGAGAGGTGTTGGTGAATATTCCGTTGTTTCTTGACTCCTCAAAAAGCGATGTCAGGATGTTCATCGGAGTTTCTTGTTGGGATTCTTCCGTAAGGACGGGAGGAAGGGAAAGATCGATGTTCTCATCCCCCTCTTGGCATGGAGCTTTTTCAAGCTCACTATGTACTTCAAGTACCTCAAGAGGTTTCCCTTCAACGACCTCAAGGACAATAACCCCGTTCATTGAACATTTTTTTTTTCTCTACCTTCTCTTGGCATGAAGCTTCAACAATAACTTCGGAAGCCTCGCAAGGTTCAATGGAAGCTCCCTCGTTGGCCATAAGATCGACCTTTGCTTGCTTAATTCTCCTTTGCCCATCAAGTGATGAAATGGGTTCATGGTTAACCTCACGCTTGCACGTGTTAGGCAAGAATTGCCGATCCATCAATCGCTTTAGCCTCGTCCATGAAACGATTTCCGATCGACCCTCCATAGTCCTTTGCAATTTGACGCCCGCAAACCAAAGAGATGATGAATTAATGAGCTTCGATCTCGCAATTTTGAAGGCTTGTTCATCACTATACTCCTTAGTTGCAAAAATTCTCTCCAAGGTTTGGACCCATTTACGATAGTCTTTCGGGCCAATGTAGCCATTGAATTCCGGAATTTTGACTTTGATATCATGGAGTTCATCCCGTGGAGGCTTCTCAACCGCTTCCCGTCGACGATGGCGTCGAAACAAGCCTCTATCATCGTCACTCGATTCGTAGGAGGGAGGAGGACGGATAGGGCTATGAGTGGACCTCCTTCGTTCATCTCGGGGTTGTCTTTGATACTTTTGGGCTAAGTTGTTCACTTGGACCTTAAGGTTGTCAAGAGTTCGCACGATATTGAAGGTCCGATTCTTAATGGAGGTGAACCGTTCGTCCATGGTGGCAAGTCGATTCTCAATAGCTCGAATTTGAGAACTTCAGTGTCGGCTTGATTTCTCTCGATAGGAGCTATCTTCGCCATCCATATCGAAGAAAGGATGAAGTACGGTATGTGTTTGGGGATATTTTGTGGAGTTTGGGGGTTTTCTTGTAGTTGGCTTGTGTTTGGCTAAGGGTTCTTTGTATTTTTCTTACTTGGGCATTTTATCGAACACCTTGCGGGCACAAATTTTCTAACTCTTCCTCAAAGCTCCAATATGCATCAAAAATCACAAACACAATACAACAAAAGATTCTCCAATACACTTGGAGGCACAAGGGATGGGGAACACCAATATTTGCATTCAAAATACTAAAATCCATCAATAGAGAACAAACTAGCAAGAACAATGGAAAAAACTCAAGGTAGATGAAAAACCTTGAGCCCTGATACCAAATAGAGCGTGGCGCGGTGGGAGTGTTGATGATTTTAGCTTGAGTTGGAACCTTGAAACAACAATCGATCAAAACTTGAATAATAAAGGAAGGATATGACCTTGAGCTAGGTAATCCACAACTCCAGGCCTCACACCCCACCATGACTATCATAGGTAATCAACTAGATAATCACTAAAGGAATGAAATGCTAACACCACCATTAAACAAAATGGATAAAGTACGAACAAGATTTTGGGAGTGAAAAGGGAGAAACCCTAACATTGCATTAGCAAATCATTCATAAACATAAGCTACCTAGGAAATAAGCTAGGGGGGTATTTATACTAATGGCGGGTAGAACATAAAATTACAACGGTTAGCCACACCAGATGCGTGGCAGCAGGGCCGGCGCGGGTTTCGCGGGTGTCACGAGTGTGTCGAGGGCGTGACAGGCAAGCGGGCGCGACAGGCAAGCGGGCGCTGAAGCGTCAACTGGGCAGTAGGGGGTCGCCTGCGCGACCCATTTGTCACGGGGGTGACCGCATTCTGGCAGTCGAGGGTCGCGGGCGCGACGTTGTTCTGGGCAGCTTTCCCCTTCCGACTTCAAACGCGCATAAATTCTTCATCCAAACTCCGTTTTAGCCCGTAAGATATCGATGGAAAGCTCTCTATGTGTATTTTAAGCTTCCAAAATTTGAGATTCATCGGAGTTATATTGAAGGAGTTATAATCCAAAGAGTGAAAGTGTGTCCATTTTGATAACCCATGTTGACCCTTTTCATTCTTTCCGAAAGACTCCGAACCCTTTTAAAGGCCCTAAGTAGGTCTCGATGTGGACCCGTAGCACCACCTTGAAATGGACTCCACACCCGTCCTTGGAGTTATTTCAATCGTCTTTCGTGGAGGGGGTGCGGGACGGTTTAGCGATCATGAATTTCGAGGCTCGGGCCCCATCCTGGTACGCTCCATACTCCCCTTCTTGAAAAAGAGTTGCCCTCAACTCTTAGGAGTTAAAAGGAAGGCACATCCCAGAGCTCGGCCACCCATTGCTTGAACATTCCAACAAACCGATCATGATCACGGTGTAAACACAAATTTCAGATCTAAAATAAATAGAGACAAGAAATCAGTGCACAAATATAATTTTATATAATTGTATTAATTTCAAATAGTTTTGGGTACAATCTCTGTATTAAATACAATAAGGTAGTCCTCTGATTCGATCTCCTGAAATTTGGGTGAGCCGAGGGCGCGGGCGCTTAATATCGATCTCGAATGGAGGTTTAGCTGAAGAATTCTTGCAGTAGTTTTTGAGCTGAAGGTCTTGAGCGTTGATCCCCTTAGTGCTTGGTAGCTGGAGTCTGCTCGAAGTTTAACCGTCTGAAGGTTGACTGTTGATTGTAGTTCTCTTGGTTCTTGGATGCCAGGGCTTAGTGTTTGGTCTCGATCGATGAACTAGAGGAGGAAGACGACTGCAGTCTTTGATGTGAAGAACAGAAGTTGTTGAACTAGCCGACGTTAGTCCTTGGCGCTTGGAAGCTGGGAGGTCGCTTGTAGTTCGATCTTCTGAAGGCTTTGCGGGTCTTGCCGAAGAACTCTGTAGCAGTTATTGATCTTGATGCGGTAGAGGCTTGGAGACTTGATCTTGAGCTTTTGCAGACTTCGATCCTTGGCGCTTGGTAGCTGGAGACTGCTGGCCACTTGATCTTGTGAAACCTCTAGAGTGCAGAATGTCGAATGCCGTCGGGGGTAGACTGCAGAGCGTGTTGAATATGAGGGAGAGAGCCTCTATTTATAAGCTCTGGAGGCCTAGGGTTGCCTAGGGTTTGAGTCGGCTTTGGGCTTGGCCCAAATTAATTAATTATCCCTTTATTTAAAATAAAGAAATAATTATTATTTTCTGCATCATAATTGACACGTGTCATGATATTATTGGACATGATGTATTTCCATTTAAAATTCAATTAAATGGACCGTCGCAATTAATTTAACACGTGACGGATAATAATTGACCAAATAAATTAAATTTATTTGCCACGTGTCATTTTTTTAATTAATCGACAAATTTTTGCCTCCTACAGATGCCCCCATCGAGAGTCGGTCGCGAACACGAATTTTGAGTGTTTGAAGCGGTTGAGTCTCAAATATAATTTGTATTTAGCGGGCATACTATTCTGCCTAAATTTCAGCTGGGCCAAATGGAGTGCGCCGCTGATTTAAAGGACGAGGATGTCATCTTGGAGCAGAATTCAACCAACACGACTAAGATGCCCCCACATCGCATGCTTGAATGAAATTGTCAAGCAGCCTGAGTATCCTGTTGATGGTGCTTACTTAAGCAAACCACTAACATGAAGATCTTGGCAGCAAGTATGCGCTTGAAAGCCGAAAATTTTGATGATTTGGAAGTCGATCCTTTTTTTTTTTTACACTTTTGACTTGAGAGTCTTTGTTGTGACAACGTAAAAGTCTTTAACCTTGTTGACTTTGGAGTCTTGCACGAGTGAACTATGGACTTTACTGACTTAAGAGTCTCTCTTATTAATTTATGAGTCTTTATCTATCTTGACTTGGGAGTCCTTCATCCCGTTGACCTCTGAGCCTTTAACTTTCTTAACTTGGGAGTCATGCATCCTGTTGACTTGCGAGTCATTGAATTTTGCTAGCGTATGAGTCTTTCATTTTGACTTGGGAGTCGTGAACTCGTGAATCATTGTCGAGGTGACTTGGGAGTCGTTTTTGTTGTGACCAAGGAGTAAATTTTTTTCTTTACCATAAAATTTGATTTTGACTTGGTAGTCTTGAATTTGGTGACTTGAAGTCATCAATTTATTTGACTTGGAAGTCAGTTGGTTTGATGACTTAAAACTCAAGTTTGTTGACTTGAAAGTCTTTGGATTCTTGGCGTTAGAGTCGTATGCATCGTTGATATGGGAATCTCGAATTTTATTGATTTGGAAGTCGTGATCTTGACTTGTGAGCCCTTTAATTTTGTTAATTTGAATTTGGTTGACTTGTGAGTCTTTCATTTTGTCGACTTGGGAGTCAGGAGGCTTGTTGATACGAGAGTTTGACCGACTTGGATGTCTTTGTAGTGTCGTTTGACTTGAAGTCAATGGATTTTATGACTTAAAAGTCTTGAAGTTTGTTGATTTGAAAATCTCGAATTTTTGTGGACTTGAAGTCTTTAATTTTTGTCAACTTGGAAATCGGTGAATTCAGTGACTTGAGAGTCTTGAAATTTGTTGATTTGAGAGTCTTGAATTTTTGCTGACTAGATTGCTGACTTGGAAGTCATTGTCTTCTTTTTTCTTGACTTTTGAGTCTTTCATTTTGTTGATTTAAATTTGGATGACTTGTGAGTCTATGACTTGAAAGTTTTGAATTTTGACTTGGGAGTCTTTAACTTTGGTGACTTGAGAGATTGACTTGAAAGCCTTGGGTTTGGACTTTACGTTTCTTTGCGGTGATGACTTGGAAGTCTTGGATTTTGACTTGGGAGTCTTTACTTTTGGTGACTTAAGAGCCTTTTCTTGAAAGTTTGGGATTTGGACTTGTAATTCTTTGGTGTTGATGACTTGAAGTCTTGGATTTTGACTTGAAATTTGTTGATGACTTGGAAGTCTTAAATTTTTGACTTGTGAGTCTTGATGCGGATGACTTGGAAGTCTTGAATTCTGACTTGTGAGTCCTTTTTCTAAATGACTTGGAAGTCTTAAACTTTTGACCTGTGAGTCTTGATTTGAATGACTTGGAAGTTTTGAATTTTGACTTGTGAGTTTTTTTTTTTTTTTTGAATGACTTGAAATTCTTGATTTTTTACTTGTGAGTCTTTATGTGGATGACTTGGAAGTCTTGAATTTTTGACTTGTGAGTCTTGATGCGGATGACTTGGAAGTCTTGAATTTTGACTTGTGAGTCCTTTTTTTGGATGACTTGGAAGTCTTGAATTTTTGACTTGTGAGTCTTGATTTGAATGACTTGGAAGTTTTGAATTTTGACTTGAGAGTCTTTTTTTTTTTTTTTGTGAATGACTTGAAAGTCTTGAATTTTTGACTTGTGAGTCTTTATGTGGATGACTTGGAAGTCTTGAACTTTTGACCAGGAAAGTCTTCAAAATTTGTTGACTTTACTCGTCGATTCTTTTGTCTTTCTCTTTGCTTTCTATTCTCAATGTAGCCTCAAGCTTGGCAGTCTTTTCTTCTATGTTAACAGCTCCAATTGTTATCACCGTCATAACGAAGGTATAAGTAGATTCAATCTCTGCTTGCGAGAACATAGATTCTTCTTCAGAAGAGTATTCTTCACTGGAGTAGCCATGGTCTTCAAAGCCCTCAAATCGTAAGAGTCCACAAGGTGAAGTCTGCTTTGAGCCGAAGGTAATCGTAGTTGGCTTCCAAGACTGAGGAGCCCTTTTTGAGTTGTTGCCCCCAATGTGATGGAGCCGGTAATTGGATTTTTAAGTAATTGAGTTGGTGCATTCACCGTTGGTTTTTCTAGCGTCGTAAAAATAGTAGTGGTGACAGTTGCAATCCTTCGAGTCGTTGCTCCGCTTGATGTGACACATGTAGTTGTTGAACCACGAGAAGCTTGAGTCATCCTCCTTGTTGAGAGTCGAGACAACTTTCTAGGGTGTCATCATGTCGCTTGAGTCGAATGTTGAACTTCATTTCTTGGAGAAGGAGATGAGAGGCAGAGATGTCCCACCGGGCGTGCCAAATTTGTAAACACAAATTTCAGATCAAAAATAAATAGAGACAAGAAATCAGTGCACAAATATAATTTTATATAATTGTATTAATTTCAAATAATTTTGGGTACAATCTCTGTATTAAATACAATAAGGTAGTCCTCTGATTCGATCTCCTGAAATTTGGGTGAGCCGAGGGCGCGGGCGCTTAATCTCGATCTCGAATGGAGGTTTAGCTGAAGAATTCTTGCAGTAGTTTTTGAGCTGAAGGTCTTGAGCGTTGATCCCTTAGTGCTTGGTAGCTGGAGTCTGCTCGAAGTTTAACCGTCTGAAGGTTGACTGTTGATTGTAGTTCTCTTAGTTCTTGGATGCGAGGGCTTAGTGTTTGGTCTCGATCGATGAACTAGAGGAGGAAGACGACTGCAGTCTTTGATGTGAAGAAGAGAAGTTGTTGAACTAGCCGACGTTAGTCCTTGGCGCTTGGAAGCTGGGAGGTCGCTTGTAGTTCGATCTTCTGAAGGCTTTGCGGGTCTTGCCGAAGAACTCTGTAGCAGTTATTGATCTTGATGCGGTAGAGGCTTGGAGACTTGATCTTGAGCTTTTGCAGACTTCGATCCTTGGCGCTTGGTAGCTGGAGACTGCTGGCCACTTGATCTTGTGAAACCTCTGGAGTGCAGAATGTCGAATGTCGTCGGGGGTAGACTGCAGAGCGTGTTGAATATGAGGGAGAGAGCCTCTATTTATAAGCTCTGGAGGCCTAGGGTTGCCTAGGGTTTGAGTCGGCTTTGGGCTTGGCCCAAATTAATTAATTATCCCTTTATTTAAAATAAAGAAATAATTATTATTTTCTGCATCATAATTGACACGTGTCATGATATTATTGGACATGATGTATTTCCATTTAAAATTCAATTAAATGGACCGTCGCAATTAATTTAACACGTGGCGGATAATAATTGACCCAATAAATTAAATTTATTTGCCACGTGTCATTTTTTTAATTAATCGACAAATTTTTGCCTCCTATAGATGCCCCCTTCGAGAGTCGGTCGCGAACACGAATTTTGAGTGTTTGAAGCGGTTGAGTCTCAAATATAATTTGTATTTAGCGGGCATACTATTCTGCCTAAATTTCAGCTGGGCCAAATGGAGTGTGCCGCTGATTTAAAGGACGAGGATGTCATCTTGGAGCAGAATTCAACCAACACGACTAAGATGCCCCCACATCGCATGCTTGAATGAAGTTGTCAAGCAGCCTGAGTATCCTGTTGATGGTGCTTACTTAAGCAAACCACTAACATGAAGATCTTGGCAAGTCAGTGTGCGGCTTGAAAGCCGAAAATTTTGATGATTTGGAAGTCGATCCTTTTTTTTTTTTTTACACTTTTGACTTGAGAGTCTTTGTTGTGACAACGTAAAAGTCTTTAACCTTGTTGACTTTGGAGTCTTGCACGAGTGAACTATGGACTTTACTGACTTAAGAGTCTCTCTTATTAATTTATGAGTCTTTATCTATCTTGACTTGGGAGTCCTTCATCCCGTTGACCTCTGAGCCTTTAACTTTCTTAACTTGGGAGTCATGCATCCTGTTGACTTGCGAGTCATTGAATTTTGCTAGCGTATGAGTCTTTCATTTTGACTTGGGAGTCGTGAACTCGTGAATCTGTTGTCGAGGGTGACTTGGGAGTCGTTTTTGTGGTGACCTAGGAGTAATTGTTTTTCTTTACCTTAAAATTTGATTTTGACGACTTGGTAGTCTTGAATTTGGCTGACTTGGAAGTCATCAATTTATTTGACTTGGAAGTCAGTTGGTTTGATGACTTAAAACTCTGAAGTTTGTTGACTTGAAAGTCTTTGGATTTGCTGACGTTAGAGTCGTATGCATCGTTGATATGGGAATCTCGAATTTTATTGATTTGGAAGTCGTGATCTTGACTTGTGAGCCCTTTCATTTTGTTAATTTGAATTTGGTTGACTTGTGAGTCTTTCATTTTGTCGACTTGGGAGTCAGGAGGCTTGTTGATACGAGAGTTTGACTGACTTGGATGTCTTTGTAGTGTCGTTTGACTTGGAAGTCAATGGATTTTATGACTTAAAAGTCTTGAAGTTTGTTGATTTGAAAATCTCGAATTTTTGTGGACTTGGAAGTCTTTAATTTTTGTCAACTTGGAAATCGGTGAATTCAGTGACTTGAGAGTCTTGAAATTTGTTGATTTGAGAGTCTTGAATTTTTGCTGACTAGATTGCTGACTTGGAAGTCATTGTCTTCTTTTTTCTTGACTTTTGAGTCTTTCATTTTGTTGATTTAAATTTGGATGACTTGTGAGTCTATGACTTGAAAGTTTTGAATTTTGACTTGGGAGTCTTTAACTTTGGTGACTTGAGAGATTGACTTGAAAGCCTTGGGTTTGGACTTTTACGTTTCTTTCGCGGTGATGACTTGGAAGTCTTGGATTTTGACTTGGGAGTCTTTACTTTTGGTGACTTAAGAGCCTTTTTCTTGAAAGTTTGGGATTTGGACTTGTAATTCTTTGGTGTTGATGACTTGGAAGTCTTGGATTTTGACTTGAAATTTGTTGATGACTTGGAAGTCTTAAATTTTTGACTTGTGAGTCTTGATGCGGATGACTTGGAAGTCTTGAATTCTGACTTGTGAGTCCTTTTTCTAAATGACTTGGAAGTCTTAAACTTTTGACCTGTGAGTCTTGATTTGAATGACTTGGAAGTTTTGAATTTTGACTTGTGAGTTTTTTTTTTTTTTGAATGACTTGAAAGTCTTGATTTTTGACTTGTGAGTCTTTATGTGGATGACTTGGAAGTCTTGAATTTTTGACTTGTGAGTCTTGATGCGGATGACTTGGAAGTCTTGAATTTTGACTTGTGAGTCCTTTTTTTTGGATGACTTGGAAGTCTTGAATTTTTTACTTGTGAGTCTTGATTTGAATGACTTGGAAGTTTTGAATTTTGACTTGAGAGTATTTTTTTTTTTTGTGCATGACTTGAAAGTCTTGAATTTTTGACTTGTGAGTCTTTATGTGGATGACTTGGAAGTCTTGAACTTTTGACCAGGAAAGTCTTCAAAATTTGTTGACTTTACTCGTCGATTCTTTTGTCTTTCTCTTTGCTTTCTATTCTCAATGTAGCCTCAAGCTTGGCAGTCTTTTCTTCCATGTTAATAGCTCCAATTGTTATCACCGTCATAACGAAGGTATAAGTAGATTCAATCTCTGCTTGCGAGAACATAGATTCTTCTTCAGAAGAGTATTCTTCACTGGAGTAGCCATGGTCTTCAAAGCCCTCAAATCGTAAGAGTCCACAAGGTGAAGTCTGCTTTGAGCCGAAGGTAATCGTAGTTGGCTTCCAAGACTGAGGAGCCCTTTTTGAGTTGTTGCCCCCAATGTGATGGAGCCGGTAATTGGATTTTTAAGTAATTGAGTTGGTGCATTCACCGTTGGTTTTTCTAGCGTCGTAAAAATAGTAGTGGTGACAGTTGCAATCCTTCGAGTCGTTGCTCCGCTTGATGTGACACATGTAGTTGTTGAACCCTGGGACGAAGCTTGAGTCATCCTCCTTGTTGAGAGTCGAGAGACAACTTTCTAGGGTGTCATCATGTCGCTTGAGTCGAATGTTGAACTTCATTTCTTGGAGAAGGAGATGAGAGGCAGAGATGTCCCACCGGGCGTGCCAAATTTGTAAACACAAATTTAATATCAAAAATCAACAGAGACAAGAAATCATTGCACAAATATATTTTTATTTAATTGTATTAATTTCAAATAATTTTGGGTACAATCTCTGTATTAAATACAATAAGGTAGTCCTCGATTCGATCTCTGAAATTTGGGTGAGCGAGGCGGTGCGCTAATCTCGATCTCGAATGGAGGTTTAGTGAAGAATTCTTGCGATAGTTTTTGGTGAAGGTCTTGAGCGTTGATCCCTTAGTGCTTGGTAGCTGGAGTCTGCTCGAAGTTTAACCGTCTGAAGGTTGACTGTTGATTGTAGTTCTCTTAGTTCTTGGATGCGAGGGCTTAGTGTTTGGTCTCGATCGATGAACTAGAGGAGGAAGACGACTGCAGTCTTTGATGTGAAGAAGAGAAGTTGTTGAACTAGCCGACGTTAGTCCAAGCTGGGAGGTCGCTTGTAGTTCGATCTTCTGAAGGCTTTGCGGGTCTTGCCGAAGAACTCTGTAGCAGTTATTGATCTTGATGCGGTAGAGGCTTGGAGACTTGATCTTGAGCTTTTGCAGACTTCGATCCTTGGCGCTTGGTAGCTGGAGACTGCTGGCCACTTGATCTTGTGAAACCTCTGGAGTGCAGAATGTCGAATGTCGTCGGGGGTAGACTGCAGAGCGTGTTGAATATGAGGGAGAGAGCCTCTATTTATAAGCTCTGGAGGCCTAGGGTTGCCTAGGGTTTGAGTCGGCTTTGGGCTTGGCCCAAATTAATTAATTATCCCTTTATTTAAAATAAAGAAATAATTATTATTTTCTGCATCATAATTGACACGTGTCATGATATTATTGGACATGATGTATTTCCATTTAAAATTCAATTAAATGGACCGTCGCAATTAATTTAACACGTGGCGGATAATAATTGACCCAATAAATTAAATTTATTTGCCACGTGTCATTTTTTTAATTAATCGACAAATTTTTGCCTCCTATAGATGCCCCCTTCGAGAGTCGGTCGCGAACACGAATTTTGAGTGTTTGAAGCGGTTGAGTCTCAAATATAATTTGTATTTAGCGGGCATACTATTCTGCCTAAATTTCAGCTGGGCCAAATGGAGTGTGCCGCTGATTTAAAGGACGAGGATGTCATCTTGGCGAATTCAACCAACACGACTAAGATGCCCCCACATCGCATGCTTGAATGAAATTGTCAAGCAGCCTGAGTATCCTGTTGATGGTGCTTACTTAAGCAAACCACTAACATGAAGATCTTGGCAAGTCAGTGTGCGGCTTGAAAGCCGAAAATTTTGATGATTTGGAAGTCGATCCTTTTTTTTTTTTTTACACTTTTGACTTGAGAGTCTTTGTTGTGACAACGTAAAAGTCTTTAACCTTGTTGACTTTGGAGTCTTGCACGAGTGAACTATGGACTTTACTGACTTAAGAGTCTCTCTTATTAATTTATGAGTCTTTATCTATCTTGACTTGGGAGTCCTTCATCCCGTTGACCTCTGAGCCTTTAACTTTCTTAACTTGGGAGTCATGCATCCTGTTGACTTGCGAGTCATTGAATTTTGCTAGCGTATGAGTCTTTCATTTTGACTTGGGAGTCGTGAACTCGTGAATCTGTTGTCGAGGGTGACTTGGGAGTCGTTTTTGTGGTGACCTAGGAGTAATTGTTTTTCTTTACCTTAAAATTTGATTTTGACGACTTGGTAGTCTTGAATTTGGCTGACTTGGAAGTCATCAATTTATTTGACTTGGAAGTCAGTTGGTTTGATGACTTAAAACTCTGAAGTTTGTTGACTTGAAAGTCTTTGGATTCTTGGCGTTAGAGTCGTATGCATCGTTGATATGGGAATCTCGAATTTTATTGATTTGGAAGTCGTGATCTTGACTTGTGAGCCCTTTCATTTTGTTAATTTGAATTTGGTTGACTTGTGAGTCTTTCATTTTGTCGACTTGGGAGTCAGGAGGCTTGTTGATCTGAGAGTTTGGTGACTTGGATGTCTTTGTAGTGTCGTTTGACTTGGAAGTCAATGGATTTTATGACTTAAAAGTCTTGAAGTTTGTTGATTTGAAAATCTCGAATTTTTGTGGACTTGGAAGTCTTTAATTTTTGTCAACTTGGAAATCGGTGAATTCAGTGACTTGAGAGTCTTGAAATTTGTTGATTTGAGAGTCTTGAATTTTTGCTGACTAGATTGCTGACTTGGAAGTCATTGTCTTCTTTTTTCTTGACTTTTGAGTCTTTCATTTTGTTGATTTAAATTTGGATGACTTGTGAGTCTATGACTTGAAAGTTTTGAATTTTGACTTGGGAGTCTTTAACTTTGGTGACTTGAGAGATTGACTTGAAAGCCTTGGGTTTGGACTTTTACGTTTCTTTCGCGGTGATGACTTGGAAGTCTTGGATTTTGACTTGGGAGTCTTTACTTTTGGTGACTTAAGAGCCTTTTTCTTGAAAGTTTGGGATTTGGACTTGTAATTCTTTGGTGTTGATGACTTGGAAGTCTTGGATTTTGACTTGAAATTTGTTGATGACTTGGAAGTCTTAAATTTTTGACTTGTGAGTCTTGATGCGGATGACTTGGAAGTCTTGAATTCTGACTTGTGAGTCCTTTTTCTAAATGACTTGGAAGTCTTAAACTTTTGACCTGTGAGTCTTGATTTGAATGACTTGGAAGTTTTGAATTTTGACTTGTGAGTTTTTTTTTTTTTTTGAATGACTTGAAAGTCTTGATTTTTGACTTGTGAGTCTTTATGTGGATGACTTGGAAGTCTTGAATTTTTGACTTGTGAGTCTTGATGCGGATGACTTGGAAGTCTTGAATTTTGACTTGTGAGTCCTTTTTTTTGGATGACTTGGAAGTCTTGAATTTTTGACTTGTGAGTCTTGATTTGAATGACTTGGAAGTTTTGAATTTTGACTTGAGAGTCTTTTCTTTTTTTTTTTTTTGTGAATGACTTGAAAGTCTTGAATTTTTGACTTGTGAGTCTTTATGTGGATGACTTGGAAGTCTTGAACTTTTGACCAGGAAAGTCTTCAAAATTTGTTGACTTTACTCGTCGATTCTTTTGTCTTTCTCTTTGCTTTCTATTCTCAATGTAGCCTCAAGCTTGGCAGTCTTTTCTTCCATGTTAATAGCTCCAATTGTTATCACCGTCATAACGAAGGTATAAGTAGATTCAATCTCTGCTTGCGAGAACATAGATTCTTCTTCAGAAGAGTATTCTTCACTGGAGTAGCCATGGTCTTCAAAGCCCTCAAATCGTAAGAGTCCACAAGGTGAAGTCGCTTTGGAGAAGGTAATCGTAGTTGGCTTCCAAGACTGAGGAGCCCTTTTTGAGTTGTTGCCCCCAATGTGATGGAGCCGGTAATTGGATTTTTAAGTAATTGAGTTGGTGCATTCACCGTTGGTTTTTCTAGCGTCGTAAAAATAGTAGTGGTGACAGTTGCAATCCTTCGAGTCGTTGCTCCGCTTGATGTGACACATGTAGTTGTTGAACCCTGGGACGAAGCTTGAGTCATCCTCCTTGTTGAGAGTCGAGAGACAACTTTCTAGGGTGTCATCATGTCGCTTGAGTCGAATGTTGAACTTCATTTCTTGGAGAAGGAGATGAGAGGCAGAGATGTCCCACCGGGCGTGCCAAATTTGTAAACACAAATTTCAGATCAAAAATAAATAGAGACAAGAAATCAGTGCACAAATATAATTTTATATAATTGTATTAATTTCAAATAATTTTGGGTCCAATCTCTGTATTAAATACAATAAGGTAGTCCTCTGATTCGATCTCCTGAAATTTGGGTGAGCCGAGGGCGCGGGCGCTTAATCTCGATCTCGAATGGAGGTTTAGCTGAAGAATTCTTGCAGTAGTTTTTGAGCTGAAGGTCTTGAGCGTTGATCCCTTAGTGCTTGGTAGCTGGAGTCTGCTCGAAGTTTAACCGTCTGAAGGTTGACTGTTGATTGTAGTTCTCTTAGTTCTTGGATGCGAGGGCTTAGTGTTTGGTCTCGATCGATGAACTAGAGGAGGAAGACGACTGCAGTCTTTGATGTGAAGAGAAGTTGTTGAACTAGCCGACGTTAGTCCTTGGCGCTTGGAAGCTGGGAGGTCGCTTGTAGTTCGATCTTCTGAAGGCTTTGCGGGTCTTGCCGAAGAACTCTGTAGCAGTTATTGATCTTGATGCGGTAGAGGCTTGGAGACTTGATCTTGAGCTTTTGCAGACTTCGATCCTTGGCGCTTGGTAGCTGGAGACTGCTGGCCACTTGATCTTGTGAAACCTCTGGAGTGCAGAATGTCGAATGTCGTCGGGGGTAGACTACAGAGCGTGTTGAATATGAGGGAGAGAGCCTCTATTTATAAGCTCTGGAGGCCTAGGGTTGCCTAGGGTTTGAGTCGGCTTCGGGCTTGGCCCAAATTAATTAATTATCCCTTTATTTAAAATAAAGAAATAATTATTATTTTCTGCATCATAATTGACACGTGTCATGATATTATTGGACATGATGCATTTCCATTTAAAATTCAATTAAATGGACCGCCGTAATTAATTTAATACGTGGCGGATAATAATTGACCGAATAAATTAAATTTATTTTCCACGTGTCATTTTTTTAATTAATCGACAAATTTTTGCCTCCTACACACGCTGTGTACTCCACCTTGCCTGATGAAATAGGAATTCTTGAATAGGCTTGGGGGTGAAGGGCAAAGAATGGAGGGAGGAAATTTTTGTGGAGCTAGGGAACACTCACCCTCACTAAGCTTGCTACTCGATAAAGACAAAGCTATGGATCGCTTATCCTCACCAAGAGCACAATCATCTCGTGTTTCGCTCAAAAGGAGGTTCCTTAACTCAATTCCCACCTAGGTTTTGTTTTGATGTGGGTTTAAGGGATCCATGCAATCAAAGCCAAGCAAATGATCTTCATTCAACACACAATCCCCAAAATATTGCAAATCAAACTTCCGATAATACCCAATCAACAACATCTTCTCGAATAACCAATGACGACCAAATAACATGTATGACTAGGGATGCAGCGGGTCCCGGACCCGGTCGGACCTGCCCCATTAAGACGGGTCTGGGTCAAAAATATTTGGACCCGGCGGGTCTCGGGGCGGGTCTAGGTCTGAAAAAAATTCAGCGGATCCGGGTCCGGGTCCAAGCATGGACCCGTGGACCCGGCCTGTGGACCCGTCACAATTAAATATTTATAATTAATTTTCCAAAAAAAATTTAGTTAACTAAATCTGAAATAACTAAATAAGACTAAAACCCTAGAATGTGAATGTGATTTTTTTTCTGTCTCTCTCAGCCCCATTCACACAACAGCCGCACTTGCTGCCCATCGCCATCTCCCTCCCCTAGTCCCCTCTCACCTCACAAGTTACAATCTCCAATCTCCAATTCTCCATCCACAGTCGGACAGTCCACACACCACATAGTCCGCCACGTCCAGCCGAGTAGCTGACTCGCCACGACGCTACCAGCCCACCGCAGCAGCACCATGTCCACCGAAGCAGACGCGCATCTCACCTCCGTTCGCCCATCTCACCTCCGTTGGTCGGCAATTGGGATAGTCGAACAGAGCCGCTCACTGTGACAATCTGTGAGTTTCCTTCTCTAATCTCTATTGCTCTAATACTTTATCATTTTCAATTCTAGGGTTTGGATATTTCTAATTTAGTTTCAATTATTCATGTTTCACATTTAGTATAATACTCTAATTCTCATTGTTGATTAGACATGTCAGATTCAAAAATTGTTTCATTCTTGTTCGTTAATTGATTTGATTGGAATCATTGGATAGAGATAATTCATATGATTTGTTTGGAAACTAATTTTCTGGATGAAAACTTGTATAAGGTTATGTTTTACTGTTTTAGTTTCATAAAATTATTAATATGAAGAGTTGAAATTATTTATGTTAACTTTATTCATGGTTTGTTCAGGTTTTCATCATGGAAGATGGTCCACATTGTGCGGAGTCTAGGGCTAAATATGATCTATCCAATGTTGTTGATTCATCTCAATCGGCACCTCCTCCTCCTCCTCCACCTGGATTTGAAGTACAAGAAAATGTGAATTATGTTGATGTTGATTCTGAATTGTTGACCGCAAGCGCACGGTGTCCACTTGTAGCGTAGTCCGGCAAATATAGGTCGATCCCACGAAGACGGAAGAATCAAGCTTTAATCAAAATTAGCAAACTAAAAAAAATAAATAAATTGACAGTGAACTAAAATAGAAGAAAAAAAACTAAACTTTTTACTGGTTACTAAATAAATAAAAACAAAATTAAACTCAATTAATTTAGCAAAACTCCTAAAACCTAATTAAACTAGTTTATTATAGGTAAATTAAAGTAGAATATATTTAACTGCTGATTGCACTAGACTTGTCTATGACCGCTTTGATTACTTAACCGATTTGATCTACTGCCTCATTAAAGACATTCAAAATGACAAAGGCCAATCACTTGTATTTATACTCTTGTTGGCAACAGACGTAATTTCTCCTGGTGCTGCTAAATTAAATACTACACAACTTCTTCTAGTACTACCAAGTGTCATAAGCAAAACACCATTAAAGAGAGAGAGAGGGATATAGAGAGAGAGAGTAATCAAATGGAATGCTACTAAAGTGAAGAACCTGGAAGACGACACACCAAAACAGAGCAACAAGCTGACAGTCTGAACTGGATTTTCAACAATGAAGAAGAACCCAAAAGGTCCGAAAAGCATATCACAAGTGATTGAATGTTTCAAATTGCAAACTGAAAATTTGGGTACATGAAATCGAAGATGGAAACTGGAAAATTAAATTAAGAAAATTGGATGATAACTGGATATCTCTACCCATCTATCTACCCCTCTATTTATACACAGATTCACCCCCAACCTAACTACCCACATTTCACTAAATCGGGGCACTTCCAGATTTTCCGTTGCCCATCTTGTTATGAATCCAGCCGTTGCTAACTAATTTTGGTCGTTGGAGGTTTGTTATGGAGGTGGATGCTTGAGAGGTTGGGCATCAGGAACCAAGATAGGGGGGTTTCAGTTGTTGGATTTGTGGTGCAGAATTGATGAATATCCCTTCTTTTCTCTTTCTTTTGGTGATGATGGTTGACGTCTTGACGATGATGATGATGATGAACAGGGCCAAAACTAAAAAGGAAGAGCAGGTGGTGTGGCTTGTCACGTGACAACACCCCCTTTTTTTATTAAATTTTTTTTTCAACCCACTTTAAATCTTGGTCGGTTCATATCTGTCCAAATCAAATACAAAACTCCCTTTACAGTCCGTTTTTCCAACTTTTATCATCAACCTGCAAAATTTAAATAAACTACATAAAAATCCTAACTTAACATTTATTGTGAGCTAAATTAAATATAAAAGTGTAGACAAAATACCGTAATGTTTTGCCTGAACAGTTGACGTGGAAGATGAAGAAGATGAGATTCCTGACACAGAAGACCCCTCATCAGGTGTTTCATTGAATACTAGGAAGCAAAACTCTAGAGCGTGGAAGTATTTTGATCAGATTAAAGACAAGAGTGGGAAACTTGTGTCAGCAAGTGTAAGCATTGTCATAAGATTTTGTCTGCCGGTCCTAATGGTGGGACTTCACACCTTATTAAACATGGTGAGAAGGCTTGTATTAAAAGACACTTAAATTTAGAGAAAAACAGTGCGAGTCAAACTGCTTTTGATTTAGTCAAGGATGAAAAGTGCACAACCAAGCTGGGAGGATTGAAATGAAAGGAGAAGTTTACACTTGATCCAGACATATCAAGGAGAAAGTTGTTGAATATGATTGTCATGCATGAGTATCCATTGTCTATAGTTGATCACACTGGGTTTAAGGAATTTGTGGGCAACCTAAATAATAATTTCAAGCTGGTTTCTCGAAATACTTTGAAGTGTGATATTATGAAATTGTTTGAGAGTGAGAAAAAGGCTCTCAAAAGTTTGTTGGTGCATAATTCTAGTCGTATCGCAATTACGACCTATATGTGGACGGCTTCAAACCAAAAGAAAGGTTACATGGTTATCACATCCCATTTTATTGATGATCATTGGATTTTACGCAACAGAACTTTGAGGTAATCTTTTCACTTACTTATATTTTTAAATTCAACTACGTGTTTTAATATGAATTTCAATATTTTCATATATAGAAATGCTTATCATGCTATGTTTAATTTATTTAGGTTTTCATATGTGCCTTGTCCCCATACCAAAACCATTCTTGCTAAGATTTTGATGGATTGTTTGACTCATTATGGCATTGTGAATAAAATCTCCTCAATGGTTGTTGATAATTGTAGCACTAATGATGCAATGATGAGTATTTTGTTGGATGAATTTGAGCCAAAATCACTTATGTTGTCTGGGGCTTTCTTACACATGAGGTGTGCTGCTCACATTTTGAATTTGATTGTTAAGGATGGATTAGATATGATTGAGCCTACAATTGAAAAGGTGTGTGATTGTGTTGCCTTTTGGACATTAACTCCAAAGAGAGTTGAAAAGTTTCTTGAGGCATGTCGGTTCTTGGAATTGGGTAAGACGAAAATGTTGGCTCTAGATTGCAAAACACGATGGAACTCGACCTTTTTGATGTTGCAAACTTGCTTGCCTCATAAGGATGTTTTTGAAAGGTTGAAACGTGTGAATAAGAAAATGAAATTTGTGATTCCTGGTGATGATGATTGGGAAATGGCTGAAAAGGTTTGTGGGAAGTTGGAGATTTTCTATAAAGCTACAAAAGTCTTTTCTGGTAGGAATTATCCTACGACAAATTTGCTTTTTCCGGAAAATATGTGATATTAGACTTAAATTGGGAAAATGGATGAATGATGAGTGTATGGTTATTAGAAATATGGCAGCGAGTATGATTGAAAAGTTTGGTAAGTATTGGAGCCAAACTCATGGGATGTTGGCTATCGCTGCTATTTTGGATCCAAGGAATAAGATGCGTTGTGTTGAGCATTTTTTTTGAGAGAATCTACGATGATGGGGGTGAGGATGAGATAAATAAAGTTAAGGAGTTATTTAGTAATCTCTTGGTTGAATATGAAAAAGTTGAAGTTGGGTGCACACAACAAGAATAAGGTGGTTCTTCTACACAACCACTTAAATGTCCCATGAAGCGGAAAGCTCCTGATACTTCTAATGATGATGATGATGATTTTGCTCGAGTAAAGAAAACTGAACAAGAAAAGGTTAATGTGAAGGGTGAGTTGGAGCTTTACTTGAATGAAGGTATGATACCCGATGATGACGAGTTTGATGTTCTTCGCTTTTGGCAAACTGATAAGAAATATCCAACATTGAGAAAGATTGCTCGTGATGTTCTAGCCATTCCCATTTCAACTGTAGCATCAGAAAGTGCTTTTAGTATGGGTGGAAGAGTAATTAGTCCTCATTGATCTAGGCTTCATACAAAAACGGTGGAGGCATTAATGTGTCTACAAAATTGGATCACCCAAGGTGCCATTGATAATGGTAATGTTTACTTTATCCATAGTTACTTATTGTATCTTTGATTCTTTGTTGATTGATTACTAATTTATTTACTTATGTATTTGAAGTTGATGCAACAAGTGCAACCCCGTATGCTTTTGGTACGATTGATGACGATTCAGATGGTGAGGATGCAAATAAATCCTCCGTCATTGATATGGTATGTATTTATTTAATGTAATATGATGAGAATGCTTTTTTTTTTTGTAATTTAGATTCCAAATTTCTAACTTACATATTTAGTAAAACATTTGTTGGATCTTGATGCATTTACCGAAACTGAAGTTACTCTTGACAATATGTATTCTTAGAGAGTTAGGGTTGATGACATTGGAGTGGCAAATATGATTGTTTGCGATTGCAATTGGAGGACAAGAGCTATTGTCATTTTCGATTGAGGAATTTTTTTTGCATTTTAATTAGTGTTGTATTTTGAGAGACTTTTGTAATATTTTGTTGATGTCTTGTTGACTTTTGTGATGTTTTAACGTTGGAAACTTAGAATATTGGTGTTTTGATGTTTTTATTCGCACGTATCATCGTATATTGGTGTTTTGATGTTTTTATTGTGTTAAAAATAGGTGTTTTTAAATAGAATAGTTACTATTATACATATATAAAAGTATAAAATTAACCCCAAAAGTTAATAAATCTAGTAAAAAATGAATAATATGGTTGGACCATTAAGGACCCCTGGACCCGTTGAGTCCGGGTCCGGGTCTGAATTTTTGAGACCCTTCGAGTCCCGGGGCGGGTCCGGGTCCAAAAAAATTGACGGTTCCGGGTCCGGGTCCAGCAGGACCCGCCCCAGACCCTGTCCATTGCCATCCCTATGTATGACCCATTCAAAGAATCCATGTCACAACAACCAACATTCCAACAATATTCACTGAGGGACGACACAAACAACGAGCTCATTAATATGGGAGGAACTAGAATCATGGCTCCATCATACCCAAACTTGTCACTAGACACCAAATGGACACCAAGATTCCTAGCATACCACTCAAAATATAGAGACTTTTCCATCATGGACACCACATACTCATCATACAACTTATCACGCCAACAAACATTCTCAAACAACCAATGTCTCCCAAAGGTCATGCACGACTCACCTAAAGACTTTATGTCGCAACATCCAACATCCAAGCAAGTCTCAATGAACTTCATATGTGAGTTTGAAGTTACCTCATTCTTCTCATGGGGGAGATCATAAATGACTAGGCCGTGAGAGGTGTTGGTGACAACTCCGTTGTTGCTTGACTCCTCATAAAGTGATGTCAGGATGTTTATCGGAGCTTCTTGTTGGGGTTCTTCCGTAAGGACAGGAGGAAGGGCAATATCGATGTTCTCATTCCCCTCTTGGTATTATCAAGCTCACTATGTACTTCAAATAGCTCAAGAGGTTTCCCTTCAACGGCCTCAAGGACAATAACCCTGTTCATTGAACTTTTCTTTTTCTCAACCTTCTCGTGGCATGAATCTTCAACAATAACTTCGGAAGCCTCACAAGGTTCAATGGAAGCTCCCTCGTTGGCCATAAGATCGACCTTTGCTTGCTTAATTCTCCTTTTCCCATCAAGTGATGAAATGGGTTCATGGTTAACCTCACGCTTGCACGTGTTAGGCAAGAATTGCCGATCCATCAATCGCTTTAGCCTCGTCCATGAAATGATTTCCGATCGACCCTCCATAGTCCTTTGCAATTTGACACCCGCAAACCAAAGAGATGATGAATTAGTGAGCTTCGATCTCGCAATTTTGAAGGCTTGTTCATCACTATACTCCTTAGTTGCAAAAATTCTCTCCAACATTTGGACCTATTTACGATAGTCTTCCGGGCCGATGTAGCCATTGAATTCCGGAATTTTGACTTTGATATCATGGAATTCATCCCGTGGAGGCTTCTCAACCGCTTCCCGTCGATGATGGCGTCGAAACAAGCCTCTATCATCGTCACTGGACTCTTAGGAGGGAGAAGGACAGATAGGGCTATGAGTGGACCTCCTTCATTCATCTCGGGGTTGTCTTTGATACTTTTGGGCTAAGTTGTTCACTTGGACCTTAAGGTTGTCAAGAGTTCGCACGATATTGAAGGTCTGATTCTCAATGGAAGTGAACCGTTCGTCCATGGTGGCAAGTCGATTCTCGATAACTCGAATTTGAGAACTTCGGCGTCGGCTTGATTTCTCTCGATAGGAGCTATCTTCGCCATCCATATCGAAGAAAGGGTGAAGGACGATATGTGTTTGGGGATATTTTGTGGAGTTTGGGGGTTTTCTTGTAGTTGGCTTGTGTTTGGCTAAGGGTTCTTTGTGTTTTTCTCACTTGGGCATTTTATCGAACACCTTGCGGGCACAAATTTTCCAACTCTTCCTCAAAGCTCCAATATGCATCAAAAATCACAAACACAATACAACAAGAGATTCTCCAATACACTTGGAGGCACAAGGGATGGGGAACACCGATATTTGCATTCAAAATACCAAAATCCAACAATAGAGAACAAACTAGTAAGAACAATGGAAAAAACTCAAGCTAGATGAAAAACCTTGAACTCTAATACCAAATGGAGCATGGCGCGGTGGGAGTGTTGATGATTTTGGCTTAGGTTGGAACCTTGAAACAACAATTGATCAAAACTAGAATAATAAAGGAAGGATATGACCTTGAGCTAGGTAATCCACAACTCTAGGCCTCACACCCCACCATGACTATCATAGGTAATCCACTAGATAATCACTAAAAGAATGACTTGCTAACACCACCATTGACAAATGGATAAAGTAAGAGCAAGATTTTGGGAGAGAAAAGGGAGAAACCCTAACATTGCATTAGCAAATCATTCATAAACATAAGCTACCTAGGAAATAAGCTAGGGGGGGTATTTATACTAATGGGGGGTAAAACAGAAAATTACAACGGTTAGCCACAACTGACGCGTCGCAGTAGGGTCGTCGTGGGTGTCACAGGTGTGTCGCGGGCGCGACAGGCAAGCGGGCGCAGAAGCGTCAGCTAGGCAGTACAGGGTCACGGGTGCGACCCATTTTTCGCGGGCGTGACTGCATTCTGGCAGTCGAGGGTCACGGGCGCGACCAGTTCGTCATGGGTTCGACGTTGTTTTGGGCAACTTTTCCCTGCCGACTTCAAACGCGCATAACTTTTTCATCCAAACTCTATTTTAGGCCCGTAAGATATCGATGGAAAGCTCTCGATGTGTATTTTAAGCTCCCAAAATTTTAGATCCATCGAAGTTATGTTGAAGGAGTTATGACCCAAAGAGTGAACGCATGTCCATTTCGACAACGCACGTTGACCCTTTTCCGCTTGTTCTTTCCGAAAGACTCCGAACCCTTTTAAAGGCTCAAAGTAGGTCTCGATGTGGATCCGTAGCTCCACTCCCATGGTCCGGGGTCCCATTTGAAGTGGATGTCACAACCAACGATGATCGATTCATGCCTCCAGGGTTCCGGGTCCACCTTGAAATGGACTCCACACCCGTCCTTGGAGTTATTTCCATCGTGTTTCGTGGAGGGGGTGCGGGATGGTTTAGCGATCATGAATTTTGAGGCTAGGGCCCCAGCGCGGTATGCTCCACTAGGCTTCGCTGTGTCGCGCCTGCGACTAATGTAGTTTCTGCGTATATTTGCGGCTTTGAACGCTGCGTATTGCTCAACTATAATGCCTTGTATTGAAACTCCAAATGACGATTTTAGGGGGGGACTTTTACATTCAGATTTTAGAGTAGTTTTAGAGAGAGATTAGGGTTTAATTAAAGTGATTTAGCTTGGATTAATGTAGGGTTTAGTGAATTTTGGGTTGTTATTAAGATTGGAGGATTCAACAATTGAGAGAGTGCTTTGGATCATCCTTTCCTTTGTTCTCCTTTGTTCTTGTATAACATTTGATAAGTATTTTCTTCCCTCAAATCTACTTTACTTTGCTAATTACTTTACTTGCTTGTTAATTACCTTGCTTGCTTCTTTGATTGTCTTTTAATTGCTTTGATTGGTATTTTGACTGTTTGTTGTTAGAATTCATGCTTAGGGCTGGTTTTGATGTTGTTAGCATAGTTTTGATGATGATTAGTGGCTAGAACCCCATGGGTTAGGGGGTAATTAAGGGTGTGAATGGGTAATTAGGAATGGGTTAATAATTTTTAGTGAGTAATTAGGTAGGAAATCAATTTCCCTCTCCAATCCTTTTCTCAAGTGGGATGTATTTGGGTCCAAAAGCTTCATAATACATCCAACACTTATTGTGGAAGGTTGGAATTAGGATAGTTAGCACTCTCTCATGAGAGTGAGTTAGAGTAGGGAATTCCGTTTCATTAACCCTCCAGGTCTGTGGTGGACTTTGAGGAAGTTAATCCGGACTATCCTAGAGCGAGGAGGCTCGGTGGGTATTTTCTAACGGAATTGCCACTTGATTTTTCCCCATTGTTGCTCTCTTGTTGCAAAACCTATCTTCTTGTTCCCGTTTGCATCTCGAAAAGCCTCTGAAGCCCATTTTCTTACTTTGACCGACCTTAGTCTTATTTGTTGCTTTGTGCCCCTTTCAAACCGTTGCCTTACCTTAGCGATCTTAATCCCAACCTAGAGTTAGATAGCTTTGTCCTAGGCCCCTTGCTCCCTGAGAAGAACGACAAAATCGATCAATACAAACCACCGTTACAGATACCATGTAAAACAATATTGGAGAATAGGCTCATTCGAAAGCGTTTTGACCCTAAATAATCTCTACTTTGGAGATCTTGATTGAAAATAATCCAAACTAACTTTGTGTTCATCAATAGTCTAAATTTTGACCTATTTTCTATAACTAAATTATTTAGCTATTGTAGATAATCAACAGCCCTAAATCTAGGAGATACATTAGATTTTAGGTATCTAAAATAGATAAAAAAGTTTCATTATAAGAAATAGATAAAAAAAAAGGATAATTGATAGACAAAAAGTCAACTTAAATTATTGCTAATCAAGATTCGAAAATAGAGATTAATGAGTTATGGATCTACTCATATATATTTATATTACAGGTAGAGTTAGGCAATGGGCAAGTTCGGAATACTCTGAAATGGGTCTGGCTTGGGTTTGGTTGGGCAATAATTGATGCCCCATAAGACTAGGACAG